>BSBN01000056.1:0-575386 GCA_027924645.1 Cunninghamia lanceolata
GAGAGAAATGAAAAGTTGAAAAAAATACCACCATAATCTTAAGCTCTTTGTTATCTATCTAACCATATAATTTTTTTCACATTTTGAGTATGTTAAGGATTTCATCTTTAATTTCTTTCGTTAGTGTATCCATTTTTTATGTCAAAAACCAGTGTTTGGTATTTTTGACTTTTTTTAACCATTCATCAAAATTTCAAATAAGTTACATTTTTAGAAACTAGACTCCATTCTACATGTATTCAATTTTTTTTTTCGATTTTTTATTATTTTTCAAAAAATTTAGGGGAAGCACACTCAATTTTCTATTTTTTAGGATGTGTCCACTTTGAAAATTAGTAAAAAATCAATTATTCATGAAAAAAATTATTAGAAAAATCAGAGATAAACTACATGGTGTTAGCTAATTTCTCACTGAAGCAATTTTTGAAATACTAAAAAAAGTTAACATTTTATGGGGAGCACACCAGACACTATGTTATGTTTTTTGAAAAAATAGGACCAATTTGTGTGCTCCCCCTTTTTGAACCCCTTAATCTTAACCATTTTTGAAAAAAAATTAGTAGTTTAGAAACTAGATTCGGAGCACTATGACTCTTGTTTTTGTTGTATATTCAAATTTTGAGTGTAACTATCTTCAATTTCTCATCCAACATTAGTATTCCTAATTTCAGAAAAAAGTGGCATCTTAAGACCCCCTTTTGGTCCCTCATCTTTTTGCACTTACCCTTAGGTTTTAACACACCATCTCAATTGAAAATTTATGAAAAATTTAGGCTTTAATTCACCACCCCAATTACAAATTTGTGGGAAATTTAGGTTTTGATTCCCCACTTCAATTACAAATTTATGGAAATTTTAGGTTCTAATTCAAAAAGTTGATTAAAATTTGACACGATTTTAGGTTTCACAATCACCCACATTTTATTTTTAAAATTATATTTTAATATAAAATAGCCACTTACTCTATCATTTTAGGTCAAAATTTTGCAAAATCAAATTGTCAAGGGAATTATGCCTCTACATAGGAGATCCATAAGGATTTCTATAGAACCTTTCTAAGGGCCAATTCTTAAAGTATACCTTGGTTGGAGCAAGTGTTTGAATCATTAAAGGACTAGAAAAATAATGTAAGAGCAAGGAAATTCAATTTTTCATTAATTTTAGCAGACAGAAAAAAGTAGAGTGGAAGCTATTGCCTACACGCTCTAGTTATACTTCTTTCCCAAGTAATCAAAACATGGTAGCAAGGCAATTACCACTAGCACTCATCTAGTTTTTGCCTCACGAGGTTTCCAAAGATAAAAATATGTGACTTGTATTTGTTTCCATGACTTTTTTTGCAAGCTTTATTTCTGTTTATGACTATAATATTCTTACATCTTAATAAAATTTATTTCTATGATTCCTAAATTCTAAAAATCAAAGAATTTATGGATCAAGCAATTGAGGAACCACAAATTATGAGGCCTTCATCTTCTTAGAGGGTCAACAATTATTTAGTCATAGATTCTTAGGTGGTCAATATTTTAATGGAAGTTAATAGGAATGTTAAAAAATATGAACTTTGTCTTTCATATTTTGAATGTTTTCAACAAAAAATTAATGTTGTTTATAACGGATTTTAATTGGAATGAACGACACCTTCTCTTAGGAGTGATCAAAACTATTAGAGATTTGAATGTCTAAAATATTTCTTCATTTTAAATAGTGATTTGAATTTAATTTGAAGTCAATATGTGAAGATATCTTTCTTAAAAGTTACTCTTAAAAATTTAAACGTAGAGGTTCAAACTCTTATTGGAAGGTTATAAAATCTACTTTAGTTATGCCATGAATATTTAATAAATTGATTCAGCTAATTTATAGATCAAATTTGATGTTCTACAAAGGCAACTAATTTTTTATACTAAAATCATTTGAGGCAAAGTAATATATCACTAAAAATTTGGACAAATTTTGAAGGCCAATAATGTGACAAAATGTATTACACCCTTAATTTTAATTTTATATTTCACTTTGCCTACCTTTAATTTGTTCTTTATTATCTTTCTTAATATATGTATCCCTATATATATAAAACAAGAAATGTAACCTTGAATATGGTTTTGGTGTTTATATAAAATTGAGTTATTTATAATCTTAATAGCATGAAGTTGTCATCTCTACAAGTCCATTTTCAAGATTTTATGTGTCACAACCCAATGGTTGCAAACCTAAAGTTTCACTAAATTTTGAATTTTTATTGTTGCAAGTTACTACCTTGGGGGTAGTTCCCTTTCTATTAAAAAAAAACATAATTCAAATTTACATAATTTCATAACCTACTTGACGTAGATTTCAGTTGCATTTCAATAGCGCCCTGTACATTGTGATGTATGAGGTATCTAAGACCATCAACTAGTTCGTTCATCCTTACAACCTAGGTAGGAGTTAGCAGATCTGGATGTGTCCAATGTAGAACACAAATGTTTCCAAATTCTGTTCATCTGCACCTCTTTCTCCTCCTACTTCATTGGCTTTGAAGGCCATGCCTGACTATCCTTTTTGCCATCTTGTACCCTCTTCCTTCTCTAGTTCTACTTTTAAAGATCTCACATTCTTCCCGAGGGGACGAATGCCATGTTCAGTTCTTCATACTCCACATTTTGTACTGAGTAATGATTCATATGCCGTCGCTTGTTCCTTCCACCCGGATCGGTGAATCTATACTAAGGATATTTTCCAGTCCCGACCATTTGTTCACATCCTCCGAAAGTCTTATTTGGCATTCATGTTGTACACTGTGATTGGATAAATGGTCTGCCACCATATTTGCCTCTCTAAAAACATGTCTTACCTTATAACCTTCAAAGGCTTCTAAGTACAAGAGAATTTCATGACCCACTTCTTCATTTTCCAGCGTACTGCTTTCCTTGTGACAATGGCCCTTATGACAATTTGTGAATTCCCTTCAATTTTAATCCTTCCAACCTTCTTTTCTGCACATATTTTAATACTTTCATATAGATCAATGAATTTTGCTTCATTGTTTGTCCCATCCAGTAGTTTGATTGAAATTGCCCATATTACTTTTCCATTGCTATCTCTAAGGATGCCCCCAGCCCTCAATGCTCCTGAATTCCTCTGGGCTGCACCATCGAAATTTAATTTTAACCTACCACTGGGGGGCAGTCCATTTTGCTCATTCCCTCTTTTCCTTCGATTTTGATACTGAGTTGGGCTTGAAGCTAGGATGTGGTAGTTTCAGTAGCGGTCATGCCTTCATTATTCTATTGTCCCATGCTGTGAAACCACATTTTCTCAGCATCTTCACCTTGAATTTTGGTGCTCGCTAATCCCCATTTCTATCTTCTTTATCACTATTTCTGAATTTTTGACCTTCTCATTAAATATCCTGTTGTTTCTTTCCTTCCATATTTGCCATACCATAATTTTTGGACCATCCTCCCATATCCCAGACCATATCAACTCCTTGTAGACGATCAACCAACATTAGAAAAGTTTCATATATACTGGCAGGCATAGCCCCAACCCACTCAAGTTTCTATAATAGTCACAACCAACATTCAGTAGAAAATTCATACTGTAGCAGTAGATGGTTAACAATTTCCTTTACTTTTTGGCATAAGATACATCAAGAGGGGCCCATGATACCAATAACTTGTAGTTTGTCTCCTGTTAGAATCTTATTGTGCCTTGTCACCCCACATAAAGGCTCTGGCCTTGGGTAGAACATTCTTCCCCAATAGAGATTTTTTGGCCATTCACCATGGGTCTGTAGTCTTCTTTGAATCTCATATCCAAGCTTTACTGAGTACTTCCCAGATTTTGCTTCACTCCATAATAATTTCATCCTCCTTATTAGATATCAGTAATGTTTTTTTTGAATCTCATTCATTAATAGTGTGCTTACTTGCGGGGGAATAGAAGAAACTTCAAGGTTCTTCCATTCCCATGACACCCCATAATCACCTGATTTGACTTCAATATAGTTTGTGACCTTGTTCCCATACGGGTCCTCCAATAGCTCACGACACACCTCAAAATCATCGATGTTTATTAAGGGGGGTATATGTTCCATGAGTTTAGCTAGAATAGAGCTTGTTTTCCATTATTTATTTTCCAGGATAAGTGATCTATTATTATTTGCCTTGCCTTCATCATGAAGTTCCATATGTGGGGATCCATTTGGGGGGTTATCAATTGTGAGTATTCTCTGCGGATCTGTGGAGTCCAAATACTTGTTCCTTAGAATTCTACACCAAAGTGCCTCCAGATTCTCCTTCATTCTCCATGACAGTTTGGTGCCCAGTGCCATATTTTGTATGTATGTATCTTTTATTCCCACACCCCCATGCTCTTTTTCCTCCTCAATTTTATTCTAGGAAATGAGTGGAATACGTCTTGTTTTGTTAGATCCTTCCCAAAAAAACCTCCTTTGGATTCCTTCCATCTCTTTTGCTGCCTTTTTAGTAATTTTCTAGGCAATATAGTAAATAGATGGGAATTGCGGCCAAAACTGATTTTATCATTGTTATCCTCCTTGCTAGTGTAAGCCACCGTCCTTTCCAAGATAAAGATTTTTTCTTACAAATTTCAATGGACTTTACCCAGTGACATGCGCAATGCTCCTTGGAAGAGCGGTATGTTGAGATATTTATTTGGTAGAGTATCACTAATGAAGCCTAGGAGGGAGGCAATCCTACGCTGCACTGATCTTTTTGTATTAAAAAAGAAAATCCTAGATTTCTCTTTGTTTATCAACTACCCCCGAACATCTGATGTATTCCTCAAGAATAATTTTGATTACTTTTTCCTCATCCATTGTCACCGGCATCGTATAGTATTGTGTCGTCCGCAAAGAGCTGATGTGAAATCGGTGGTATATTCCTTGCCACTATTACTCTATTCCATCTGCCACATTCACTCTTCTGAGTATATTCCTTCCTAAAACTTATATCAATATTTTGAATAGGAAGGGGGATAGTGGGTCCCCTTGTCTTAACCCACAACAAGACTCAAAGAAGCTGCATGGAGAACTGTTTACTACTATTGAGAATTGAGGTGTAGATATACATACGAAAATCCATTCAATCCATTTTTTTACAGAAGCACATTTTTTCCATTGTTTTAATGAGAAACCTCCAACTTACTTGATCATATGCTTTACTGATATCTAGTTTTATGATCATGCTCTTTTGATTCATCTTTTTGATCAAGTGTATTGCTTCATGGATTATTATAATTCCATCTGTTATGTTTCTCCCCTGATGTGAAACCCCTCTATTTCGATGCAATTAGTATGGGTAGTAATGCTTTAAGCCTATTTGCCATGACCTTTGAAATTATCTTATAGATTGTGTTACACATGGATATGGGCCAATAATCATTGAAGGAGTTGCATTCTAGTTTCTTCGGTATAAGAGCAATATTCATATTATTGAAATCTTTCAATATTTTTCTAGTTTTTTCTTGAATCTTCTACTATCTCCCATAAATCTTCACCCAGGAACTCCTAGTAGTATTGGTAAAATAAGGCGGGGAATCCATCCGGGCGGGGGGCCTTGTCCGGATGGAGTTGAAATATTGCCATCTTGACCTCCTCTATGTCAACAGGCACCATAAGTGAGTCATTATCTCCATCATTTACTAAAAGTGGAACATTCTCTAGTATATTTCTGATTAGAGGATCATTTATATCTTCCCCTCTGAAAAAGTTCTTGAAAAAGTTGACTACCTCACATTGTATCTCTGGGTCCTTTTCTACCATTCTTTCATCTGTTGTTCTAATTTGATCTATTTTGTTCCATCCCCTTTTCACCTGGTTACTTTGTGGGAAAAAATGTTTTCAGGTCACCTTCAGCTAACCATGTCTCCCGTGACTTGAACTTCCAGTAAATTTCCTCTCTAGCTAGCAACTCAACATGTTCTATCATGAGTTCTTTTTCTTTATGGTATTCAGATGCGAACATACCATTGGTTATAACTCTTTCATTGAATTCTTTCAATTCCTCTTCCACTCTCTCTTTCTCCTTGAATATGTTTTTGAATGTATCTTGAATCCAGGCCTTTAGTCTTCCTTTAATATTTTGTAGTCTTTTGGAGAATACAAACATCTTTGAGCCCTTGTGTTTCCAATGGTTCCTTCCACCATTGTTTCAAAAGGTCTTTGAGCTCTTCACATCTGATCCACGTCTTCTCAAATCTAAATTGACATGTTGTGGGGGGGTTTCTTCTGAAATAGGAATGGTTACAAGAAAGTGGTCCGATCCTAAAATTGGTTTTATTTGTGATTCCATTTTGAAAGGGAAAGGTAGCCAATTCTTTGTGATTAGAAAGTGGTCCAACCTTTTCGCTGTGTTTGTGAAGCCTACTTGTCGGTTAGTCCATGTGAAATTCCCATTAGACGGAAGTATATCCATAAAGTTGGTAGCCCTTACAAAGTCCCCAAAGTCTTTTTATGATTGGGATATAGACCCCAAACCCCCAACTTTCTCAGATGACAAAAGTATTGCGTTGAAATCCCCCCCTCCCTAATATGTATCTTTCATTTCCAATTCTATTCATTTCCCCTAATAAACTATCCCATAGATTCCTCTTATCTGTGTTCTTAGTAGGACCATATATATTAAAAAGATAAAAGGAAAGATTTGTACTTCTGCTACTAACCTTAAAAGCCTGCTAGTTCACGGAGGAATTAATTTTGTCCACTCTTGCATTTGCATTCTTCCATATTATGCCAATTCACTCACAGCTCCATTCGCAACAACAAAGCTACCACACTGGCATTTACAATATTTCAGAAATAGTTTAGCTTTAGTGTCTTTCAGTTTTGTTTCTTGTAGTAAGATTATGTCGACCAATGAATTTTCTATATGGCGCTTGGTCATGCATCGCTTGTTAGGGCGTTTAAGCCCCTAATGTTCCATGTTAAGATCTTCATTGATCTCTAAGGGAGGGTCCTCCCTTAGATCTCAGTAAATAATTCTTCATCGATGATTGGCCAACGCTCAGGGCCAGTTCTATCCCTTTTCTGTCTATCAGTTTTCCAACCTCTTCTAGATCTAGAGACACTAACATCTATGTTTACTAGCAGTTGCATGGTATCTTTATGCAACGGATTTGCGGATAGGCTATTTGCAAGGGAAGAAAGAAACTATAAAACATAAAACTTGTTGTAATATGGAAGTAGTATTAAAACATAAAATTATTTGTATTAAAGTAGTATTTAAGCATAGTTAAGAAATTCTATTTTTTAATGAACATTTAGATTAGTAAAATATTAATTAACTTAGGTAAAGAAGTTATCTTTAGAAATGTGTATTTGAAATATAATGAAGATAGAGAAGATGAGAATTACAAGAATGCAATAGATAATTATGCATGAATTTGGATCAATCTTGCATCTACACCTTAATCCTTGCATTATAATTTAACCCAAATGATGCAGACCTAAACATCTTTTGTAACCCTAAGCTAGAGTATTCAAATATTCAATATTTGTAATAAAGGTTCAAAAAACCCTCAACATCCTTGTGGATTTCTATGTTAGGGATGATGGGCCCATTCTCGTGTGCTCGGGCACTTTAAGCCTTTCAAGGTTACACACTATGTCCAACTCTTATTAGCCTACAACTAAATGGGAAAATAGATTACCTGGCTCCCTTGCCTTCCACACGGACCCATTCTAAAGGCTCTATGGTGTGATTTCACTTTGTGCAACAACGAAAAAAATGGCTCTTGGTGGTTGATCTATGCTGCCATTTAGCAAGCAGTAGATTTGTGCTCACCACCTCACCTCTTTTGCATTGCAGTGTCATCCTCTAAGGTGCCATGTTAACCTAGAGCCTAGTTTATTTTGACCAAGCTTCTTTGTGGCACGTTTTAAAGCTAAATTTACTCGTCCTCCCCTACAATGTATAACATGAGCCCAACCATTACAAATCGTGAGCCTGATTATTAATTAGATAACACATTGAAGCACTAAATAAAGTATGTCTAATGAGCATATGTGTACCCGTTATAGGTATTGTATACCCACGACAGGTCTAAGAAAATTTTTACTCGACCGTGGGGTTTGAAGACAAGCATCCTGTACATGAGCACCATGTGGAAGCATAGAATGCACACACACCATTTTCAATGTGACAAATGTCTAATGCATTATAAAATTAATAATACCACTTCCTTCCTTCCTACTTGCTTGCTTTGATGCTTGCTCCTCTACTATTAGTGCTACCAATGCTCCCACTGGTGAGGATGTTGTGGATCTTTGATTAACACATTCACTAGTTATGGGTAAACAAGGTCAATTACCCCAGTGGTAAGGCCATCCATAAGAAAGATTCAATTGCTAAGAAGGACGAAAGACTCTTAAGGGCATTATTTCCTATAAAGAGTATCATAGTGTCACTAAAAATTCTGAAAGGTTGTTTCTTTCCAATGGTTATTGTGTATGAATTTAGACCCTGATAAGGAAAATTCTTCTGAAAAGATGCAAATCCTTTCATGCAACAAAAATTTTCACCTCCGTGTACCAGACAAACCCATTAAACAATAAAAGTACAATAGTCTCAGATTTGGGTAGATATTTACTTTTATTTGTTGATTTGTGGAATTTAATTTTGTGCTTTGAGATTTATTTTAGTTTGATATGTTCTGAACCCGAGTTATTAGAATTATGAAGTGTGTTGATCTATTTGCTAATATGGTTTTCCACTACAAGTAATAGTTATATCATTGTAGTTGCTATGGTTGTGGTTTTCCTTTAATAGTAGCACAATGAAAGCCTCATAAAAACTTAAAAGAAAGAAAACCAAATTTAGGTTTGGAGAATCAATGGATTTTGAATCAATATTTTAAACTTGGGGTTTAAGAGTCATTCATAAAAGTAAGAAATGGGAGGCGAAATGTTAGATAGCAAGCTTTAAAAAAAAAAAATTCAAGCTTCCATTGTTTACTGAATTCTTGAGAAGTTCAAAAGAATTTGCAATATTTCAAGCAAACTGTTGGGAAATGGGGTGTCTCAACCTTGCTGGATATTTCTCGTAATAGTTATTTTTATTTAATATTTTCCTACAACTGTTACACATTGTCGGTGCTTTGAAAATTGGTTTATTAGGTGTCAAAAGATGCGCACATAGGGGTATATTATGGAAGGCCTATTTTTAGGCATATTATGACAGATTCTATGACATCTGTAAGGGTCAAAAATAGGGGATTTCATTTTGGATGTGAGAGCTTATTTTTAGACTAGAATCTTGGCTGAGAAGCTTCGCACATGGTTTTGTAAAACCACAGATGGTTTCTTGTATAGCCAGAAATCTATAAATTGGAGGCTTGAGTAGTTTGTATGTGTGAGTTTGCAGGTACTGTTATGCTGCTGGAATGTTGTCGGAATTCATCCAGAGTTGATTACTGGTGATACTCCTATAATAAACTTGCTCTGCAAGTGTATGTAATCTTGTTATTGGATTTGGAATATATTGAGCAGGCTTTTGGAGTGTGGGGTTTTTCACCCGAAAGGGTTTTCCCCACTTATATCTGGTGTTTTGTGTTTCACTATTTATTTCATGTTTTAAATGTACTTCTGGATTTTTTGTAATTGTTAGATCAGTTTTTAAAAGTTTTGCATAATGTTTCTCCTCAAGATTGGCGTAGAAAGTTGTTTCTACTACTTTAACTTCCTTACAAGTGGTATCAGAGCCTGATCACCTTTGGTTTCAGTTGTGGGTTGTTGGGCTTTTTGTGCTAATCAAGGTTTGTGCAGAGAATACTTTGTGATCTTGTTGCAGGCATTTTTTAGATGGCGAGCACATCTGGGAGGATTGAGGTAGAGAAGTTTTCTGGCATGAATTTTGAAATGTGGAAGTTGAAGATGGAAGATCTGTTGATTGATCGGGATCTATGGGATGTGGTGGATGAAAAAGTCCAGCCTACGGATCCAACTTTGGCTACACAATATGATGTGATGGATAGAAAAGCTAAAGGTCTCATAAGACTGTGTCTTACAGACTCGATTTTGATAAATGTCCATGAAGAATCCACTTCAAAGAAGCTGAGTGAGATATACCAAGCCAAATCTCTAGTAAACAAGATTTTCTTAAGGAAGAAGTTGTATTCCTTGAGAATGGAAGAAGGTGGATGGATTTCTAAGCATCTGGAAACTTTCAATATGTTGGTGACTTAGTTAACCTCAGTTGGGGTGAAAATGGATGAAGAAGAAAAGTGCCAAACTTTGTTGTGTTCGCTGCCAGACTCATGGGACAGCCTAGTCATGGCCATTGAGAGCACTTCAGTCATCTTGAGATGGAGGATGTTGCTGGTTCTCTACTCTCTGAGGACATGAGAAGGAAGGTCTCTATAAATGCCAAAGAGGCTTTGAGTGTTTGACGAAGAGTAAAAGAACGAGGCAAAGATGAGAAGCAACGTGGTCGTTCTAAGTCCAAGAATAAGGGGAGATCAAAATCTCCTGGTAAGTCCAAGGCAATATGATAGAACTGTGGCAAATCCAGACATTTTTGAAAGGAATGTAAAGAAGAGAAGAAAAAGAAGAAGAAGAAGCAAGATTCTGATTCTGAGTCTGAGAAAGAAGATGGAGATGCCTTTATTGCAGCCTTGGTCACTCGTGCAGGTGATAATGCATGGTTGATAGACTCAGGTGCATCTTTCCACATGACTCCGAACTGAAACTAGTTTAGTAAGTATGAAAACTATGATGGTGGTAAGGTGTATTTGGGTACTAATTCTTTTCTTGACATTGTTGGCCATGGTAGTATTCATGTGAAATTTTCTAATGGTAGAGTTAGACGATTTGACGGTGTCTTGCATATCCCAGGACTAGCAAGAAATTTATTATCTATTAGTAAGCTAATAGATGCAGGTGTGCATGTACAATTTTATGAAGAAGTTGTGAAAATGGTGAGAGGTGCTATGGTGATAGCAAGAGGAAGCAGATTGGGTACATTGTACCAGCTTGATGCATGCACGGTTGATTGCAATAGCACTTCTAATAAAATTAAGCCACAAACTACTTCGCTGAAAAAAAAGATGGTTTCCTCTTCTGCGGATGGTCGTGGCTTCTGGGTACCCAAGGGTGCTCTGTCTACTGAATCAAAGTTGCCTGTAGAGAAGACTAGGATATGGCATCAAAGACTTGGCCACATTGGAGAGAAGGGTTTAAAAGCCCTGAAAAATAAGAACCTTGTTGAAGGGTTGAATGACTGCAATCTAGAGTTTGATTTATGTGAACATTGTATTTATGCCAAATAGAACCGCGTTCAGTTTTACTCGTCTTCTAATAAGTCTTCATGTAATTTGGATCTAATCCATTTGGATGTATTTGGTCCTGTTGATGTTGCTTCTATTGGTAAATCAGTTTATTATATTACTTTCATTAATGATTTTAGTAGGAGGACATGGGTATATTTTTTAAAGAGTAAATCTAAAGTTTTCAGTCATTTTAAGGAGTTTAAGGCTATGGTAGAAACCCAGATTGGAAAGCAAATTAAATGTTTGACTGGCAATGGCGGTGAGTACTGTTCTACATATTTTGACAGATTCTGTATAGATTGCAAGATTAAAAGATAAAAGACAACTCCGTATTCTCCTCAGCAGAATGGAGTTGCAGAAAAAATGAATAGAACGTTGATGGAGAAGGCTAGGAGCATGTTGAGTGGAGCTGGTCTAGAACAAAAGTTTTGGGCTGAAGCTGTTGCCACTGCTTGTTATTTGATCAATAGATCTCCTACATCAGCTCTTGTTGATAAAACGCCAATGGAGGCGTGGTCGGGGAAAAAGCCTTCACTTAGACATCTGAGAGTTTTTGGTTGTGAGGCATATGCACATGTGCCTAAGGAGAAGAGAACAAAGTTGGATTCTAAGGCTGTCAAATGTATCTTCATTGGCTACAACTATGGTGTGAAAGGATACAAGCTTTGGGACCCTGTTGCACATAAGGTAATTTATTCCAGAAGTGTTATTTGTAGAGAGACTAAATCTTCTCCTATTACTTTTCAGCTAGAACAGCATAAAGAAATTGAACAGAAAAAAGTTGTGATTCAACTTCCTTCTATGCTTGAGAAAGTTGAATCGAGGCCCCAAGATAGACAAGAAGTTGAGGAGAGGAGCTCATCAAGCTCTGAATCTTTAGAAGAGGGAGAAGAGGAGGAAGAAGTAGAAGAACCTCCACCTCATCTTGTTCATAGGTCTACAAGGCATAGGCATCCACCTCAAAGGTGTGGGTATTCACCTGATGATAGGAAGTGTATATTTGCATTGAGTACTAACATTGATGAACCAAGATCTGTGCAAGAGGCTTTGGGTATGAATGATGCAGAGTCCTGGAAAACATCCATGGATAAAGAGATGGCAACCCTTGAAAGAAATGATACATGGGACCTTGTACCTTTGCATGAAGGACAGAAAGCCGTTGGATGCAAATGGGTGTTTAAGAAAAAGATTGGTTTAGATGGAAATGTTGAAAAGTATAAGGCACAGTTGGTTGCGAAGGGATACTCTCAAGTTGATGGTATTGATTACGGTGAGATCTTTTCTCCTGTTACTAAAATGACATCAATTCAGTTTTTATTAGCTATTGCAACAACTTATGACCTAGAGGTGAACAAATGGATGTGAAAACTGCTTACCTTCATGGTGATTTGGAGGAAGAAATTTATATGACACAATCAGAGCACTACATGGTGAAAGGTAAAAGCAAGTTGGTTTGTAAGTTAAAGAAATCTCTATATGGCCTTAAACAAAGTCCTAGGATGTGGTACCAGAAGTTCGATACTTATGTGTTGAGTTTGGGATTTGTACGGTCTAAATCTGATCACTATGTATATTTTAAATCCGATGGTGATTATTTCCTGGTAATTGCTTTATATGTTGATGACATGTTTATTGGGAAAGGCAAAGGTTTGATTACAGAATTGAAATCTCAGCTCTCTGTAAAATTTGAAATGAAAGATCTTGGTGCAGAAAAACACATACTTGGGATGGAGATTAGAAGAGATTGTGAGAACAGAAAGCTATGGCTTGGCTAGAGTAAGTATGTTTGTTTAGTTTTGCAAAGGTTTAACATGCAGGATTGTAAACCACTTTGTGTTCCTGTTACATTGGGAATGAAGCTCTCTAATTCACAATATCCTACATCCCCATCGGAGATGGAAGACATGAGCAGAGTGCCTTACTAGAGTGCAGTTGGAAGCTTAATGTATGCTATGGTCTGTACAAGACTCGACATTGCCCAAGCAGTGGGAGTTCTTTCTCATTATATGTCTAATCCTGGAAGACTGCATTGGGATGTAGTTAAGAGGGTCTTTAGATATTTGCAGGGTACAATAGAGTACTCTATTTGTTTTCATGGTACAGGAGATCAACATTCCCTGAGTATTCATGGTTTTGTGGATTTAGACTGGACTGGTGATGTCGATAGCAGAAGATCCACCAGTGCATATATGTTTACTTTTAATAGTGGTGCAATCAGTTGGATGAGCAAGCGACAGGTTGTGGTCACTTTGTCCACTACTGAGGCAGAGTACATGGCAGCTACTCATGCATGTAAAGAAGCCATTTGGCTGAAGCATTTGTGTTTAGATATTGGATTGAAACATGGTGCAATTATAGTTTATTGTGACAGTCAGAGTGCAATTTGTCTTGCGAAGAACCAAACTTTTCATGCTAGGACCAAACACATTGATGTTCAATATCACTTCGTGAGAGATATGGTCGAGGATGGCAGGATGAAGCTGGAAAAGGTAGAGACTATGGCGAATGTTGTAGATGCATTAACTAAGCCCGTAAGCACAGCGAAATTCAGGTGGTGTTCTAAGTCTATGGGCCTTTTGACCCCTAGCAGTTGATCCATGATGGTGTTATTCCCCTGGCTCTTGCAAGGTATTCGGCAAGTGGGAGAATGTTGGGAAATGAGGTGTCTCAACCTTGCTAGATATTTCCCGTAATAGTTATTTTTATTTAATATTTTCCTGCAGCTGTTACACATTGTCAATGCTTTGAAAATTGGTTTATTAGGTGTCAAAAGATGCCCACATAGTGGTATATTATGGAAGGCCTATTTTAGGCATATTATGATAGATTCTATGACATTTGTAAGGGTCAAAAATAGGGGATTTCATTTTAGACGCGAGATCTTATTTTTAGACTGGAATCTTGGCTGAGAAGCTTCGGACATGGTTTTGTAAAACCACAGATGGTTTCTTGTATAGCTAGAAGTCTATAAATTGGAGGCTTGAGGAGTAATTTGTATGTGTGAGTTTGCAGGTACTGTTATGCTGATGGAATGCTGCCAGAATTCATCCAGAGTTTATTACTAGTGATACTCCTGTAAGAAACTTGCTCTGCAAGTGTATGTAATCTTGTTATTGGATTTGGAATACATTGAATAGGCTTTTGGAGTGGGGTTTTTCACCCGAAAGGGTTTTCCCCACGTATATCTGGTGTTTTGTGTTTCACTGTTTATTTCATGTTTTAAATGTGCTTCTGGATTTTCTATAATTGTTAGATCAATTTTTAAAAGTTTTGCATAATGTTTCTCCTCAAGATTGGTGTAGGAAGTTATTTCCACTACTTTAACTTCCTTACACAAACAACCAAAGCACGTACAACTTATTTTATATAAAATGGATGAGTAGACTTTTTCCATGCATTCATAAGAATATTATATTTAATACTATATCCATGCATCTATTTGAAAATTTGTGGATGATTTTTATTTATTGAAGAACTATTTTATTTTTTAATAATAATTTACTTTAACTTTGTTTGAAAAACTATTATATTTTTCTATGTAAAATAAAATAGTTCTTAAATAACATTAAAAAATATTATTTTTTAATTATCTAAAAATAAATAAATAATGTTTAAAATAAAATAGCTTTTAATAGAATAGTTCTTGAATAAAAAAATATTATATTTAATATTATATCCATGCATATGTTTGAAAATTTGTGGATGAATTTTTTTAATTGAAGAACTATTTTATTTTTTTAATAATAATTTACATTAACTTTGTTTGAAAAACTATTATATTTTTCTATGTGAAATAGTATAGTTCTTAAATAAAATAATTTTTTTTTTAACTTATATAAAAATAAATAAATAATCTTTAAAATAAAATAGTTCTTACTAGAATAATTCTTAAATAAAATTAAAAAATGTTTATGATTTAATTTTTTTTTAAATAGAGTTTATGATTCAATTACTATAATATATTAATAGTTGTTAAAATAATTAATAATTAAATAATAATTATGGGAGAGTTTATGATTCAATTACTATAATTTATTGGCGGGGGCTCTGGTTCGATTGGCAAAGTAATTCCGTTGCGGTAAAGATGGTCACGAGGTCCAGTCTCCCCCGTCCCCGTGGTACTGGAGGGTGTGTCGTGCCAGCGTCACCGGTCACATGAAAAAAAGTTTACCAGGCCAAAAAAAAATTACTATAATGTATTAATAGTTGTTACAATAATAAATAAAAAGAACAGTTTTTATCAAGAGTGGAAAAATTATTATAATATATTAACATTTTTTAATAATTATTATAATAATAAAAAGTACAATTTTTATCAAGAGTGGAAAAATTAAATGAAAAGATGGTTAATCCGCTTGCTCGCAGCGATCTGAAATAAATTCAGTTTAGATTAAATAATAAAACGTTCCTTGGCCATCCCATTAAATAATGGTAATACGTGGTTTATGTAACATTGAATAAAATGACTTTATATCCATTAAATTGGCCATCCCATCAACAAATAAATTTGGTTTAAATCAAATCTTTGAAAACCCTAATTTAGATTTTAAGACAAATCTTGCTCTAAGTATTGGGCTGTGGTTCGTGGAGCACTAAGCATAAGTTGGTCCTTAGATTTTTTTCACCACCCAGGATTCTCACGTTCCTTGCAGGTAATTTTTGCTCCTCTCGCATTCTCCTGCATGTTTATTTTTTTGATATTTAATATTGATGAAAAATTAACAGCAAGGAAAGAAAGGTGTGTGCCATGTTGACTAATCCACAAATATATTTAGTGAAGTAGCTCTAGGACCACTTCCTTGGTTCTAAAGAATAACTAACTTAAAAAGTAGAGCAACATTAGTTGAAAGAAAGGCATGCAAATTTGTACACAAATATATTTAGTTAAGTGACACTATTTTTAATAGTTATTTAGAGGACCACTTTCTCTAGTTTTGAAGAACAACAAACTTGAAAAAATGGAGCAACAATAGTTTTGTTATGTCGCTAAACCCAACATTTTAAAATGATAGGGAAATTTTGTTTATAAATTCATGGTCCTAGCTTGAGTTGCGGCACCTAAATTTCCCACCTTCAATATTATGTGATTGATTACCACAGGCAAGGTACAGCAAGGTACATGGTAGTTTAGACACAGGCTGATTCTCACTTATATATAAAAAAATAAAATGTAAAACCTCTAATTCTAGGAATTACAGGAAGTGCCTTAGTCTGTGAAAATTTAAAACAAACCAAAAAAGGTTGAGTTAATATAACTTGGTTGAGTATTCCTTTTGCATGAACATTTGAGGATATAGCCTAAATTTTAAATATGTGGCACCATGTGTGTAGGAAAGAGGTTGGGTTGTGCATTATTTGGTTGAAAGAGGTACTATGCTAGATAGTGTGTAGGCATTCCAAGCTCATTGGATTATATCTGCACCTCTCACATCTGGGAAATTTCTGTAGCTTAGGGGATTTCCAAATATAAATCTTGAATGCAACATCTTGTGAATATAGTGCATATAAGAAGAAAGGTGATTGTGCAAGCCATTCAACAAGCTTGACTTTGTATAAATGGTGCATACAAGACGCAAATTATAGTCATGTATGTGTAAAATGGCATAAGAATGCCTGAAGTAGGCTTACACAATGAGGAGATGTGCTAGGCAAGTGGTTTGAGATATAAAAAGGGGTGCGTATGACTTGTTTCGAGGACTATGAAACTCTATTCATCCAACACACTATGGCAATTAATGTGTGCACCGAAGGTAGATGAAGCTCACTACTAGATTCGTGCTTGGAAAATGGAGCCTCGAGAATGGAGGTAAATATGCACATCATACATATTTGTAGACATGGGTTATGGTTTGTCTATGCTTTAATGTGGGTGTATAGACGTAATGGTCACATGAATTCAACCATTATTCTGAAATGATTGTTTTGTGTAGGTTTGGCAAACTTTGCATGATCTTTTGACCTTGGTGAAACCATACCAAAAGACACCATTCTAATTATATACATATTGCACAGATTTTGTGATGATTTGTAATGTTCACAAGGGCCAAATTTAAACAAATGCATGGCCATGTGAAGTTGAACTGTGATAGATATTAGATGGATCTGAAATAAATAGGAAGAGGTTGTGGTCTAGTGTGTAATTTTCTTCCATAGCATCTTCAAAGAAAATAACATGGGATTTGCGAAAGGCTCACATGTATTTGAAGATTTTCTCCCAACAAAGTGCAATAATTTTGAAAGTGTAGATTCCTCACCCTTGGAAACTGTGTAACAAATTTTAACATAAATGTTTTGGAGCACACTCCATGATCCATCATCAAGATAATTCAGGCAAGAGAGTTTAGATTGGAGAGTGTAATTTCACCTATATAATGCTCAAGATTCCAGAAAGGTGGTTTACCTAGGGAAATGCCATTATAGAGTGGAACTTAGTATGAATTAATATTATAATGACAAATGGTAAGTTATGGGAATATAATAAGATAAATTTGTAAGGAGTAATCTCCACACTCTTGCCTGAGTTATTCTCATGACGGATCATAGAGTTTGATCAGAAATTTTGACATAACATTTGTTACACGAATTTTTGTAAAAGCTTTACA
Organism: Cunninghamia lanceolata; assembly: GCA_027924645.1. Taxonomy (NCBI): domain Eukaryota; kingdom Viridiplantae; phylum Streptophyta; class Pinopsida; order Cupressales; family Cupressaceae; genus Cunninghamia; species Cunninghamia lanceolata. The sequence goes on from BSBN01000056.1 coordinate 17,874, forward strand.
AATCGCTGATATGGACTATGAAAACCTAATGCCTCTAAATAGATACCTGTCAAAAACTCCAATCCAATTTTATTTTCCTTTTCTCTAAATTATCAAGATTTGACGAAGAAGGGTTACGTTTGAGTTACATTTTGTTGACCCGGTCATGATTAATTTTTTAACTGACATTTTGAGCCAATCAACTCACTCATCATGAAGGAAACAAAATTACTGACCAGATGATCCACAATAATTTTATTTTAGAAAATATTCACCAACGAAAACCTCTGATCAAAGTTTTTTTAATTTAAAAGGGTTAAGTTTGATTTATAATTTGTTGAGCTATTCATTTCAAGAGAACTACCTCACTCATCATCGGGAAAAACAAATAATTAGGTAGATCATCCACAAAAACTTTGGATAATATTAACCTGAGAAAACCTCGGATCTACGACATTTTTTCCCTTCTAAATTACTAAGATTTGATTGAAAAGGGTTAAGTTAGAGTGATATATTTTTGACCTGTGCAGGATGCATGGCGGTTTCGAGCATAGAGATGCGGTGATCGAAAGATCTGAGGATCAAAACTATCTTCTCCGTATTCTTCTCACTTTTCAGCAGGATTTCCCTCATCATTTGCACGCGTTGAGCCAGGTTCTCCATTGCCAGAGGAACCCCCATTTTCTCAAATGAAATTTCCACCAAAACCCTCACAGAAATGACATATACAAAATGTTTATATTCTCCACTGTTTATTCACGCCCACGTGCAACACCATTTCCCTCTGCTGGAAAACCAACAGTTGTAGCTGAGGTGCGGTACATAGCATTTTATGGCAAGGGGTCGCGTCGCTGTCATTAGTCCATTTTGATGAATTCCAATCTTGGGCAATTTGTTGTCATTGAACAACACACATCCTCTCGAAAAAGGAAGAGAAATCTAAGACTAGAGGATTTTATTCGCTACTTCCAATGGCATACTATTAAACTTTGATAAAAGGCAACATGATTGTAAAAGTATCTCAAATACTGAATGCAAGAATATATATTTATCAATGCCGATTTCTATAGAATTAGCCCACAATCTATGTTTCTGGACTCTATAGATACTATACTTCCAATCTATGTTTATGCATTTAAACTCTAAAAGCTACAAAGGCCTAAAAACCCAAACACTCGTATAGCCCAAACAAACTCGCCCTGAACTAAGAATAATCTGTTTATTGAAGATCCCAAATAAATTTTCTCAGGGTTTTGGACTATTGAATTACCTCACAAATAGATAGATCACTACGTGTTACCTGTGAATGTATTTAGGAGTGTGGTAGGATAAGAAGAGTGGAATCCATGCAGAAGAGCACTTGGGAGGTAATTGGGCCACTATGGTACACGTATTATTTTTCATTGGAAATCAGCATTTAGCAACCCAATGCATGGAAGATCATAAATAATTGTGATAGCTGGGCCACTATGTTACACATATTCATTTTCATTAGATACAACTGCTGGACCTGAAACTTCAACAACGAGGTTTATGAAATGGACTGATCAAATGTTGCTCTTCACCTACACTCAAAGTTTTACATGGGCAGACGCATTCCTCTATACACTATTTGAAAAATATAGGGTTTCTATGATCCAGAAAGACAACTTGAAGGCTTCTCACTATACAACTATAGATTGTATTGTTGTTTGTGTACAGTAGGTTTATGTCCTTTTATTATGCCTAGGTGATTTTCTGTTTGTGTTTAACACTTATAGTAAGAGTGTTTATCGTTGAACAACTTTCGTGTTGACCTCTATATTTTAGACAAAACAAATTAACTTTATGAAAGTATAGTTTTATGAGCTCATTATATTTCATTTTTATTGAATTATATATTTTATAGATTTTACGTTGAACTATATATTGCAAGTATGTGCTAATCGGTGTTGTCATTGATGTCAACAAGTTTGTGTTGTCATTGGTGTCAACTGTGTCTACTGATGAGATTGTTGTTGTTTGATTGAGTTGATGTGTTAAAGTGATTTGATTGCTTTCTATAGGTGCTAAAGATGTTGAGAATATGCTTTTGTTGCTTGGTTTCCAAGTGCTTTTGAGAAAATTTGATTAATAAAGGAAACAATGTGTTGAAGATGTGTTCTGGCTTAACAGAGTTGTGATCGAGTTTTGCTCCACATTTATTCCTAATTGAATATCCGATTGTGTGGTTTGGATATGTTGCTCAAATGTGTTGAAAGATGTAATGTTCCAGATTTTGTGCTTCGGTTCATTGTGCAGAGAAAGTTATGTTCACCAATGTGCAGATAGTGTTTTTGAGTTATGCAGAAGTGTCTGGGAGAAACTGTTTTGCTCCGCATTTCTCTGCAGATTTGTTTCTAGCTTTGTGTTTTGGATTTATGCTTATAAGGTCTATATCTTTCTTCAGTTTAAGTGATTCATGGTTTGGTGCTCTGCAAGTACATTTCTTAAGTTGCAGATGATGACAGAGTATGATATAGCTAGTTAAGTACTCTGGTGTGAAGTTTCTTCAGGTGAAAAATGTTGCAAAGGAATTTGTTTGTTTTTAGGTGCTTGTGGATGTTTCTAGATCATGTTCAAGCTTGGTGTGTGGTTTGCATGTCATCGTTTGATTTTGAGGAAGCGTGCATTTAAAAGTTCATGGTGTTAACACAAGGTTGGTTGACTTGGTTGTTTACACTAATTGCGGTTGTGCTTTGTTGATTGTGAAAGCATGATGAAGCATGTAAGAGTGGATTTAGGTCCGTGCTAAGGCGTGATGTGGTCTGCATTCATTTCTTTCCTTCGTGGGAAAGTTTTGGTCCAGACCTAATTTGAATTTTATGGGTTAAGTTGTGTTGTCGACCTTGGAGAATGTTTTCAAGATTGATGGCAGTATAAATAAGTGTCAAGGATTCGCGAGTGTGGGTGTGCTCAATGGATATGATGTCTGTGATGTGAATTTGATCAGTGCAATAAGAGATTTCATGTGTTAGGCTACTGGATGCAGTGAGCAGAAGGTGTCTACTATTTTTCAGTGTTGCTACGAAGATGTTGTTTGTGTTGTGGTGAATATTGAGCTTCATTGGAACTAAACTCCATGCATAGGTTAGATGCAATTATATCAGTTCAAATCCTAGCAGTGAGCCACTCTTCTCTTCTCTGTTTCTTTCTCAGTGGGAAGTGAATCCCATAGGGTCTGTAGTGTGCATTATTTCTTTTGGCCAGTGAGCCCTCGGCAGTGAGCCTTTTGTAATTCAATATTGCTACTACATTATATTGTGAGCTAATCCTCACCGTAGTTTTTCCCTTTTTGGGTTTTCCACGTAAAATCTGGTGTTGGCATGTGTTTGGTGCTATTATGATTCAGTTTCTATTATTTGCTTTTCATGCTAAACCATCATAACAAGTTTAAAGGTTAATGTGGATATGAATGTTTGTGAGGGTTTGAAATTTTTAATACAACTGATTCACCCCCCCTCTTAGTTGTATTGTGCTTAAACGCTATATATTTTAGTTTAAACTCTATATTTAATATATTTTTGAACTCCATATTTTATATTTAGTCGATAGGCTTATATTACATAAAACAAATTAACTTTATGAATGGTGGAGTAGGTGATGGGCAGTGGAAGATACGTGGCACCAATAAATTTGGCATAGTGTTTTTTAGAACATATTGTAACACTTTATTTGGGCTATCAAAATAGATTTAAATTTTTTTATTGAAAAATTGAATTACTTGCCACAAGATTGGTTTAACGCTTGTTCAATTAGCATAGTCATGAAAACGTGCTATAAACTTAATCTGCCTCAAGTCAATGGGAATATCCCTCGCATCCCTATCACATGATAGACATGAAGGAAAATATAGATTTAAATGTAATTTTTTTACTAGGATCAGCTATTAAATTAAATTGTGTAGAGGTCTACGTGTTAAACTAGCAAGAGGATATGACAGTGGACCTACATATATTCTGGGCCGAGGTAAGAAAGGAGAGAAACGAAGCATCTTGGACTCAAGACTTGTATATTACTCGGATGTGAAGTAAAATTTAAACTAGATTCCACTCGTAGTCTTAAGTCCACTAACTAGATTAGATTCCAAATATTGTTTACCTTAGATGTGAGAGTGAAGTTCGGTTAGGATCTCTACACATAAATAATTAAATGAACAAATTGAATTCCTAAAAGGACAATCAACCCATAGAAGTATCTAAAATAAATAAAATAATAAAAGGCACTAAAATTCATCTTCTTCTGGTGTATTTTTGTATGTTGAATGAAAGATGTATTAACATTCAACTACTTACAGATACCTTTTACTTCTAATATTGCTATTGTCTTGCAGTCGAGATCCCACATATATACTATACAGGTTGTCCTTAACAAATGTTAATGCACTTTCTATTAGTTGTAACACCTTTTATTAACATTGGAAACATTTATTTCATCATAATAAGATGCAAAAAAAACCATGAATCCATGTGTTTGATATGCTATAACTCCTCATGCACTGATAGTAAGATGTGTTGCTATGTCCTCTTCAATAACAATTCTCATCCTTTCCTTTGTTTACAGTATGTTATAATATTTGTAATGTTTCTTCTATGCAGATTATTGAACAACTTTCATCTATTTTGAAGAGGATGTATACCGAAACCCTAATGAAAGCAATTGAAAGAAGGAAGAACAAAAATGAAAGAAACAAATTATACTATAGCCAACATAGAGATGAAATATATGTTCGTCGTCACTTACAACGGATGCAAGGGACAAAACCAACATTTTAAGGACCCCCATCAAGAAGTATGGAAGTGGCTATAGGGACACACAATACAATTGCTCAGAGTTTGCGGTGCATCCCTGGCCAAAATTTCCTGCGTCGAGAAATTTCCCCCAAAGATACTTTGAGGCAATGCAATGCTTTAGGCATAGAATAGATGCGTTGTCGAACCTAGTAATATGCACTATATGTAAAGAGACATATACTGGCATGTGCACTCACATGATTGGTTCAAATACAATTTTTAGTAGATGTTACGCAGAGAAAGGTGTACACCGGTTCTCTGTATCAAACAACTTCGACCCGGGCGAGCAACTAGAAGTACTAAAAGTCCTTACACAAGTGGAGGAGATGCTCATAGCTTGTGTAACACAAATTCTATAGGTAACCCATGCTTGAGGAGGGTAGTACAAGTATAGTGCACACACCATAAGCTTCCCTCAAGATATTACAATGATCCCAAAACATCTGCCGCAAAGATTGGAGGACCTTGAGGTCCTCATAGTGAGACGAACCAACAATGAAGGAAAGCACTATGATTGTTATGTAAGTAGAACACATGTTTTGGATCCTCTGAAATATAAAATAAATAATGACTCATACTACAAAGATGCCCAAATAGATATCAATTCACTAAACCAACTATATGAAAACAACATAGATGTCTCGCACATGCTACGTAACTTCATACAAGATACTGAACAAACAACAATGGAGGATGTTGAAACTACCAATGATGATGATCATGGTCATCACTTTGCACATTCATCGTCCTTTGTTCCAAAACTACCAAATCAACAACGAGAATTGGATGCCATAAAAAAAATTCTATAGTTGGACAACACGAACTCTAACACTATTCCATGGCCTATAATTGGTTCCTCACTAATAAATGAATACAACACAGAGGGATTACTAGATATGGCTTTTCCAACACTCTACCCAAAAGGGGATGCACTCCCCCTCCAACCAAGAAGCAAATATGTTCACTTGCATGAGTATGCTTTACATCTAATGAGATTTCACGATAATAGATTCAGTCAACATGTAAGATTCTGTTATTTTCTATACAATCTCATAATGCGCCATCGTGGCCGACAGATTGCCACGGTTTTAATCAAAAAAAACATAGATGAAAACATACCAACCACTATAGAAGGACTCCAAAACCGCTTGCATGATTTCTCTAATGATCAGTTGGCTGAGCAACTAATGTGTTTTGGGACTTCTTTAAGGGGCACACGCTCTTACTGGAACAAGTTGCGATCTGCTCTATCCACCATGATCAACCAATTAGGATCTCCTACATTTTTCTTCACATTAAGTGCAATTGATATGAAATGGTCTGACCTTCATACATTGTTTAGTCATAATACCCTCCCACCATTGCAATACACAAGAAAGCGATTTATAGAAAATGTAATTCAAAACCCACACACAACATCCCTATATCTACACCAGTGGTTTTCAATATTCTGTGAAGAGGTGATAGAGAACTTATTAAATACAAAGGATTATTGGTATAGATATGAGTGGCTACACCGAGGGTCTGCTCATGTACATGGGTTCTTGTGGTTAGAAAATGCACCAAACATGGACACAATTAACTGGGACAATCAAAACGAGGTCAAAAGAGCTAGAAAATTCTTTGATAAGTATGTCTCTGCTTGGAACCCTCGTAGTCAATTTGGAATAGCTTACATGATCCACCGTGCTCCTACATATGACCCATGCTTATTGGACACTTCCCAGATACTTTCTATAGATCCATTGGCAGATTATGAAGAATTGGTAAATACTGTGCAAAGACACACGAAGTGTACAGAACAAACATGCTTGAAGAAAAGGGGTCAAAATACTGAGTGTCGTTACAAAGCACCATGGATAGAACAAATGGAATCTACCTTAACCTGTAACAATGAAGGGTACAAATCTTACAACCCAGCAAGAAATGATGATAGATTAAATATCCACAGCCCCGAGATGCTAGGAATTTGGCGGGCCAATGTTGATTACCAACTTGTCACTTCAAAAGAACTAGTCCCCAAATACATAGCAAAGTATGCGTCAAAATCTGAGAAAAAATCTGAAAGTTCTTGAAATGTTGAAAAGGATAGCACACATAGGAAAATTTGAAGATAAAGCATTGCTCTCATATCAAAAATTCATGGCAGAGATAGTTGCAGACCGTGACATCGGTGCACAAGAGACTTGCCACATGCTACAAAAATTGCCCCTTGTATCCTGTAGTCAAAAATTCGTCTCCCTTAATGTAGGTAGAAAAATATTACAATGTATAACAAAAAACATTAATGAATCTGAACTGGCAACTACTTATATCAGCTATTATATGCAACGACCTTTTTATTTAGAAACAACCTCTTTAATAGAATCAACACAAATGTACTCGTTCTGCTCTTGTCGCAAAGGAAATAAATGGCACAGGAGAAAGGACAAGGCAATTGTCAATATTCCAATGGAGGAAAATGAACATTTTGAAACATTCTGTTGGAGTGAGCTACTACTATTCAAACATTTTCGTCACATACCGACAAACATAGGTCTCACAAAACAAGAAATAATCACAAATTGGAAATGTATGAAAGCAAACAATTACTCCCCTTGGCATGTTGATCGAACAACACAAAACCATGAGGTGGATGAAGAAGACCAAGATGAAGATGACGAGACACATATCAAAGATGGCCAAAACCTATATGAGTGGGAATTACTATCACAAATGGGTGTCTCAACGAGCTTTACCGTAGATGAATTAGATAATCTTGGAAGACGAGACTTTGACATCAACTACACATGGAATAGAAGTGATGTATTGTCACACTTGCACAAAAATGCTACTCAATTCATATCTAGGGGTAAACTATCAATCAAACAACATGCTCACTGCTCCCCGCCCTTTAATACAACGGTCTACCAACTAGTACTCACACAACAATTAACATTAAACAACAATTAACATTAGACATCATTACTCAACATCACATGGACCCATCCCCAAAAGAACTGTTACACATGATCATTCAAGGAACAGTAGGAACTGGAAAATCATATCTAATTAACTACATTAGAAACACATTGAACAGGTACAACTTAAACAAAAAGAGCCCCTTGCTTACACTTGCACCTACGGGAGTGGCTGCTTACAACATATGAGCTACAACAATCCATACGTGCCTGAGGATCCCTATTAGAGAAATGTGACCTTTGCAAGGTCAAGCTCTTACAATGTTTCAAAGGTATATAAAAGATGTCAAATATGTCCTAATAGATGAAATGAGCTTCCTAGGGTCAAAACTGATACTAAAATTTGATACCCATTTGCGCGAGGCATTTCCCAATCGACAAGATCAAAGTTTTGGTGGTGTGTCCATTATCCTTGTTGGTGACCTTGGCCAACTACCACCTGTTATGGACAAGCCTATATATGCATCGCATTCCACTGAACTAATGTTATGGCAAACTTTAACTACAGTCATCACATTAGAGACTATTTTTCGTCAACAAGGTGAAAATTAATCAAAGAGAATTTCGTGACATCCTCCAAAATATAAGAATTGCCCAACCACTTCATCATGATTGGCAAACACTAATTAAATGCATGAACAAAATGTTGACCACAACAGAAATTGAAGAGCTCAACACGTCAATGCATTTATTTGCAACTAACAACCTGGCTTTGTTACATAACAAGAAAATGATAAAACTGCTAAATGCTCCTATTGTAAGCATCGCACAAACTACTCGACAAAACACAAACAAAATTGCCGATGATGACCAACTACAACAAGATGTATTGTTGTGCATTGGCAAATTAGAAAACCTAAAAGGCTACCAAAACTCACGCCACCATAACAAAAACCAAAAATAAAAATGGTGTGGGTACCCAAACAAAAAGCAATGCATCCAAATGAAGTATCCTACTCCCAATCCAACCCCAAATCCCAAACATCTCACTCCCCATTTCAAAATCCCACAACTCCAAAGTCTATTTGGGTCCCTAAATCCCCAAATCGACAATCCCCATTACTCCCCACATTCCCCTCCCAATCAAAAGCTTCAGAATATAATTCGATGTGTGCAACCATTGGTCATGGTTCCCCTCCACCCCACGATATTCCCTCATGCATCCAACTCCCTATCACATATCCCCTATCACACATATATGCCCCATCACATTCGTATGGTCTATGCTTTGCATAAACCACAACATAATCCACATCATAACCCACGTCATAATCCATCTCATAATCCACGTCATCATCCACATCATAATCCACTATCCTCCAATTCCATCTCATGCAATCCAAAAAACTTGAGTCCCCATCCCATCCAAAAGACTTGGGCAACTACCATGATGAAAACCTCTTATGGGCGTCATGCGTAGTCCCTTTTCCATCCATTTGTATCTCCCATTCATCCATAACATCCTTTTATTCAATCCATTATGTATCCTTATCTTATCATATTCCTATCCACCATCTCCCTATATATTCTATCCTCTCCCATCCATCCTATCCATTGTATCTTCCTCCTGATCCATTTTTTATTCCCTACAGCATGCTTTGGACACCTCTTGACATACTACGAAGTCCACCCATCCCTTCCAAGCATTCTCCCTATCGTGCATCCTCCTAAGTATCTTTATCTTATAATATTCCTATCCACCATCTCCCTATGTATCCTATCATCTCCCATCCATCCTATCCATTGTATCTTCCTCTTGATCCATTTGTGATTCCCTACAACATGTGTTGGACACCTCTTGACATACTACAAAGTCCACCCATCCCTTCCAAGCATTCTCCCTACTGTGCATCTGGTGCAGGAGCACATTCTCTGTAGTGCAGGATCATCTTTTCTTTTGTTGTCTCATAAGGCTCTTAAGCCATTTCATTTTGTAATAAGGGTCAATTTGGTCCCATGAATGTAATTGTGCAAGGCACACATGTAGTTTTGCTTGTATGACGGGTAAACCAACGGCTAACTGATTTGAAAATCAGTTTGCACGGTTGGAGGGGATAATTGCTGTCTCTACATCTTCTTTAGAGGCAGGTTGTATGTCACACGGAGCAGAGAGAGAAGTGTGTATTACAACAAGTTCTTTTTTGATAACTGAATAAAGAGAGTTCTGGGTATGATCTGTGTTGATTTTCTTGGTTGTTCTTAGTGATTTGATATCTTTATCCTGATTTTGTAAATAGAACCCTAACCGGATGCTATCCGTCAATCCATAGTGACTCTGTAGTGTGCAGACGGTGTAAAACCCACGGTTCCACAGTGGCTGGTTCGTAACCTAGGAGTAGGGTTTTGATTCATACATGGAGGCCCTTTCCTCTGTCCACTGAAGCCCTGTATAGTAACAGTGGGATGGGGGAAAGACTTCTCACGTTTGTTGTTGTGGAATTCTTACCCAGGAAGCCAGCGAACTCAGTCAAGTTCGACTAGACATCGTCATGTGGCTAGTCGGGAAATCGGAGTGAAATTGGACAGTTTTGATGTGGGATCAGATTGCTACAAGTGATCGAGGGTTTGATAAATGAAACGGCCTAATTCTGTTGTTCTGTCGAAGGGAATTCTGGTTCGGCGCCTCAGAACAGTTGGAGATCCATCGGCGTGAAAGGCCCTCCGTCTTGCCGAAGATTGGTATAGTGCCGGAGGCACATACCATCATTGTTCGCATCGGTGAGAGAAACGATATCGGGCTAAGGAAAATATACTTAGCCGACGGTATAAAGTTTCACCGATCGGTGAGACAACCTCGGAGTATTGCCGATAAAGAGTATCGGCGTGAGGAACCTTGTCGGGAGAAGCCGAAGAAGTCACGGTGACCGTGAGAGTCCCGCCGATAAAAGTTCATCGGAAGGAGTTCGAGAAGTCTCAGCGACAAAGGACTCGTCGGAGTGAGATGAACCATCGGGACCACGAACCGAAGTCTTACCGAAGCAGGAGGTCTGGCCGATGCGCCTGACGATATCGGCGAGAGACAAGGTGTCGGTGTAGGTGAAAGAAGCTTCACCGAAGGAGGAAGTCTGGCCGACAAAGATTGGTCATCGGCGTGACGGAGTATATCGGCATAAGAAATTTCTCGTGGTCCGATAGAATGAGGTGTTGCCGATAGGCAACGAACCACTAAGGAGATATCGGTGGGAACTTGGCCATCAGGATAAAAGAATAAGGTTCGGCCGATAGTTCATGTCTTTCCGATAGCGAAGACATCCTTGACTTCGGCGAAACACTGGAGGACCTCTTGCCGATAGGGAAGATATAGTCAAATCTTCATCCGCTTCTGCTGGGCACTCTACATCAAATTGGTATCAGAGCCAATATTCTGAATCACAGCCGTGTATGTCAGACGAAGAATTGGAGATAGAAACAGAGGCTAGCACAATGCCTCCCAAGACGATGAGTAAAGCAGCCATCCAGAAGATGGTGGAAGCAATGCTCGAAGAGAGACTGAAGGAAGAAAGATCCAAAGAGAAGGATGGAAGCACTTCTGAGTCAGAGGAGAATGAAGAAGGAGAAACTGGGGAGAATCCTCAAGGAGAAGGTATGACTGCTGATCAAAAGGCATTTCTGAATGCACTCAAGGGTCATGGAGATAGTGGTGATCCGAAACTGGATGTTCCCACGTTCAATGGGAAACTGGATGGAGATACTCTTGTGGACTGGATTGAAGCCATAAGTAATTACTTTGACTTCAAAGAGTATAGTGACAGTAAGAAAGTAAAGTTTGCAAAGACCAGACTGAGAGGTTCTGCATTGGTTTGGTGGAACTACACTCAATGTGAAAGGGAGAAGGTTGGAAAGAGTCCAATCACCAAGTGGAGCAGAATGGTGGCCATGCTGAGAGCCAAATTTCTACCATGTGATTATGATCTGCAGACTATCAGAAAGTTTAATCATCTTAGGCAGAAAGATATGGACGTGGCTACATACACTGAAGAATTCCACAGATTGAGCATGAGAGCCAATCACAGAGAAGAAGAAAAAGAGATGGTGGCCAGATACCTGGATGGACTGAGGTACAATATACAGGATGAGTTCAGTATGGTGGTTCCCAAGACTGTGGATGAATGTTTTCAGTTAGCCTCTAGGGCAGAGGATAAACTGAAAAGGAGAGGTGATCAAAATAACAGAGGAAGAGGTGGCAGGAACAATAGGGGAAGAGGTAATTTTGGCAGAGGACAGCCAAACAAAGGTGAAAGTTCTAGTCAACAAGAATCACGTTCTGATACAGAACAAAAAGGTGGTGGTTTCAGAGGTTGGAGAAGACCTAATGGCAGAGGAAGAGATGGTGGTGCAGGCAGAGGACGTGGAGTCTTCACTGGAAGATGTTACAACTGCAATCAAGTAGGCCACACTGCAAGTAAGTGCCCTGAGAAGGCGTCTAGCTCTCATGACGGTGGGAGAAGGAACCAACTATTGCAGGAGGATGATTGTCAAAGTGTAAACTCACCAATTGGTAGTGCTGCACCAGTGCTTGAAGGAGAGAATATGATGATTAAGAGGACCCTCGTGAAGATGCCATTGAAGCAGGAGCCCCCACAAAGGAAGAATCTCTTCAGAACCCAAGGAATAGCATATGGTAAGCTCTGTAAAATCATTGTTGATTCAGGTTCTACTGAAAATGTAGTGTCTACTGAAATGGTAGAAAAGTGTAGACTGAAAAGATTACCCCATCTTAATCCTCACAAAATATCTTGGTTGAATAAGAATCAGAACTATTTGGTGGAAGAACAAACTTGGGTAGAGTTTGAACTAGGTGATTATAGGGATAAGGTGCTATGTGAAATTATTCCTATGGATGCTTGTCACCTTCTTCTTGGACGACCTTGGCAGTATGATGTGAAGGCACTGCATGATGGTGAAAAGAATACATATATGATCACCAAGAATGGTAAGAAGTTTCAGATGGATCCCTTACCAGAGCAGGTTGGAGAGAAGAGCAATGACAACAGTGTCATGTTAGTGAGTGGCAAAGAGTTCCTACAACTCATGAAGGAGAAGGATACCCAAGGGTATGCACTGATGATGAAGCCTGTATCCAATCAGCAAAGCAAACAGCAGAAGGAGATCCCATTGGAAGTGCAACAATTACTGGATAAGTACCAAGATCTTGTGGTAGAGGATACTCCTAACTCCTTACCACCTATGAGAGACATAAGTCATCAGATTGACTTGATTCCTGGAGCCACATTACCCAACAAAACTGCCTACAAGTTGACACCACAGCAGAATGGAGAAGTAGGTAGACAGATTCAAGAACGTTTGGAGAAAGGTTTAATTAGGAAAAGTCTTAGTCCATGTGCAGTCCCTAGTGTACTTGCTCCTAAGAAAGATGGCAAATGGAGATTATGCACAGATTCAAGGGCTATCAATAAGATCACCATAAGGTATAGATTTCCTATGCCAAGAATTGAGGATCTGTTGGACTATCTTGGTGGTTCATGTTACTATTCCAAGATTGATTTGAAATCTGGTTATCACCAGATCAGAATAAGGCAGGGAGATGAATGGAAGACTGCTTTCAAAACAAATGAAGGTCTCTATGAGTGGCTTGTCATGCCATTTGGTCTCAGTAATGCTCCAAGCACATTCATGCGGTTGATGAATGAGGTACTTATAGAATTTATTGGAAAATTTGTTATTGTTTATCTTGATGACATATTGATTTTCAGCAGGACCAAAGAAGAGCATGTGAAGCATCTTGGACAGGTGTTAAAGAAATTGCATGAGAGTAAGTTGATGATCAACTTGGATAAATGTGATTTTATGAAAACTGAACTAGTGTATCTTGGATTTGTGATTTCCAATGGCTGTTTGAAAATGGATCCTACAAAAGTTGAGGCTATTCTCAATTGGCCTACTCCTAAGACAGTAGGAGATGTAAGAAGTTTTCATGGTTTGGCAACTTTTTACAGGAAGTTCATTAAAGGGTTCAGTCACATAAGTGCTCCTATTCTCAATACCATCAAGGGTGGAGTGAAGTGTAAATTTCAATGGACAAAACAAGCAGATGATAGTTTTGAACTGTTGAAACAGAAAGTGGCCGAGTTACCTACGTTGGTACTCCCTGATTTTGACAAAGTATTTGTTGTGGAATGTGATGCAAGCCAACAGGCTATAGGTGCTGTTCTTAGTCAGGAAGGACATCCAGTAGCATTCTTTTCAGAGAAGTTGAATGAGGCCAAACAGAGGTATTCTACCTATGACCTAGAGTTGTATGCAATGGTGCAAGCTCTAAAAAAATGGAGACATTATTTACTGCCAAAAGAGTTCATTGTTTTTACTGACAACCATGCTCTTAGCTTCCTAAATAGTCAAGAAAAGTTGAATCATAGGCACGTTAAGTGGATGGAACAATTGCAGGCCTATACCTTCACTATTAAGCATAAGAAAGGTGTTGCCAACAAGGTGGCAGATGCTTTGAGTCGAAGGATACTGGTCATACAGGAAGTACAAATGGAACATATGGGTCTAGAATGTCTGAAGGAGTTGTACAAGGATGATGCAGATTTCAAGGCTGCCTATGAAGTGTGTGCAAGTTTGGCTAACACTTTTCATGGCAAGTATTCTGATTTTGTGCTGCAAGAAGGGCTCCTATTTAAAGGTAGTTTGTTGTGTGTTCCTAAATGTTCAATGAGGGACAATATCGTCAAGGAGAAGCACAATGGAGCCTTAGGAGGACATTTTGGGTTGGACAAGACTTTGGAACAAGTCACCAGGTTCTATTATTGGCCCAAGGTCCAGACAGATGTAAGGAGATATGTTGCAAGCTGTACCATATGTCAAAGGGCCAAGGGTATGTCTTCTAATGCTGGTTTGTACCAACCACTGCCCATTCCCACCAGACCTTGGCAAAGCATTAGTATGGACTTTGTACTTGGTCTTCCTAGGACAGCAAGGGGTGTAGACAGTGTTTTTGTCATTGTGGATAGATTCAGTAAGATGGCTCATTTTGTGCCATGCAAATGCACAAATGATGCATCTCAGATTGCTGGTCTCTTTTTCAGAGAGGTGGTCAGAATTCATGGTTTACCCCTATCAATTGTTACTGATAGAGATTCCAAATTTGTTGGTCATTTTTGGAGGACCTTATGGAGAAAATTGGGCACTCAGTTGTCTTTTTCATCAGCCTACCATCCCCAGACTGATGGTCAGACTGAGGTTGTTAATAGGTCCTTGGGAAACCTTTTGCGATGCCTTACCAAACAGCATGGATTAGCATGGGATTTAGTGATCAGTCAAGCTGAATATGCTTATAATGATTCAAGAAACAGAAGTACTGGGAAAAGCCCTTTTGAAATAGTTTATGGTTTCCACCCAAGAGGACCACTTGAACTCAAAGACCTCCAAGGATGGGATAAAAGGAGTGCTCTAGGAGAAGACTTTGCTGCTACCATGAAAACAGTACATGATCAGGTCAAGCTTCAGTTGGAGAAAACTGTCTCCAAGTACAAGGATAGAGCAGATCTGAAGCGAAGGGAGGTACAGTTCCAGGTAGGAGATTTGGTGATGGCCTACCTCAGAAAGGAAAGATTACCTAAGGGGCAACCAACCAAATTGTTGATGAAGAAGATAGGACCTTGTAAGGTAGTGCATAAATTTGGTCCAAATGCATATGAAATAGAATTACCATCTGGCCTTGGTATCTCTCCCATTTTCAATGTGGCAGACCTGTTCCCTTTTAGACCTCCATTACATGCTGAAGATAACTCAGATGCTGTGATTGAAGATGAAGACTGGATCAAAGATTTACCTCCAAGTAAGCCTTTGCAATTGGAATGCATTTTGGATTCCAAAATTGTCAAGAAGACAAGAAAAGGGGTATACAAAGACTACTTGGTCAAGTGGCAGGATCTTCCTGATTCAGAGGCAACCTGGATGAGTGAAGCCGATATTCTAAAGCATGGGAAGACACTTCAGCAGTTAGCAACTCAAGGGACTTGAGTTTTTCCTGCAGGGGGAGTATGGTGCAGGAGCACATTCTCTGTAGTGCAGGATCATCTTTTCTTTTGTTGTCTCATAAGGCTCTTAAGCCATTTCATTTTGTAATAAGGGTCAATTTGGTCCCATGAATGTAATTGTGCAAGGCACACATGTAGTTTTGCTTGTATGACGGGTAAACCAACGGCTAACTGATTTGAAAATCAGTTTGCACGGTTGGAGGGGATAATTGCTGTCTCTACATCTTCTTTAGAGGCAGGTTGTATGTCACACGGAGCAGAGAGAGAAGTGTGTATTACAACAAGTTCTTTTTTGATAACTGAATAAAGAGAGTTCTGGGTATGATCTGTGTTGATTTTCTTGGTTGTTCTTAGTGATTTGATATCTTTATCCTGATTTTGTAAATAGAACCCTAACCGGATGCTATCCGTCAATCCATAGTGACTCTGTAGTGTGCAGACGGTGTAAAACCCACGGTTCCACAGTGGCTGGTTCGTAACCTAGGAGTAGGGTTTTGATTCATACATGGAGGCCCTTTCCTCTGTCCACTGAAGCCCTGTATAGTAACAGTGGGATGGGGGAAAGACTTCTCACGTTTGTTGTTGTGGAATTCTTACCCAGGAAGCCAGCGAACTCAATCAAGTTCGACTAGACATCGTCATGTGGCTAGTCGGGAAATCGGAGTGAAATTGGACAGTTTTGATGTGGGATCAGATTGCTACAAGTGATCGAGGGTTTGATAAATGAAACGGCCTAATTCCGTTGTTCTGTCGAAGGGAATTCTGGTTCGGCGCCTCAGAACAGTTGGAGATCCATCGGCGTGAAAGGCCCTCCGTCTTGCCGAAGATTGGTATAGTGCCGGAGGCACATACCATCATTGTTCGCATCGGTGAGAGAAACGATATCGGGCTAAGGAAAATATACTTAGCCGATGGTATAAAGTTTCACCGATCGGTGAGACAACCTCGGAGTATTGCCGATAAAGAGTATCGGCGTGAGGAACCTTGTCGGGAGAAGCCGAAGAAGTCACGGCGACCGTGAGAGTCCCGCCGATAAAAGTTCATCGGAAGGAGTTCGAGAAGTCTCAGCGACAAAGGACTCGTCGGAGTGAGATGAACCATCGGGACCACGAACCGAAGTCTTACCGAAGTAGGAGGTCTGGCCGATGCGCCTGACGATATCGGCGAGAGACAAGGTGTCGGTGTAGGTGAAAGAAGCTTCACCGAAGGAGGAAGTCTGGCCGACAAAGATTGGTCATCGGCGTGACGGAGTATATCGGCATAAGAAATTTCTCGTGGTCCGATAGAATGAGGTGTTGCCGATAGGCAACGAACCACTAAGGAGATATCGGTGGGAACTTGGCCATCGGGATAAAAGAATAAGGTTCGGCCGATAGTTCATGTCTTTCCGATAGCGAAGACATCCTTGACTTCGGCGAAACACTGGAGGACCTCTTGCCGATAGGGAAGATATAGTCAAATCTTCATCCGCTTCTGCTGGGCACTCTGCATCAGCATCCTCCTAAGTATCACCTCGCCTATCTTATTATCCTTTCAGGTTAGTTGGGCATACTACAGGGATGATGGTATCTTATCTATCAGGACCTAGATGGCCAAGAGAGAGTTGATCCCATACATTTGGCTGCACTTGAAAGTGAGCAATTCCTATCTATTGTTGTCATGCCCTCTTAGTGTCCTATTTTTTAATTTTTTTATAAAAATTGGCACTAACATTTTCATATGTATCCTTGTTCATTTGGTTCATAGTTTATCATGGTCGTGAAAGGAGTGTACCAAGATACAACAAATTTACAAGAAATATGCTCATGGTTTTGCTTACAAAGTGGCTAGACCTTGCTGATGGTAAAGAAGCCATTCAATTTCTTCACGAGGTTTATGGTAATGATGTTCAAAATCTAGACTTGTTGGTTGAACAAACGGCATAAAAAGAGATTATCAAAAATTGGAAATGAGGGGTTGATGGTATCTATGGGGCATCAACCCTATCCTACGTGGATAAGACCTCTTATATTTCAGGACGTAGGTGGCCAAGAGAGGTATAATCCCATGTAATAATATTCTATCTATTGTTGTCATGCCCTCTTAGCGTCGTCTTTTAAATTTTTTTTATTCAAATTGGCGCTAACATTTTCACAATTATCCATGTTCATTTGGTTCACAGTTTATCATACTCGTGAAAGGAGTGTACCAAGATACAACAAATTTAGAAGAAATATGCTCATGGTTCCAATTACAGAGTAGCAAGACCTTGCTGATGATAATGATGTTGAAAATCTAGACTTGTTGGTTGAACAAATGGCAACAAGGTTACTTGCTAATCTCGACTCTTTACCTTTTTGGTCATATGATACATCATATTTTGTGCTTGATACATTTATATTAATGCAAACATGGGTGCAATATAGAACTAATTCAACTTAATTTTATTTTTACTTATCTGACTTGTTTATGATCTGTTTAAATTGCATTCTTAATGTGTCAAATATCTATTTGCGAATATTGTTGAACAGATCTTGTGTTTTTCAAACACTACTTTTATCGCTATTTGTTTTTCAAGGAAAATTTGTCAATCCATAAGATTTCTTCTCTCCCTACATTCTCATACAATAATTGTACAGTGATTAAATTGTTCCCAGTCTATTAGGCATGACAACAATTGAAATATGAGCAACAACAAGTTAATATAATTCTTGTTCCATGTCACCATTTTTACTCACAACAAGCTAATATAATAAGGATTTACAGTCTTGAAACCTTTGTTCGAAAGTTCTAAAAAACTATTCACCAATCCATTCAGTGCATCCAATTTTTTCTGCCAACAGAACATGACAACTCATAAATATACGCAAGAAGAACACCTGTATTATGAGAATTGATACTCTCTTACAATGCCTTTAAATCACAAATTACACTACCTTCCTCAAACAACTCAATACCAACAAGTCATAAAATACAAACACTTCTCAAAAAAACATTTACTTTACAAACAACCTATCAGCAAAAGTGTTGCGCATTCACCCGTGCAACTACTAGTATTGATATTTTACATGATTTTGAGGCCGTCAATAATGATCCACTCCCTCTCGTGGTATGGCAATTGCACGAATGGGCTCATGTATGGAGATTGAGCCTAAAAGTAAATAGCCCTGGAGTGAACTGCAGAAGTTAAAAATCTGCATACATCAACCCTAGTGTAACTGTATGCCATGATATAATACAAGGGTAATCGCAAAGGGAAACTATCTATAATTTCTCATGCTCCAATATGCATTCAAATAACAACCTAGGACAAATATTAATCAAAAACATTGAATGCTTTGATTCAGGACATATTAATTCCTCTTAGGGATGATGCTTTTATCAGTTTTAATCACCTGGGATCAATCTAAAAACATTGAATGCTGAAGAACCATATTACATTCTTCCGCATTTATGAATTCCACACAGAAAAAACCCTTCGGAAGAAAGAAGGATCCTGAGCAGGCCGGCCATGTTTTGTTGACCCATTCATCGATTTGTTGGCATGTGAATCTTCCTTCACCGAAGCGTGCAATGTCTGCACATTCACTTAGGTTTGAAATTGATATGTCTTTAGATAGATCCACATTTGTAGCCTCTTTCTTGGTCTCCTGTGTCCCCTCAACACCGTGCACATCTGAATTTTTTGGTAGTTTTTAGGTGCAAGCCATTTTTGGCTATATGATTAATTTTGACATTTTTTAAATAATAGTTAAATAAACTAAGTTTAAACCTAAGGGTGCAAAATAAAAATTCATTTGAGTTTGGACATTCAAGCTTATGAGACATTATATATAGATCATAGCATGTTAACTCTTGCTAAGAGATTAGTATTAAGGAGCCACATAAACAACGTTATCATAGATACTTTCGAGCTTGTCTCCATGTAGATCATAGTAATAATTAAATTTATAAATCAAGGTTTACTAAATGTATATAAGCATGTCAACCATCAATTTATCTTTCCAAACAATCACACAAAGGTTAACATGGCAGCACTAACAATGAATTAAATAATACATTCTATTGCATATTTTTATTTCAAATGTATGCGTACAATTTTTGTTACATATACCATGTTTCTAAGATCTACCAGGTAAAAATTCCACTAGTCCTTACTATGTTATCAATGAGATAATCAAATCTAAATGAATTCATACACTAATAAATAAGAATTCTTTTTGAGTATATAACATCTCATATCTATTGTACAAGTTACCATTCATATTACAATTCCTCTTAGCTATGGTCCATAATTTATTCAACTCAAAACAAGTCTTTCAAATTTCATCGTGTATCTCATATTTCATTCATAACTCAAGTGTTTCATACTTCACAAATTTCATAAATAAAAGTGCAGTAATAATTATAGGTTAGCCCCCATTAATAGGCTCTCCAAGATGAGCTCGCCCCCTATTCAAAGAGATAACATTAGATGGCTTCCACCACAACCTAAGAGTTACAAGTTAAACTTCTATGGTGCTTCTAGGGGAAACCCAAGCCCATCCTATGTCAGTTGTGTCATTGGAGATAGTAAAGGAAAACTGATACAAGTAGCATATAAGAAACTTCTACTAGGGAAGCAAGAGCCTTGACTCTTCTACTTGGACTCTAGTTAGTCCAATCTTGTAAGTTAGATTTGATGGATATAGAAGGGGACTTGATGGAATTAATATTTAACCTAAAGAATGCAGTCAATGAATTGGAAGGTCAACAATATTTTATCAGAAATTTGGACAATACTAGACTCACTCAAAAATTTCAACATTCTTCATTGTTATTGAGAGGGTAACAAGATCACACACTACTAAATCTAATCAAGGTAGAGATATAAATGATTATTTAATCATTGGACATGATTTAGAGTACTGATGAGGATTGAAGAGTGTGTGGGATGTCACCCTTAAATTATAAACACATGAGATGCCACATACAATCGTCATCTACAAGGAATCACACTCATACAACATGGGCAAAAATATTATTCCCCATTTATTGACCTAGTTTTTATATTCTTCTACATTAGTGAGTCAGATGCAATAATCAAACTAACTAGATAGCAATACCAAATGGATTTTCTGGAAGCATCACAAACATCATGTTGATTAAGGTATTTGTCTTCCAAGGTGGTAGCATTGTAGATGCAATTCAGGAAGTTTTAGACTGAGATTTTGTGGAAGAAGTTAAATGCCACCAAGTTAATTTAGAAATCTTATCTAGATTCATCTCAAACATCTTAGTGATTATGGGTGATAAGGAAATGACCAAGGCATTAGGAAAGTACTACAACTGGGAGAAACATTGCATAGATATTGATGCCATAGTTGACAATGCAATATTGGTTCCTAGAGCTTCCCTACATGTCACCAATCAAGATTTTTGAGGCTCAACCTCCATGCTGATGATTCAAGAAATCAAAGATTGTTGCTAGCATTAGCAAAAGAGGTGGTGACTATGCAAGGTTTCCTCATTGGCAGGGCCAGCTCCTACAAGTTGAGGATGGACACAATGGAGCTATTAGCAACTTTTGATGAATAATGACTTTATTACTTTTTGTATACTAAAAAGATAAAAATACACTATTTAGATTTGAAAATGGTTATGAAGCAAGAGAGATTCAACGTTTCTAGGGCTAAAATGCCCATTAAATTCCTTCTCTATCATGTAGGGCTAGTTAAGAATTTAGATGGTACCTATGGTCCAAGCTTCATCAAATTGGAAGATGAAGAAGGTGATTTGGCATAATATACCTAGTTTACAATATCATAGTATAGGCATATAAAATATTGATAATGTAATAGACATAGTGCTTAGCTAGAGATGGCATGTAGTCTTAGCCAATTATATATACAAATACAATTGTTTAAACTCACACAAAAAGCTCCCCTATTTACTAGGGTTGAAACTTCATGAAAATTTTGTTTTCTTTTTTACATATATAAAGAGAGAGGGCCCTTTTCCCTCATTTGAGAGACCAAAAATGATAATTACAGGTTAGCAAGTACAAGTTGATATAACAGTTTAATTTGGCTAAAAAGATAGTATAGTTTATATCTCACCATTGACAAATACTACCAAAATATAATAAATGCATACATAGCATCAAATGGGACTATATATCTAATCCTACAATAAAGAGTTAAATCAAACCTTATTAACCTTTACATGTGTAGAATCAAGATAAATGGTTGATAAACATTTGTACCAACTATTTATCTTTGTCCTTAGATCACATTTTCATCAGTCAAATACATATATAGGAAAAGTGGGACAGAGAACACCATGGGAGCACTTTTCCACCAACCACAAAGTTATACATCTCACCCATACACCACCCAAAAAGGTGGGACCTACCCTTCATGGGTAAGGTCACAAAACTATACTACATATGAATAAATTATGAACAAGCATAAAAGACTCATTATGACTCTTGATAAATAAAAAACCATCACATAATGTATCCCATTGGCCAAGGTTTGAAGTAACAAATGTGTAGACCTTGACTCGCTACACATGATAAATAAATCATAATAGTTCCATTTATTCACATGTGTTGATTGCGACTCATCAAACATGGAAATAAAGTAAGTACAATAAGATAAGACCTCATTGCCACTATCTAGAGATGCCAAGTAGTTCCAACATCATATTCTTAATCTTTGCTATGTAGTATACTTCTAGATCACAATATTAATCATGTGTAGTTTCTCAAATACCATACAAATATTGAACAAGGCCCCCATAAAGTCACACCATTCTTTCTAGTTATCTAGGAGACCAAGTGAGATGAATATTGTAATAGACCAAACAAAACATTTATATGTGTAGTCAATCAAAGATATTGGATGAATTGGATGAATCCCCCATAAGCTCCACCATATCATCTAGATTTCCACTTGACTAGCCACAGAGAGATAATGTGGTTAAATAATGTAGCAATAAAGACACAAGGAAAGAATGAATTAATCATAATATAGTCAACATACCTACACCAATTCAATTTGTATAAAGATCAAGCATAATATACCTTTTCATAATGAATACCGGTCTATAGTTAAATTATAAGATACTTGTTAAACTAGTTTCATAATAGAATTTCTTGCTTTTATTTTATGCATGTTCGAATGTAACAAGTGTTTCATATTTATTTTGTACTTGGTTCAAATCAATCTCTATTAGATAACCAAGGTTTGCATCATTATCAATAATTTCTCCTATTTGTATATAGTGACCCTTTCTAAGTCCAAACTAAAATTACAATAGTCCTACATTGCTTCTGTCATATGACAGTTGAAGGTTATGAATCTCAACATTCATTAAGGATCTAAAAACACACAAGGCTATTCACTATTAGATATATTTATGATTCCTAATGTCCCAAATCTAATCTTTAAACTATGAGAACCTCGTACTAACTTCATACATCAATAAACCTTTAAAGGTACCAAGGAAAGCCCCAAAATGAGGTTCATGGTGTCACTATCAAACACAATACTTTGCGTATTTCAAGGCCTCATCATAAGACATTCTTCTCTGTAAAAGGACTAACTCACACATTGTTGGAAAGGTTTCTATCCTTAAAAAATGATTAGTCTAGAACACATATCCTCGTGTAAGCCTATGGCAACATTATAAGGTAATGATGACTACAAGTTAAGGCTCTACTCCAAGTTTATGAAGAGTTTATACTCCTAAAATACTTAAGCTCATCTTCCATATATTGTATATAATCTTAAGAATTCTTGAGGAATTTCAAATAGCGTATAAGACCCCTATAAGTTATACTTTATACAATTGTCAACATTACCCTAAAGAATTGATATATTACTATTGTAACCACTACTACGAATAATAAATTTCAATAGAGAATAGCATAGCTTTAGCATGTATATTGAAAGTGTACCAATACATACACCTTAGAATAAAAAATTAGTAGAAAACTATTGGAAGGAATAAAGTCAATTTGCCTATTACATTTTCATCAAGGCATGGACATAAATAATGGTTAATTTCCTCAAATTATAATGAGATTTCAACACCCTCTTGAAACAATAATATTCACTTTGAAAAATAATTTTAGAACCCCTTAAATCTATGGCCATTCATAATTATAAAAGGTAAACCTAAAGAAAAGATGCAAAATATCAAATGGGTACCATTCATTCAACAATATACAATGTGTGCATGTGTCTATATATATTTGAGAATAAGATTTAATTTCTACATGCCTATCTAAGATGAACACATAGGAACAAACCTTGACAACCCCAAATGCCTTCAACTCATTGCTTCTAACTTCCATCACATACACTAAAACCAAATTTGAATGTAAAACCACAATTAATCCTTGTTTTGTCTTTCACGGCACAGCCATATTAAATTAAAAACAACTTCTACTTTCGATTAAACCCACTCTAAACTATGTAACATGTAATAAAATACATGAGCAAAAGTATTTAATATCACTGAGATTGGTGGTCCATCTATGGTAGTTAATCTACCGATGGGGCTTCACCCTTGACCCATAACCCACACAATATGCCCTAAAGTTAGGGTTTCTTTGACTTAATTAAATCAATTGCTTCCTTTTCTCTTCACGACACACTGGTAGCGTAAAAATAATTATTGCCCATTAATATTGATTGGGAGTTCATGACTACTGTCCAAAATGTTTTCCTACCAAATTCAACAAGACATTTTAATATTTTAAAAATATTTGACTATTGCCTTTTAAAAGTATGGCATAGTATTAATTTATTAACAAGTTACAAGTATTGTGATGGGGTTAAGGCATAAGGATCATGATAAAAAGTGATGAGGGGTAAATCCCATAACACACAAAAACATAGATTTCTCACAGAAAATATGAATATTTTTTTATTGAATTGAAAATAAATTACATTACAGAAACTGGAAGGATGAAATCTTCAATAGGCTGCAACACATTACAGCGTCTTGTCTCTAGATTTTGGAACCTTCTGCCTTCTATAGCTTCAAATTTGCTAGGGTTTTCTATTTTCCCTTATTTTTCATGACTCGCCACTTTCCCCTTTTCTCTACCACCAAAAGATTTACAAAAAATTGTCATAAATAGCCCTTTTTGGTGCCTTCCAGCTAAAATTTCAAAATTTGTAACTCCCTCCAAAAATAGCCCAACTTTTGGGAGCCATAACTTTTGATCCAAGTGTCTAATTGATAAATAGTTTGATGTGTTGGAAATCTCGTGAATAGATCTACACTACAAACATATGCTTTGTCAATTCTACACATTTTTGGGGCCGTTTTGGGCCTCCAAGTGTCTCTTATTTGACTTTGAAACTTTTTAGGGGTTTTTAAAGAAACGAAAAATTTTAATATCTTTCAACCCACAAATGATCTTTGGTCAATTCCTTCATCATAGGTTTTATTTTTCAATTCCAAAGCTTTGAGTAAATTTTCATTTCCATACGTGCTCAAATGCAAACTTTCTAAAAATAGCAGTTTGTTATTTTTAGCAAGTTGGAAATTTTGAAGGTTCGGAATCATTATCCAAGCAAATGGGTATCCGAAAAATACCAAAATTGAAAAATAAAATAAAATAAAATCATCATTTTTTTTGGGTGATGCAAGATTTGCCCTTACACCACTAGATGCTCCTGCATCATAAAGTGACATGCATACTTTAATGCCCCAAGCTTTCACCCAAGACATTAGCAATTGACAAATAGATAAACAATTTTTTGTGTTGCAATTGCACACTCACACTCAAGAAATGTTGCAACACAATGCAATGGTACTCAAAGAGTGCATAGTCAATGCACATAGCTTGAATACACAAGCAAAAGTCTTACTCAATCATGTGATGACATCATCATAATGATCATGCAAGAAGGTACAGTTACCTCTAACCTTGGTGATTGGGTACAAGACCACAATATCCATCTCTCATGATGGGAAGAATAGGATGAGAGTGGTACATTATCTCAACCCCCAAACCAAACGTGACACATTCACAATGATGTAGAAAGGACATCTTAACCTTTAGTTTACTCACTCAAGAGGTAGGATGATCAAGAGATCCAAGACCTCACCTAAGCATACAAGAGATTAGTCGATCTCAAACTAAGACACAACTTTCAACATTAAAAGATGAATAACTAACAAGGTACTACCACCAAACCAAGATAATAGGCATTCAAGGAAAACCCCAATAGACAACTCTCATAGAATTTACATTTTTTGAAAAAGGCCTAGAAGTGTCCACTATCTTTAGATCACCCTTCTTGGGTCCAAAACACCCATATTACTAGTCTAGAATCAAAAAGGCTATTTCCAAATCACCTAGGCTATCCCCAAATTGGCCATGTCAGCAATGAAACTGCCCCTATGCCAAACATGTGATTCCAAATAGGGAACAGGGTCTAAAATGGACAATGAGATTCTCAAAAGCATAAAATCAATTCCAATGCTATCCAAAAGATCCTCTAAAAGCCTACTAACATGAATAACACTCAACACTAATTTACAACCTCACAATACAAGAAGGAAAGTCACAATGACTGAAACAAGTGAAGCATTGGGCCTAAGCAAGCCTTAAGCAACCTACAGTAAACAAGGCCTAACTTTCTCAATTTAAGGGTTGTTTTAAAATGGTTTGAACCAATCATTTCTATTATTCCTATGGTTCAATTAGTGACATTTAACATTCATGACTTCTACAAATTCATTTGTAACCAAAATTATATTACCATTCATAAGCATTGGAATCATTACTCAAATACGATAAAAGCATATAAGAGCACTTTAAAACTCTAATACATAAGTTGAATGCACAACACAATAACATTGATTCTATCTACTCATGGCATCAAAATGATAAGCATAACATAACCACAAGTTTCATTTCAACTTCTAAAGCAAACTATGCCTTCATATCCTAATTTCAAGACTTATTAAATCATACTTAAGTCCTTCATAAGATGGAATGCAAAATCAACTCAAATAATGATATAAAAATGTTACAAGGTAATAATTCCCATCACAAACATAGATGGTTCAATGTTCAATCAATAAAGACCAACAATATACAACTAATCATTATATTCAAGGATGACAAGATCCCTCTTTACAAGTTTTCCATAAAATCAAAGATATAGAAAGATATAAGTATCAGGATGCCACAAGAGCCCAACACACTCTCTAATGAGCATATCCAAGAATCCCTCTATCTATAACATAAAATAATGCATACCCTTGCAATTTCATGCTATGTTTTGAACTCACTTTGCACTAGTAGAATTTGACAAATAAATGACTATGTGACTAAAAATTTTAGTCACGACAACTAAAAATGACTAAATTCTACTAATTTTTTGCAACACAGCTATAAATGACTAATTTGATCGTCGGGTAAAAAACACAACTAAATAATTAGTCACACAAATAAAATTGACTAAATAATTAATCACTTGTTGACACGTTTATTATGTCTTTAAAGAAGCACTTTTGAAAAGCATATTGTTAAAATTTTAAGTGCTAAGAGCAAGCACGTTTTTGTTTGAAAGGGAAAATCAAAAGATATTGGAAAATAGAAAATGTTCAAAGCTTAGGTGCCAAAGTGGGAAATGGTTTCACTTTTGTCTTCATTACACCTGCATGATAAGGAGGTTTAGGGTTATGGCACGTTGTGTTTGAAGGAGTCTTCCATGGAAGCATCAACAAAGGGGCAAGTAGCTCCTGAAAGCTAGAGGCATGTTGCAAAGTTTTGAAAGGCACGTTGCAAGGTTTTGGAGAAACTTTCATCATGTCTAGTGTGGAATCAACAAATTTCATTTCAGATGAAGATACACGTTGCAATTTAAAAGAGAGAGAGTATGGCGTGGTGCACAGAGATAGACTTGCATTACTACTTCATAAATATCAGGTATGCATGGTGTTACCTAATTTTTAATCATTGTTGAGCTTTTGGAAGGGTTTGCATGAGTTTGGGTTTTCTAAGTTTTGTAAAACAATCTCTAGAATTAGTAAAAAGTCTTGACTAATGTAGGGAAAGCCTAGATCTCCCTCTCAACATTGTCATTCACCTTTAGGACCTAGCAAAGCAAATACCAAGTCCCTTTTAATTATCTTCTTTGGTTGCCTTTCATCATTATTTTCCGAGCATCCAATATTCTTTTTGCCTGCCTTTCATGGTAAGTATCTACCCCTTTGATTTTTCACTACAAGTCTAATTGTTGAACTCTATCAATATCCCTTCATCATTAAAATATCCTTTAACAATATTGTATTGGCCAGAGCTCCCTGTTATGTATCTTCTTATGTATTTCCATTGTTCTTTGATTGTCTAATATTCTTCTAAAGATCTGCCCTTTATACTTAACACTGTTATCTTCACTTTTAAAAG
The DNA here is from genome assembly GCA_027924645.1 of Cunninghamia lanceolata. Taxonomy (NCBI): domain Eukaryota; kingdom Viridiplantae; phylum Streptophyta; class Pinopsida; order Cupressales; family Cupressaceae; genus Cunninghamia; species Cunninghamia lanceolata. Next base: position 46,027 of record BSBN01000056.1, read on the forward strand.
AAAGAATACCTTTGACAGATTAGTCAAAACCTAGGCTAACAGTTGCAAATATTTTCAACCTAGACATTTCTTTGATTGTTTTTGTTCACTACCAAGCTAATAATCTCACATATTTAGCAATATACCAACTTTCTAGGATATATAATGAAAGTATAGAGAAAATCAAAAGCCTTTTCTTCTCTTTCTTTCTATTCATTTGACTCATAAATCTCCTTTGTATAGGTTTGAGAGACCCTAATCTTCTATACAAACTTTTTCATCATTTGGTAGGGTTTAATGATTCAATATTACTAGTTCAAAACAACACTACTCTTGATATTCTCGGATCTCCTATTCCATGGAACTTCCTATGTTTCTACAATTTTGACATACCTTTGTAAAAGTTCAACCCAAGTCTGTAATAATATTTAGCACTATAAGATAGAGCTACTCAAGAGTCTTCATAAACTACCTCTGTTATGTGAGACTAATACAGGGTCCATCTGGATCTTTATTTGATATGCCTTATCTCTTCTCATTACACTCCTTCTAGTACATATCTACTTTGCATAGTTGTTCATTAGACCTTTCTCCTCTTGGATTGACTTCCATATCATTCTAGATCCCTTTGCTACCTTTAGTGTAGGGCTGTCAATGCTATCTTTGCATTGTATATCTTCACAAGGTCATTGTATTTATTGCCTTGATGCCCTATTACCAATCCCTTGCTTTCAATACTAAGTGTAGGCATCTCATGAGTTCCTTTAAATGACTATCATCAAGCCCTCCTTTAACATATGCATACCTGACACTACAGATGCAAGGTTATACTAGACCCTTTACAATGATTGTATTGACCTTATACTAGTTTAGCAGGCCTTCTTTTGCAAGGTGCTCATAATGAACATGTAGATCTCACACATTCCTATAAGGTGCATGGGATTCCCTTATCATACAGACTTCATAATGTTTGTTCAGGGCTTGGTGAAGAGATCCCAGCAAGTGGGTTTATGCACACTATCTTCACAACCTTTATGAGATCATGTTGACTGTCCCATACTCAAATCTCAGTGTCTTCTCATGTTTGCCAACTTTGTGATAGTCCATATTGTTGTTTGCAACTTTCTAGTGCAGGTCTCTATTAAGAATGAGACAATCATATCAAGCAAACCTCATAGTTGAAAATGGATAGAGAGATGTAAAGGTGGATTTAGACTGTCACCTTTCCTTAGACCTCTGTATTCTTGAACTAACAGTCTTGAGTCACTGTCTCTCTTGTGCAATGTATCTCAGTTCTTCTTCATTTTGCCCTATATGCATTTGATGTAGTTTAAAATCCCTCTATATTCTTATTTTTATAGTCTCAGAGATTTCTTATGAATGAAAATATTCTTTAATTCAAACATTTGTGTGACAGTTTACATTTTTGCATGATAATGTAGACTTTCTACAAGACATTGTAAAGCTCAAACACGATACCCTGGAGTGTTGGTGACAAGGCTCTATATAATTTTTCATGATGGACCTCTGTTTACTGTTATCATTGTCTCTTTGTAACCTAACCAAAAACTATGTCTAAAGAGATCCTCTATTAGGATTTTATATGTGATTTTTGTTCTTTGTCATGTATATCTCCAGATATGAGGTTTTCAACAAAGGTTAACCATGCTCAAAACTACTTTCAAGATCAGGAAACACCTTTATTCACTCTGTCCACCCTCAGTCTTCTTGATCCTCTTCATTCTTTGTCTTCTTGACCTCATATCTGCAAGCCTGTCTAGAAACTCTGCCTCTTTGCAATGTATCTTGGTCTATGTTCCTTTGTAGCTATCTCCTACACATTGTCATGCAACCATGGAAACCTCTCTTTGACTTGAATATGCTTTGTAAACCTTGGTCTCCCCAAACTATGGACAGTTGGAGTGAATGATCTTGAGAGGTCCCTGATAGAGATCAAGACTATCACTGCATTCTACAGGGCTATTTGATAGTCTACAAGACCATACAGAGTTTGAAGATCTTTGGAGGTTTAAAACATGCATAGATAGGCTTGATGAGAGTCTAGAGAAGTGTGACAAACCTAAAAGTAAAAATGGTAAAGATTTAGACCTTAGGATTAAGACAAAGAAAGATCATAGTGAAATTGCATTTGCTTGAGAGTTTCTAGAGCATTTTCAAAAAATCCAATTTGTGTGTATCCTACAATCATTATGGTCCATGAGACCACATTTTTTGAGGCATTTTATCAAACAGTTCATGTGCCTTGTCCATGGTTCCACATTTTGCATACATGTCTACTAGGACAGTTGCAACTACAACAAATGACAAAATTCCTCTATCCTTCATGCTTTGATGGATGTCCATACCCTGTTCCAAAGCTCCCATTTAGGCACAGGTAGGGAGGATGCTGGCAAAGGTTGTGGAGTCTGGCTTTACACCTGTCAATTGCATTTGCTTGAAAGTTTTTAATTTCTTCTCAAAAAGTTCAATTTGTGCATATCCTGCAATCATTGTAGTCCATGAGACCACATTTCTTTGAGGCATTTTGTCAAACAGTTCATGTGCTTTGTCTATGTTTCCACATTTTGCATACATGTCTACCAGGGCAATTGCCACTACAACATATTGCAAGCCTATTTTTCAGATTGCTTCATTTAGCATCACCAATCATCTCCTCAAGAACATTGTCCTTGTTTAAATGATGGAAACAATTTGCATCTATCACAACAATTTCTCTTGTAACAAACTTGGAGATAAATTTTGTAGTGTGGCAATCGACACATACTTGAAAGTTCTTACAACTCTAGAAGTTGTTCTAGGGGGTGTGTTTAACAAGCCAAATGCAACTGCCAACTTTTCACTATGGTGGCAGAGATAATTATTTTTCCTCCTATTCCACATCATTTAGTAAATGTCCTAAATCTAGAAAATGCCCTCATGCCTTCATCTCCCAAGCTAATTTCTCCAACTTTGCATAGATTACGTGTTTGTGGATGTGATCTGTCTCCCACACAAAAAGAATTTACCATTTTATGGCCTTCAATCCAACTGCATCTAGGAATCTTTTTAACTCCTCTATCTTTCATCAATCTTCTTAACATTTGAACCTCACCCCACCTGCCCACTTCTACATCATGGATGTTTGAGAGAAGAGCATAAGTCGCAGCATTTTTAGGATCCAAATAAAAAAGTAGCGTCACTGTAAATACTCCTAACCCTGCATTCATATGTAATCTACAGGCACCAAGAAAACACATCCACACAACCATGACAGATTTAAATGACATCTTAATGATATAGTTTAGAGTGTCCTCAAGATAGCCACCATGAGCAAGAAGGTCAACCATGCATGCATAATGATCAATTGTAGGTGTAATGCAATAAGGGTTACTAATCTGATTGAAGTATGTACAACCCTCATCCACTGAACCTGCATGGTTGCATGCACATAGAACACAAGCAAAGTTTACAATGTTAGGATATGTTCTGGAGTGCTTCATTAATTCAAATATTTTGAGGGCATCCATGCAAAATCCATTTTGTGCATATCCTGCAATCATTGCATTCCAAGAGATGACATCTCTTTGAGCCATTCCATCAAACAGTTCATGTGCCTTATCTATACTTGTACATTTTGCATACATGTCTATCTGACAAAAATCCCCCTTCAATTAATTTTCCTCTTTCACCGGCAATAAATATTTCTCCTCCCCTGAAAATATTTTACTTCTTTAGTGTTCACCCGCCATCCCGCATAACGTTTAGGGTTTACCTGCGGGACTGCACTTTCCATGTTCATCCATCTGTGAGAAGGATCTGCAGTTTAAGACGTTCATCAAATCCCAGATACCGTGTGTTCTTACAACATCACAAGTCAATGAACGCATTGATCTGATAGCAGATTTACATTCTAATCCTTCGATCCAAAGCCCTATTGAGAGAATAAATGATGTGATTATCAAAATATCTGAAGCATCTTTCTCAACGTGATTTGCCCTGTTCCAAAGCTCCCATTTTGGCATAAGATGCGAATATGCTGGCAAATGCGAACTGATCGGGTTGAAAACCCGTTTGGTACATATGATAAAACAGTTTAACTGTCCTGTGAGCTTGTTCCTCATTAGCACTTGAAGTCTCCTTCCATTAACTCACTTTACAAATTGAATTTTATCATTTGATGCAGTCCCATTTGTGTTGATATCAAGTGCAACATCATACCTTTCATCAAATGTGGTATTTGCTGCCGAGTTCACTACAATATAAACTTCCTCAAAGAGCTCCCATTGATCATCAGAGATACATACAGAGAGGATAATTGAACCATTTGAAAAAATGCCCTGAGTCAAACAGTAAGGCTGTATATGTGATTTGTTTGGCAAAATGTAAATAATAGGCTGTGCCACGATGCATTGGGAATATGCTTCAAAGAAATTCTATCAAGTAGAGTTGTGATGAGGTCGATTTTTTGGGAGATGATGAATAATTCGGTCATGGGTAGTGCAGTTTCTGCATTGACTATGACGTGGAAGAAGAGATGTAGTCATGATTGTAGCCTTTACTTTTTGTTTATGCTTCAGTTCCTTTTGGAAATCATACAAATCCGTGGCTTATTGATATTTCTTTAAGACATTTTGCAAAATAAGTCACGGTTTTCAAGTCCAATGCTTGTTTATTTCTTTGCTGGTTACTAACCTTGGTTAACATCTTGTGACCCCATTGGTATTCCCTCACAACCTGGCTTCCTTGTTTGCTATTACTGGGCATAGAGGATGCTAGCTGCAATGCTGAAAATATGACCTTTTAGTTGCCCATAGATTTTGGATCCATTTTACTTTGCATTGCTTCAAATTCCTTTTATTAGGGTGTCAAAGGCAATATGCTTTGGACTTTGGAGATGAGAATCACATCACAAGTGCAATAAGCAATTTGTAGTGGCCCCTTTTTGTATTTTGTAATATAGGGTATATTCCAGGATTCAGAAATCTTTTACAAATTGTAACTACAAACACTTCAATCTTGCATGTTGCTCAGCAAAGAAGAAGTTGTAGCATCAAAGGTATTGCTACTTTAAAAGCAAGAAATGTCTACATGCAGTTCTTCATGAGATGACATCTCTTTGAGGCATTCTGCCAAACAGTTCGCATGCCTTGTCAATACTTCCACATTTTGCATATATGTCTACCAGGGCAGTTGAAACTACAACATCTGACAAAATTCCTCTATCCATTACTTTTTGATGGATATCCATACCTTGTTCCAATGCTCCCATTTTGGCGCAGGCAGGAAGGATGCTGGCAAAGGTTGTGGAATTTGGCTTTACGCCTGTCAATTGCATTTACTTGAAAGTTTGTAAAGCCTTTCCAAAAAAATCCATTTTGTGCATATCCAACAATAATTGCAATCGAAGAGATGACATCTCTTTGAGGCATTCTGTCCAACTGTAATATCTGACAAAAATCCCCCGTCCATTATGCTTTGATGGATGCCCATTCCCTGTTCCAAAGCTTCCATTTTGGAACAGGCAGGGAGGATGCTGGCAAAGGTTGTGCAGTCTGGCTTTACACCTGCCAATTGCATTTGCTTGAAAGTTTCTAGAGATTTTTCAAAAAAATCCAATTTGTGTGTATCCTGCAATCATTGCAGTCCATGAGACCACATTTTTTTTGAGGCATTCAATCAAACAATTGATGTGCCTTGTCCATGGTTCCACATTTTGCATACATGTCTACCAAGGCAGTTGCAACTACAACATCTGACAAAATTCCTCTATCCTTCATGCTTTGATAGATGTCCATACCCTATTCCAAAGCTCCCATTTTGGCACAGGCAGGGAGGATGCTAGCAAAGGTTGTGGAGTCTAGATTTACACCTGCCAATTGCATTTGCTTGAAAGTTTCTAAAGTCTTCTCAAAAAGTTCAATTTGTTCATATCTTGCAATCATTGCAGTCCATGAGACCACATTACTTTGAGGCATTTTTTCAAACAGTTCATGTGCTTTGTCTATGTTTCCACATTTTGCATTCATGTCTACCAGGGTAGTTGCCACTACAACATCTGACAAAATTTCTCTATCCTTAATGCTTTGATGTAAGAAATCATAAGCATTGTATTGATATCTTGCGAAGTTTTGTATTGATACCTCTATTTTCTTACAATTGTATGATGCTATATAATTTTTTTATAAAATATTAAGGCGTTTGTAAAAGGATAATAGAGGATCATCAAAAGGGTATCAAAATAGTGTGTGGTATCTATTCAGGTCCATCAAATCTTAAGAAAACCTCTATGTGAACTAGGTTAAGGTCTGCATAACTTTAACCTCTGTTAGACTTATGAAAGCTTATCCTACTCCTGTGCAAATATTTGTAAAGATCCCACTAAGGTTTGTAGAAAGATCGTTCAAAGGCCAGTTATATTGACAACGCATAGTGAACAATGGCATGTTTACTTCATTTTCTTCTAACATTGACTGTTGTCCATGAGGCCACCTTGGAAGATGTTGTCTATCCTGCAGAGATTGTTGGACAGCGAGTTAGATACCATGTTGATGGATCCAAGATAATGAAGGTAAGATGATTGGTGATAAAGAAACTTGTATATCTATTTCTTTGGACTTGTTCCAGGCTATATCTGTGCATCTTAAACTTTGCCTAGCTGAGTGATTTCCCATTTTTTAGGTCTATCTGGATCCTAAGGAGCGTAATAACACAGAATACAAGTTGGAAACCTTTACTGGGGTTTACAGAAAATTTTGTGGGAAGGATGTCGTTTTTGAGTACCCATTATCAGAGGCTAGTTAAATTATACCTTTAAAGTCTTATCTCCTTTGCTAGATGGTATTTAATTGATGTTGAGCTTATTTTTTTGATTAAGGTATGTATCAAAATATTGTTTGGTTGGTATTAGAAATTTTTTTGATCAAACATTTCAGGGTATGAAGTATCAATGATTCTTGTTGAATTCTTCTTATTGTCCTATTCTCTTCAGATGAGTTAATTTTTTTTAGCTGAAAAGAGCCTTGCTATACACTCAAATGAATTTGAGAAGCATTTTTCACTTATTCATATTTTTATCATTGCTTTATATGGTGAATGGCTAATAGAAGTTAATCTTGGGGATCTGGTTGAGAAATTCACTGGTACTGAAAACTATTTTAGGCCTATGTTAAACACTCTATTTAAGGCATTTGTTGACAAGGCTATAGTTTTTTAATTGATTTATCTTTTTGCTGTGTTTGGACTTACTTTTGTAAACTTGCAATATACAATGCACTTTTATTCTTTCTGAATTGAGACTAATAGTAATTTTGTTGGTTGTATTGAGGCACAGCTTCATTCATGGCGGAAAAGGCAACACCCTGTTGCTCATATCAGATAGCACATTGCATATAAAGGAGGAAAGATTCTAGGGTTATTGTTGGTTGCATTGAAGGAGAGGGCTTCATATATGGGACACGATCAACACTCAATCATGAAGACTCAAGGAGCATAAACGAGAGAGCTTCATATATGAGATGTCATGAAGACTCAAGGAGCATAAATGACAGTGAGCAAGAGATAAAGTACACAGTTCATGCCATTGACAAAGTGAGATGAGTCTTAAGCTACTGTGATCAAGGGTGGTGTGTTAATTTTTAAGAAAGGAAGGGCAGTTGGCAATGCACAAAGATCAATGAGGAAGATTGCAGTCATAAGGTAATGATGTTAGCATTTCATCAAGACTTTGGAAGCAACCAGTAGACAAATTTATAGAAGTCTTAAATAGCAAAAAGGACAGCCACTAATAATGCTATTATTACAAGGCATATATTCTACATGGCAGTATAGTTGCAGGAATATGACAGTTTCATAAACCTATGACAGTCTACAAATGAAAGTCTAAATTATGTATACTTATGGGTGATTGTTCTATAACAAAGAGATAATGAGTGCATAGAGGTAAGATGTTCATCGTGAGTGGCAATGGTCAATGGTTCCCAAGGATACAAGCATAGTAAGCATGGTTTCAGTGGCATGAGCAAAGGAACAGAGGACTGCAGTGTTAGCATTAAAAGGCAAGTATATGAAAGTTGTAGGGCAATCATCTAGAAAGAAAGTATGCACAATTCAGTCACCACAATGAGTGAAGACCAAGGACACTAAATATGACTGCTTACCAAATGTCCAATGTAATAGAGACAGGGTAAGTGAACGGTTTAGACTCATAAAGAGACTTTTGAAGATGCATTGAAGGAAGAATCTGATTCCATGCCCTAGGAGGACCTGATATCTTCAAACTCAATAAAAACATGTCCCATAAGCAGTGTTGATGACAGTACAAGACACAAGAATACAATGATGTTTCATTAAGGAAGCCTGATCTAGTCCATGTTTCACATTATGATCCTATCACAGACCTAACTACATATGACAATGCATTTCCTTTGGTTGCAGTCAAGAAGGACAAGTGCTAGACTAATGGGGCGGATTAGATGACCTGTGGCAGCAGTTAGGCTGGTTGAGAATCAATTATTGACAATTCACTTTTTGGCAAAGCATTGTAAACTTGGAGAAGTTTCTTTCTTGTCATTTATGTGCATTGTAACTCAGATTTTCATTCTTGTGACTAAAAATAAACATTGCAATACTCTATTTCTAAGCATTTTCAAGCAAGATAGATATTTCAGACTTGTGCAAGCTGTAAGAACACCTTTCTTTTAATAAAGTTCAGCGATTTTGCCTTCTCAATGGTTGTCTTATTGTGTGCAATTGATGATTGATGTGCATTTCTGTGTTTTATGTTTAAATCCTCAAATATCAGAGTAAATATACTACCAATTGACAGAAATCAGTGAATAAATATGACTAAATATACTACCAGTTGACATAAATCAGTGAATAAATATACTACCAATTGACACAAATTTGGTCACGTTATAAATTTGGTCATGTGACAAAATAAATGACTGGCAATAAACTACTAATGGTCATGTGACCAAGCTCAGTGAATAAATATGACTAAATCAATGACTAAATTAACGACTAAATATACTACCAAATCGATCAATCAAAACAACCAATAAATGACTAAAAATGGTTTAGTCATCAATTCGGTCACGTTATAAATGACTGGAAATAAACTACTAATGGTCACGTGACCATGTTTAGTCATTTATATGCAATTTTTAGTAGTTTTTTTAATCATATATTGTTGTTTTTGTACTAGTGTTGGTGTCTATTCCTGTGGTATGTTTTTAGGCTCATTTTAGCCCTTGTCTTAGCCTTTTCCCACCCACGATGTTGAGTTTATGTTTATGTCTTGTCCCTTGTGTTTATTTTTGTACATTTTCATTTAAATATTTTGTTTTCCTTGTTATTCTAAGGTATTTGGAGACTTTAGGAACCAAAGTTGCCTTGACGCAAGTGCGACGTGCTAGCATCCCACGACTGTTTGTCGCTTAGTGACTATTTCCGAGCATTTTCTACCACCTTCCCTTGCATATGTGAGTATTCATTATGATTCTATCATGCCATGAATGGCTCTTTTGACCTGGATTTCCTTATTTTCCCTCCAACATTGCATTTTGAATCTATCTTGTGAAATCTTGTAAAAACTTTGCATTCTCTGGTGTTCTCTCATGCTTTGATCTTTGGTTACCAAAATTTTGGCAATATTCAACACTTTATATAGCTCTTCTTGGAATTCTACAATTTACATAAATATTATTCTGATCCTCTAGCTCTATTTGAATAAGTTTTCAAAATTTTAACATCACTGTGAGGATTGGAATTGCTATATTTGGCTAGGCCTTTCACTTGTGCCTTGCTCACTATTTGTGTAGCTTCCATCTCTCTTCTTTGAGGTTATAGAGTTCCTCTTCCTCTCTTGTGACATTATTCTTTTATTGTAAAATCCATTTATGTTGAAGGCACTTTGTGGGATTTCATTTCCTTTACACACACTGTAGACCTTAGTACAAGCATTCATAGCATTATTTTGGTTGTTGTTCTTATTTCTTAGATGCATGTAAGATTAAGATTACCATAATTTTATCCTCTTTATCATCTATTTGTTGTGGAGGTTGAAAAACCAAAGCAGGGGTTTGATCATTCTTGACAAACTCCTATACAACCCCAACCAGTTTTGGTTTCTTGCAACTACAAGTTTATCTTGGTGAAGACATCCAACTGCATGAGGGTTTTGTGGATATCTTCCTTCTCTTGTCATTTTATCATTTCTTTTTTAATAGACAAATTAAATCTTTTCATTTTTATTTTTTTTTCACCTAGAGGTCTTCTAGGTTGCTTCTATTATGGTTTTGTGTAGATCAGGCACAGTTCCTGAGAGGAGATTTTGAAGTTCTATGTTTTTCACCGTACATATTATAGTGCTATGCACAGACGTCTGCATGATGCACCGACATCCTAGACAGTCAAATCTAGTCTTCATTCCTAGGTTCTTCTTCATTCTACATTTACAGTTTTATATTTGATTTGTTAAATATGTACCTGGTAAATATGTAAATCAGTAGTTTTCAATTTGTATTATTTTTAACTTGTCAAAAAACTTTATTTTCTCAACGGTAAAACACGTTAGGTCCAACTAGTTTATTTTGGTCTTTCTATTAGAGTAATAGAAGATTAGATTCGTCTTTAAATGAGCTAGTTGTTCCTAGTGTGGGCTATTGAAATTATTTGGTAAAGAGAACTATATTTTTCTTTGTCAGATCGAATTTCATACACTATATTTTTGTGACCCTGGTGCTCTTTCACATTTTAACATTTTATTCAAAATCTAAAAATGATTTACAATTATTCTCATCATTTTAGATTATGTGTTGTGTGGCCTAATTTAGTTTATGAGCTTCACGACCCAATCCCTTTACTCACATAACATTGTTAAAAGAAGTTTGTGAAATATCAGAATGTCTTAATCTCATGCTTCTACTGCTCCAATCAAATTAGTACCTAATTTTGTAATTTTTTTATTATGAGCCTACTACCATAACTCTTCCCTCTCTTTCAACTTTATCAAGTTCTCTGATTACAACTTTTGATGGCACTAATGTGGCTTTTGACCATGAGGACGCATTAAACATTGCTTCTCAACCTCAGGTGTGTGACTTAGATCAACACCTAGCAAATTACTAGGCCTTCCTGATTAGTGAGAGCATGTCCAATATCACTACCCCTATGGTTGATGCCCTTCGTGCCATGTTGACACACCATCCTGATGGTCTTGACTTCTTGCATGGTATTTCTCACATCATACACAACGATGTTCCACCATTAGGAACTTATTGCGAGGGTAGTCAAGACTCGTATTCCAACATCATAGGTCAACTTTTTATTTCAATGCTTATTTCCAATACCCATAAGTATACATCCCCACATATGGTCACTAGTGTTGTACATCATGATCAAGCAAACCCTTGTTCTTCTAAAATGGCATGGAACCCCCTTCACCAGTATGGGTTTGTTCAATTTAGTACAGCTACCGCCTATTTGTTTGTTTGATAAAAACAAGCCTCTTCCACCTTCTTATGGCTCGAAGGCATTTTGTCAATTTCATGGAGTTCCTAGACACGATATAGAACGATGTTTACGTCTTAAACATATTATACAAAGACCTCATCAATTTGAATGTAATCTAGGTCTTTGGTGTAAATGACAAAGGCAATAAATTCATCACGTAGCCTAATCAAAATTTGCAAATCTACACAAACCCCTTTATGTATCATTTGTCAAATTTTGTTGACCTTGCTTCCGCTCAACCTGCGCTAGAAATTGATGTTGATCAATCTTTTTCTCCCTTCCTAGAGATGGTAGGAACAGTGGAAGCCCACCCCTAAGTCCCTCGGGAGCATCATGTTCTCGATGTTATCATTTCTTTCAACTCTATTGATGTGTTGGTGGGCATATACTTTGGACCTCTATACATTTCTGCTCATGTTAATGGGAACCCTATTTGTGGTGTTCTCATTGACCTTGTAAGTATGGTAAATATAGTCACAAAGGAGTTCTTATATGTGCATGATTTGTATAGAGATTTGTATGAGAAATCATAAGTCTTTATACAAATTCATGACAACTTGTCTAATCCTACATTGGGGTTGCTTACTCTTCCTATCCAAGTAGGACCCAAATCCCTAGACATTCTCTTCTCTGTGATCCCCACCTCAGATTGCTTTTGATTGAAGTTGAGCCACTCATGGCTCACTTCAATGCAAGTGGTCCCCTCCATTGTTCACAAGTGCTTGAATGTTTCCATGACAAAGAAGTGCACACAATCAACCATAGTGGATTCAAGCCTCTCTTTGTGTGGTAACTTCTCTCTGGATTATTTTTGGCTGACCTTGACTAAGCCTCTTTGACCTTGCATCAACTTTTTATTCAAATCATATCAAAAGTTTAAGACAAGTTGGATTGTGCTTTTGTCTGGTGGCCATTCCTCTTCTTCTATGGCTTCTCCTCCTTTGGCCTCCTAGCCTATGATGGTTGCTCCTATTCCTACTCTTGCCACTTTAGCAACTAGAGGAAAGCAACTTATGTTAAGAGACCCTCCCCATACCCCTGCAATTTCCAAGTCTTAGGTAGTTGCTTCTATTCCTCCTCCTACCTTTTCAGTAGTTAGAAGAAAGCAACCCGTACTATGTAAACCTCCTACTCTCCTTATAATCTCCTAATCTTTGGTGGTTTCTTTTAGACCTCCTCCTGCCACTTTAGTAGCTAGAGGAAAGCAACCCGTGTTGCATGGCCCTCCTCATTGTCCTGTACTTTCCTATCCTTTGGTGGTTTCTTTTATTCCTCCTCCTATCCCTCTAACATGATAAGGAAAGCAACCTATATTTGAAGACCCTCCTACTCCTTTAGCAAAAGATTTGCCATGCACCATATGGAACTCACTTATGAGAGATCACAAGCATTGTCAACGTGTAGTAGCTAGAGAGCATGCTACTCAGCCTGATCCTACTCCTAAGTGTCCCCTCCAATGTGGTCTCCTAATAATCTAAAACCTCCTTATGAGCCTAAGTGTAGCATGCCTTCTCATAATACTCAATTTTACACAATGAAATTACTAGAAAGGTAAATGAACATAATCATCAAAAAGCATTTGTTTATTAACATATATTATTTGTATAATGTCAAGAAACAATATTATATCTTTTCTAAATACTTTCAAAAACTAAAAATTACAACATATTCAAAGATACCATTTCAATGAAAAACTTTCACTTTACATTTACAATACTTTCTCATGGCAATAAGAATAATTTCACATAAATTTGATTGTCAAAAGTCATATCATAAAATGTACTGCATCTAGAATCTTGATATCTGTTTCCATGTGTCTCGGCTTGTCTTCTGGTTGAGAGGGGGAGCATCATCTGAGTGCTTTACCTTCAACCACAGACCGGCGGTCCCCCGCACACCTTCCTTCCTAGAAGTGGCCCTACCCTTCACGAAGAGTATAGATAAATGGATCAATAGGATATTGCCCTTTGAGTTTCTGGTGTTGTGTCCTACATAACCAACATGGTCATACAACTATAGAGTCCTTCTAACTGAGTATGACACTACTGGATGGTTATGCAAATATGGAGCACAGTGAACCAACTAATGCATGCAGAGACGAATGCATTACTTTGGCTAAAGATTCAATATAAATAGACATTTCACAATGAATGTAGTCGTGAGTTCACACATCTCTAACTCAACTTGGAAACTATCTTTTCCTACAATGAATTTGTCTTGACTAACTCTAGCCATAGAGTATTTTAACTAAATTTCTCTCATAGTCCACCTGACTTAGAACTTAATCCTGATTTCTTAAAACATGACATCAAGGATGATTATAAATATGGCTCTAACTTTCAAGAAGCCTCTAGTTGCAATCTTGCAATATTAGATTCATGACTCCCTATCATTCTATAGTGATGATTCATAAGTTCAAAAATCTTGGTTTGAAATCCAATATCAACTTAGCATATACCTTTAAATCAAAAGATTCTTTCTCCTCTTGGGTACTCGTCTCGATCTAAGGATTTTCAATTAATCCTTCTCGACTAAATGGACGTTAGTTACACTTGTCCATGTACCCATTTGGATAATCTTAAGTTTACAAAGCATATTGGATTATTCCTTAGAGACTATTCGCTCTAACCCGAAAAACAAGATAATCTTAAATCTCTCGATATTAGTAGGTTTTAAAGAGAAAAGAAAAGTTCATAATGTTTTGTAGATTCTTGACCTTATCTGTCAACCAACAATACATGTGGGAACAATATAGTCATTATTCTCTTTTAATGGATTCCATGATCTCTAATCTCATCCCATTGAATCCAAAGGTTAAGTTATTTTAATCCCAAAGCTTCGTGACACTATCAAATCTTAAAATAGTAATAAATACTTATCACAGCTTCATAATGGTTTGTCTACGGTTATATCAAAACCTGACTACCATTCTGAATTAGACTCGATACCGAGAGTCTCTAAGACAATTGATTTAGCAAGTTGTTCACTTATAAGAGTATATCTTTCTTAGATAACTCCTAGCCTATCAGTCTAAAAGAGGTGTATGCCATAGTTGATACATATGTAAACGTTCTTCGTCTATCAGCCTGCAACATGCCATTAAACATTCTTGGCCTATCGGCCTACAACAAGCTATTGAACATTCTTGGCCTATCGGTCTGTAACAAGCTATTGTTGTTAATAATAATAAAGAAATAGTTGATACTTATGATCATTCACAGTCAGCTTTTGTTGAGTAAGCATACCATTTACAAATGGCTAATAAAGCTATTATGGCTGGATGTAGTAAAGTGTTATTTCAACTATAAACTATCACTTTATAACATAAAACTTGACCAACTGAGTCTCGACCTATTGTTTACTAACAGACATCAGTAGTCTTTTTGTTAACTCAGCATGGTTCCATAAATAAGTTTTAAGACATGGGGTAAGCATCAAACTATGGTGGTCTTATAGAAAGAACCCATGATTATCGATATATCCCATAGAACTATTAATATTGATAGTGATCTCATGAGGATAAATAAAGATACTGTCTAAAGTTTTTCAATATAATGTTTTGTACAACAAGCTTAAAAGATACACCATAGTGGTATCGGCCTCTTGAGGCACGTAGTAATACCAATAATGTATACAAGCAATGACATTATTTGATAAATGAAAACATGTTTCAGACCTGAAGGATGTTCGACCACAAACTCTTCTATCAAACTTTTAATATTTTTTCCTATCTCAAAGCTTCCCGTGCTCTCTTCTTCTCCGCGTGATAATTGTTGTGTTCCTACTACCTCCTCCAAGTTACTTCCCTTTCCTTACTTCCCCATCCGTGGGCGTAACTACCCAAATTCCTTAAAAATCTCCATAAAGGAGCATGTTGCAACAGAAATGCTCCACTCTCTCCATATTATTGTGGAGAGTGGAGTCGTGCACCAGTCCATAATGAATTGGTTTACAATCATAAGCAATCTTATCACGACATCAAAAGAACTCATGTTAATAATGTACAAGATTCACTTGTACATTATGTTAATATAAAAGAAATAAATAAACATATATAATCATAATGTTAGTATAAACCACATTTACTGATGTTGGTAAAAAAATCATACGACAAGATGCGAGAATGGGGTTGAGGTTTTCTCCCCCCTCACAATCTTGTGCTAACGTCAAAAGACAAAATATCATACTTTGATCCCCATCAAAATTCAAGTTATAAAATAACTTAACTATTATCGACCATTTCTTGATGATGGTCTCATACTAACCTAACTTATTTCAATCAAAACTTAAGTTTAATGGATCTTATCGACAAATCAAAAACTGTCCAATCAAGACCCAATTATTGACTAGGTAAGTCGAACACAACTTACCATTATCAACCAGGTTCACTAGGGTTATAAAGCACATAACCTAGGTGGCAATAACTTATCTCTTCCAATGTCTATCCACTTCTCTCGGATGATGCTCTCCCTCCCTTCTCAAAGGTTGGTAATTTTTTTCCCTGGATATCACTCATAATCATCAAATTGTGATCAGTGTATCATTAGTATAACCTTAATCTTCATAAATAAATAATCTCTATAACATATAATCACATTTTAAATTCTTTGCATTTAATCATAATCCAAGAGATCTTTGATTTTTCCTAATATTTATGTAAACATCAAATCATATATCCATGCAAGTTTATCCACTAATTACATAAAAGTAAAAAGTAAAGTATAGTTAAAATTTGGGGTGTGACACTAAGCATCTCCCTTCCTTTAACCCTCCTCCTCATTTGAACCCGGATGAATAGAACCCCAAAAGTGTTCAAGTTGTCTTGGCTTTGTCCACTGAGGATCGCATCATTTTTCTAATTCTAGACCAATCTCCCTTTTTAGAGATTCTTGATATCTCTAACATCAACATAATCTCTAGGGGCACCCTTGCATTTCTTGTGCCATCCCAATGCATCCATCATGAGATCTTTCTATATATTCTCCGCCTTGCTACCATTGCTATTGATATTTATCGCCCTCCTCAAAAATGCAAGCTTGAGCATTACTTGGCACCGCATTTCTACAAAATCAAGTTGATCCCTCCATCACCACCCCCTCTTAGCCCTTCTTCATTACTTCGTCTTTTTTTGGAGGATCCTCTTCCACCCATGGCTCTCACTACTTGCATTCCTACTAATAGTAGTGAGCAGTCATGGCTCGTTCAATATTCAGATAGTGACTCGCACAACTCCTCTATGGAAGAGTGCATGATCAAGTTCATGATAGACATTCTATCACTATCTTTTATCTTCACACAATTATTGACCATTGATCCCATAGGTGCTCAAGAGGATGTTTCTCCCACAGCTAATCCTCTGCATCCTGTTGGAGGTGATTCTCCTAGTACAACTCTTAGTGTGGTTCCTCTATTAGCTTGTCCTCCCTCCCCCTATGACCAAGATTAGGACCAAGATGATTTCATGGATCATGACCCATGAGAGTATTTCCTTTGTTTCATGTGTATATATGTGTTTGCTTATTTGTCTTGTCTTATCCGTATTGTTTCTTCTTATGTGTTTGTTGGTTCCTTCTAGAGGACTCATGCTACCCTTGTAGATTCATGGATACAGTGGGAACAAAATATCATCTCATTCTTCTATTTGTATCTACCTTCTTCTATATGTTGTATGCTTTGTTTCTTTTACATTTTAAGGATGATGCAAAGCATTGGGAAATTTTGGTTCCTTCCATGTTGGCCTAGAAAAATTATTTCTTTTTTTATTTCATGTGATATTCGTCCTTTGTGTTTGTAGTTATACATGCTTGGGGATGATGATGATTCCATCCTTGTCCCTTAATGATTATAACTCCTTCATATTTATACTAACCCCAAGCATGTGGATCCCTTTGTGTTTCATGCGATGTTGCTTGATTTCTATGTGACACATATGTGTCTTTCTTATTGTCATTCCATGTTTACACAAGCTCTTGTGTATCATGCCTGGAACATTGTCTTTTGTGCCTCTCCTTGGTGGCACCTCTTCTCGAGGGTGACTATGGGAACATATCTCCCCATATATGTTTCCTAAAGATCTTTCATCTTCCCTCCTTTTCTACCTTAAAATCAATTGCATAGTTTTTGTTTAGGCAATTATTTTGAGGGGGCGATACTTTGCACTTTCACATTTACACACACCACATCAATGGTACACTCCCTGTAATGTTAGTAGCTTGTGGTTCCAAGTATGTGCACTTTCTTATACTGATCACCTTTATCAAGATTACCTATCCATGCTAGTCAATTTAATCCCTAATATTATATTGGCATGTGAGCCCCTAGCGACACAATGCTAGACTGTGTGGTCCATTTTTAGCTACTTTTTGATACTTTTTGTGAGTCACCTAATAATGTATTTTGCTATTGCTTGTAATTCAAAAAAAAATTGTATGGTACCTAGCCCTTGTAGTGTGCTATCCCTAGAACCATACTTGGCATTCTCTCTAGCAGCACAATGTTGGAAATGTCTTCTATGTCTTCTCTTTCTTTCTGCTTGCATATGTTTGTCTATGTTTTCTCTTATGTTTCATGTTTAGTGAGTATTAGATTATATAACTTTCTAATATAGTTGTCTTGTAGATTATATTTGATCTAATCACTTTTTCTTACAAGTTTTATATGTTGTTCTGACATTGTCTTTTATGTAGGTTTTTGTTGCCTAATACTGTGGTTTTGTACGTTTTCAACCTAGGGGCACAATTCCTCCACTTAGAGAACCCTCATAAGCACGCTAAAGTGGGGGGAAAATGTGACGTCAAAAATTGCATACCCTTGAAATTTTATGCTATATTTTGCACTCACTTTGGTGTCCATTCCTCTAGTATGTTTTTAGGCTCATTTTATCCCTTTAATTATCCTTTTCCCACCCATAGTGTTAAGTTTGTGTTTGAGTTCTATCCCTTGTGTTTATTTTTGTGCATTTTCATTTAAATATTTTATTTTCCTTATCCTAAGGTTTTGGGAAACTTTAGGAATTGAAGTTGCCTGGACACACGCGTGACAAGCTAGCATCACATGACTATTTGTCACCCAGTTACCCTTTCTAAGTGTTTTCTACCACATTCCCTTGCATGTGTGAGTTTTTATAATGCTTTTTTTATACCCTGGATGGCTTTTTTGACTTGTCTTTCCTTCTTTTCCCTCCAACCTTACATTTTGAATATATCTTGTGAAATCTTGTAAAAATTTTGCATTCTTTGATGTTCTCTCATGCTTTGAGATTTGGTTACCAAAATTTTTGCAATCTTCAACACTTTTTATAGCTCTCCTTGGTATTCTACAGTGTACAACAATATTATTGTGGTCCTCCATCTCTTTGTGAAAAAGTTTTCAAGCTTTTGACATCTTCGTGAGGATTTGAACCACTATATCCAACTAGGCCTTTCACTTGTTCTTTGCTCATTGGTTGTCTATCTTTCATATCTTTTCTTTGAGGTGATAGAGTTCCTCTTCTTCTCATGATATAATTTTTTTATTGTAAAATCTATTTGTGTTGCAGGGACTTTGTGGGTTTTTTATTTCCTTTGCATACACTAGTTTGCTTAGCCTATATAGACCTTAATGCAAGCATTCATATCATTATTCTAGTTGTTGTTCTTATTTATTAGATGCACATAAGATTGAGTGAACACATTTTTTTATCCTCTTTATCATCTAGTTGTAGTGGATGTCGAAAGATCAAAGTAGGGGTTTGATCATTCTTGATGTAAACTCCTATACAACCCCAACCATTTTATGTTTCTTGCAACTACAGGTTTCTCTTCGTGAAGACATCCGTTTGCATGAGGGTTTTGTGGATATCCTCCTTCTCTTTTCATTTAATCATTTATTTTTTATAGATATATATATTAATCTTTTCATTTCAATTTCTATTGTCATCTAAAGGTTTCTCACTTGCTTTTATTCTGGTTTTGTGTAGACTAGGCATAGTTCTTGAGAGGAGATTTTAAAGATCTATGTTTTTCATCCTACAGATTACAATGTGACGCATAGACATTCACACAATGCACTAGCATCCTAGACCATCAGCTCCAGTGTTCATTCCTAGGTTCTTCATTCTGCATTTATAGTTTTTTATTTGATTTGTTAAATTTGTAATTGGTAAATCTATAAATCAGTAGTTTTTAGTTTGCATTATTTTTTAACTTGTTAGAAAACTTTATTTTCTCAAGGGTAAAACATGTTAGGTCCAGCTAGTTTAATTTGCTCTTTCTATTAGAGTAGTAGTAGGTTAGATTCATCCTTAAAAGATCTAGTTGTTCCTAGTGTGGTGCCACTGAAATCATTTTGTAAAGGGAACTAGATTTTTCTTCGTTGAATAAAATTTCATACACTACACTAGCCCCAATAATGATCAACACCACTAAACCATGTGGGACCTTGAGGCCCACCACTTGTACTAGGAAACCAATGACTGGGTAGTTCAACAACACTCATGCAAAACAAGGAGGTTGAATACACACACCAATCAAACATAACCCATACATAACACATCAAGCAAGGTACACATGAGGGTTATACCAACACCAATCAATGCTTACACAAGAATCATACTAAAACTAAATAGATACAAAATTTATCGATACAAGAAGGAAGTATTGGGATTAGGTGTGTCATAGACCTTGCATGTCGTAATATTTGAAATATTTATTTATTTGTATTTATTATGCATGCCCATATTTTGGGCATCCCACTTTGAGTGGCACTATATGTCACTTGTAGTTTGTATTTTGGAAATTTATATTTATCTCTTAGTGTCATGGAAGTTGCTAAATGCAACTATGACAGCTTGTAATGTGTGTAAGATTTGCTAGAATGGAAAGAGCTTGAAAGAGGGAATTACCTTGGAAACTTGACAAGTATGATTTTATGAGCCAAGAGAACCACATTTGGAGAGTCAGTTATGATTTAATAGGTGTAAGTAACTTTTTATTTTATGGTGGATTGATTCTCCATGACTAGGCATTGGATATTTCCTACCCAATTTGGGTGCCACATTTGAGGGTGATATTAGCTCATGGTTTTGGGTTTCATTTTGGTGGTTTCTTGTATTGTAACTCCTATAAATTGAATGATTGAAGAGTCGTTTGTGAGGAAAGTTTTATGCAAGGTTATGTTGTTAGTTTTTCCTCCAGAGAAGAAAGATGTAAATCTCCATGTTAAGGATTTGAGCCTGCAAGTGTATTGTAACATGTTTGTTGTTGCAGATTAATACATTGGTTCGATTCTTTGGAGTGTGATATTTTTTACCCGAAAGGGTTTTCCCCACATATATTGGTGTCTCTTCTCTTCTATCTATTTTTCTTCTATTCTTCTTCTTTCATGTTATTAAAGTGTCAATTTACATGTCGTTGTGCTATCAAAATTTACTTAGATTTATAAGCTACATTATCTTTCCTCTAATGGTTAATGTGATGGGAAATCAACTATGTATATTTCTACTTTAAGTGTATAGTAGTATGTTCATGTATCAAGTTATTGAATATTTGATTAAGAAAAATATAGGATACTAGAAGGTGCATACTAGGTTCTCTTTCCCTTTCAAGAAGAGACTTCTAGGACTAGGAGAGTGGAGTGTCAACACTATGGTCCAATGACCATGTTGAATTGGCGAGTGTCCTCTTACTAGTGCTCTTATCAATTATAGGAGATCCTCAAGGACATTCAACAAAGTCAATGGATTATGACAATTTATTGCACTATCATTCCACAAACCCTCCATAAGGTGTTTGGGACTAGATGTGAGTTATATCTTCATTAAGTTTATTCATATATGAAACCGCATTCATTTTATATTTTTATATTATAATTCTCACTAACCACATCCTTTAGTTTCATTGACTAAATGGGTGATGAGAGGCCACTCCACTTCATATCCTAAATCTCATTCCTATTAGTCAAAAGACTAAGGCATGGAAAAAGAGGTTAAAAGCCATAACACTCATACCCAAAAGATATACAAACTTATTTCCATGAGGAGACTTCTCATCCTGTAAAATAAAAGGTTTAACATGGTCAAAATTCTAAATTTACCATTTTCAAAAAAGTCAAAAACCATGCAAAAATCCCAAAAATGCCATTGATGAATGCTCAAGTTTCTTCAAATTTTAAAATGTAATATTTCTAAAAATAAAGAATACCCTTTTGAGCATATCAAGGAGGAGATCACACTTTTCATATCGCATACAATTTTGAGAAAAAATTGTCAAATTTCTAGCATTATTTTGTATTTTTCAAAAACGAAAACATATAAAATTAAATTTACACAAGGTATTCTATATATTATTTTTTAAATCAAATCCTATGAAATGAAAACCATTTTCCAACCACCTAATGTGGCGCATGGAAATTATGAAAGCTATTTAAATTTGTACATAAAAATCAAAGAAGAGAATACCTTTTTACCAAGAAACCCTCAACAAATGGGGGTGATATTTTTTGAGCACAACACAAATAATCATTTTCCCACTCCAAGATTCAATCCAGGCTTTCCAATCCACAAGCAACCCTCAAACAATCTTTTCGCAAACAAGAAACTCACACGATGGAGGAGAGGAGAGAAAGCAAAAATGAACAAGTGATTTCAAACCCTTTTCTTTTCCCTTTTTTATTTCCAAAAATCACTAAACCCCCAAGTGATTTTTCATCTCATTTCATATAAACTAGCTATTTCAAAATGGATATTTGCAGTAGATATTTCAAATAGATATTTCATCAAGATGGCTAAAGATTGATACCTTTTCAAAAGACATCTAAATAGTTTATGCATAAAGTATCTTCATTTCAAATAACTTAATGTGTATAATTTCAATAAATCAATTTAACCTCATTGAAATTGTAGGCATGAGTTTTCCACAATCCATGAATAAATGAAGTGCTTCTGGATTAAACTGTGTATGTTTTTGCTTTTGGCCCTGTGGCACCATCCACCTTTAGTTGTTGTCCTCCCACCCTCTTCACCCCTCTTCGCTCTCTTCTCCTTCTCTTGTCTTGACTCCTTTCTCGTCTTTCGTGTGTCTCAGTGTTTGGTCCTCTCCTCACTTTGAGCTTTCGACTCCCTCCTTCCGCCTTCTTCCAAGGTTTCGTTCTTTCCTTCTCTCTAGCATCCTTGGTTTCTTGTGTGCTTGCTCTCCTTCTACCTTTGTGAATCCTTTCTTAGCTTTGGCGTATTTTTATGTATTGTTTAGTTTTGTATTGAATTATTTGACATTTGTGGTGTATTGTATTATTTTATCTAAGATTTTTCTCTAGTCTATTTTTTGGATTTTGCGTTATTTTCATTGTATTGCTTGGCTCATTTTATTATTATTATTATTATTATTGTTGATTAGCATAGTCTTGTCTTTTTTCCTTTCTTGTTTTTTCTTCCGTTTGTCAGTTTGCTTTGTTTCCTTTTGTATTTCTCTTATTAGTTTTACCATATGTATATCTCCTAGTTTGTATCTTTAGATTATTATATTGTATTGCTTGGCTTCTTTCATTGTTATTATTATTATTATTATGATTTTTATTATTATTTCTATTATTATTTTGTTTTTTAGAATAGTCTTGGCTTTTTTCCTCTCTTGTTTGTTCTTTCGTTTGTCGTGTTTATTTGTATCTATTTGGATTTCTCTTATTTTTTCTTTTTGTTTATCTCCTAGTATGCATCTTTATGTCAATATATTTTTTTGTGTCCTTCAGTTTTTATAAGCTTTTGTGTATTTTCGCTATGCTAATATATTCATACACTATTTCCTATTGGTATTTAGTATGTGAATACCTTGGCATGTTGTTTATTCACAATGCTTTTGTGGTTTACTTTTATTTTCTCTTTCCTACACCTCCCCTCCTTTCGTATTTCTTACCTTATTCCCTCTCATTGGTTTCATTTTTGCTTTTGCTTGTCCTTCGTGTTCTCCCTCCTTTTTATTGTTTTCTTTTTCGTGTGTTGTTCTCTTTTATGCCCCCTTGGTTTGTTTTTCGTTCTTATATATATATATATATATTGATATAGCGCGAGTTATTATATAAATATTATAGTATGTTGTAGTATTATTTATGTATCTTTAGTTTGTAACACTTGCATCCATATTTTTACTTATCTTTACTTTTATTGCATGCTCATTCTTATGGTTATTCTTTTATTTTATTTCCTTTTTTCTCTTTCTCACACATCACCCCCTCCCCCTCATTTTGCGTCCCCTGCCTTGTTTTCCTCTCTTACTCCTTTATAAGGTCCAGTTTTGCTATCCATTTCACACATTGTCCTCTTCCTGATGATGGATCATTGAGCATGATCCGAAACATTTTTTTTTTTTAAGCAAAAACATACACAGTTTAATCCAGAAGCACTTCATTTACTCATTGAATTTCCTCTCAACATCCAAGATTAAAATGTATAAGACCTTTATCATTAAGGCAATAATTAATGAACTTTTTTAACTCAATCATAATAGATATTCTACAAACACTCTAATAAGTATTTTAAAACCAATTAAATACAATTGCAACAAGAGATAAATAAACACACACAAAGCAATCATGCACTTTATAGGTTAATTTACGACACTAGGATCCAAAATCAACACTGATTTAAATCATGGTTTCATAGGGTTACACAAGAACTCATCTTGAAACTCAAATAGAGTGAGATAGAGAATACAAGAAAACATATTTACTCAAATCAATCATCTCCAATTAATCATGGTTGGGGAATCAGTGCCTACACACTTAGTTAAAACATCAAACATATCTACATAATACAAGAATAGTTGAAGCACAACATAAAAGATCTAACATGATATATTCCAATAAAGCAATATAATATTAAATTGTAATAGAATTAACCACATCTAATCATAAAGTATCTCATAAAATCTATAATGTCAGACTAGGTTATGAAATGACATATCAACATATATAATGAAAAAGGTGAAATTGAATCACAACTATAGGTTTGAACATCTTATCATATGTATCCAAAATACATAGTCAAATAAATTGATGGAAATATAAAACATCATTGGTAAAACATAATATCAAGATCAAGATCAAAACCAAGCAAAATTATAAGGCACATACGCTTGGGCCTTTACACTAGTTTAGTATCAATAAGACCTCAACAATTATCACAACATGTAAGAACCCTTGCCCAATCTGATCCAATTTTCTAATTCTAGTCTGAGTTTTCTAATTTGAATTTCTTGTTTGTTTGAGTGGTTTTTGAGTTTTCAGTTTGGGAATGCAAATTTACCATGTAATAGTGCCAATATAGAACAATTTTCTAACGAAAGAACAACAATCTAACAGACTAAAATCTTAAATCAGAGGTCTGATATAACTCAAAACAACAATGTATTTTTATTTCAAATTGAAGATTTGAATAAGGAGATTGTTTACAACATACCTGATTGAATTACACTTGTTCTAGATATAATATGGAACCATACAAGCATATAGATGACTGATTTAGATGACTATTGTTCACAATGAAGTCTGATATGGAATTCGTTGATGTTGACAATGATGAAACATCTCCAAAATTGGCCACAAATCTCCTCCAAATGTTAGCGCTAGATTCTCAATGTAGCCGCTCAAACCCTAGGTGTTAAATGGATGATATTAGATACCAAAAGAAATGATAAATATGCTTTAAAACCCTGATCTGCCAAATCAAAAATGTCTGATGCAAATTTATGATGTTACAATGACTAAAAATTCTCATTCATATGCCATGATTCTCCTCCTATGATGAAGTGCTTGACTCCCAATGATAGGCAATGAGAAAGATGATGTTCCACCTTCAAAGAAACCCACAATTTGCCAATTTGAGTACCTAGATCTACAATTCGCCCTCTATGAATGTCAATTGACATGCAAGCCCTAGTAGACAACAATGGTGCAATGCAAATCAGCCTTCAAAATGGATCGATTCCTTCACAAACCCTTATGATATCAATGCAAACAAACCCTCAATGACCTGCAATCAATTAACCTTCAATCCTCACCATATCAAATTGATAATTTGGCACAAATCATATCAATTTGACCTTGGGTTTTCATCCAATCCACCGATTTTCCAAGGGTTTTCATCCTCAGAAAATGGTTGAACCAATGTTGTAGCTCAAAGGAAAATCTCCAATATCAAATGTCAAATACACAATGATGAAAAATGACCTCCAAATGCCTTTTTTTATAATGCCCAAGTGGAGTGCCCAACTTTGCCAAATTTTACTTGCATTTCATGTCCACCTTCATAATAAAATAATATTTTATTTTATTTTTCCCTTCTCCAATTGGGACGTCCAAATTATGAATTAAATTATTTTAATTTCTTTTCTCCAAGTGGGACGTCCAAATTTGCTTTATTTTTATTAAATTTCAAGTCCACAATGGAGCTCCACAAATTAAGATTAAAACATTAATATTTTATTTATTTTTCATTCCTCAAATTGGGCGGCCACTTTTAACAAGTAAAATATTATTTTATTTTGTCGTTTTATTTTAATTTCTTTTTTTTCCTTTTAAGTGACTTTCCAAATCTCCATGTTTAAGTTATTTTCCAATTTTCCAAATATTTAAGTCACTTTAGTTACGAATAAGTCATTGTAACCAACTTTCCAAATGTCAAGGTCGCTTCACAACAATACTCAAAAAGGGGACATTACAAGTCCTCCCACCCCGAGATTGCTTGTCCTCAAGCAATCGAATGAGACAAATCTGCATTAGGCCCAAACATTCCAACCAATTCTTGGATCCCAAATTAATCTAGGACTTTGGTATGAGTTCTCATGTGATATGCTATGTTGCACAAGATTTGCAAAAGAGAGTTTATGCAACCTTCTTTCTAAAAGTGCCATAATCCTCCACATGTAATCAACAAACTTCCCAAAAATTTGTGATTTCCCATCATGCTTTTGCTGCCCTATGCTAATAAACACTAAAAAATCCACATAGATGTCCTCATGAAGTGTTTCTTTGTCCATAACTCTCATACTCTTAGTTGTAATTTGGTGTGGCAGCGTGTACTTGAGTGCTTTCATTATGACATGTTCCCCTTCATGTTGGAAACTCAACTCCATGGTTTGCAAGTCTTGAACGACTCTATGAAGTGAATGTAACCATTGCATCCCAAGAACATATCATTATATTTCAAATCAAGAACATAGAAGTCATCACAAAGTGTATACTCACCAAATAGAATGTTACGCTTGCTGATTTTCTTCTTGCATGGAATGGTTAGACCACTTGCTATAGTCACATCAAACCCTTCAAAATCATCACTATGCAATCCCCTCTTAGCCACCAAACTCTCATCAATGTAGTTATGAGTAGCTCCACTATCAAGAAGTGCCATGACCTTACACCCAAATAAGATGCCTTCAAATAGGAATGGGTTATACCTTGGAGCTCCTGAAAGATAAGTGATCCTAGTCCCTTTGTTACCATCACTCTCAATATTTGGTGTTGGTTGTCCATGTTTACTTTCTGAACTAGTGTCATCATCTTCAACATCAATAATCTCTATGTAGTGCACTTTACCTTTTCCAAGACACCTATGACCGGGTTCCCATGGTTCTTTGCAAGAGAAACATAACTTTTTTCTACGAAGATCATTCCTTGTCTCAAGATCCTTTGGTGGTGTTTCAAACTTTGTAGGCTTGGGTTGCTCAAGTAAATTCTGATCTAATTTTTCATGCTTGAAGCTCTTCTTTTGGGGTTGATTAGTAGAAGGTGATGTTTCTAAGTCAAGTGCCAACTGAATTGCATCCTATAAAGTCCTAGGCTTGAGAGTCTTTATCAAACCTCTCAAATTTGTACTCAAACCTTCTACAAACAACATCACAACTCTCTTTTCGGGTAAATCAAGAACCATAACAACAACCTTTTGAAACTCATTGATGTATGTATCCACATGATCACTTTGCTTCATATGAGCCAACTCTCTATAGTAGGTCCCTCCACATCTTTACTATCAAACCTAGCAATGAGTTTGATTGTCAACTCCTCATAAGAATGAATCATTGCATGGTTTTGTGTCACAAGTCCATGATGCCACTAATCATATGCCACTCCCTCCAAGTGCATGGTTGCAAATTGAATGGTTTTATCCTCTTGCATATGCTTGAGAGTTATGAAGGTGTCTAGCTTGTGAATCCAAGCTCTTATTGTACTCTTATCCTTGTTATCAAAGTTGGGAAGAGGTACTTTGCTCAAAGCTTACTTGAATTCTTTGTTTTGTTGCTCTTGCCTCCTAGGTCTTTGTTCCACCCTTGGTCTTCTTATATCCTTCTGTTGGCTCATGAATTGGTTGAAAGATAGATCCTCTTTGATACGTGTTGGAAGTGCATTATACTCATCCTGCATAGTACTAAGCTCATCCACCAAAGGTGCTTCTTCCTCATCCTCTACAACTTCTTCCTCTTCTTCTCTTGGTAAGAATGTAGGTTGTAATGGTCTATCACTTGTGTTAACCTGTGCTCAGACAATGTTAGGTGTACCTACCATGCTTCCATCACCTGTATGTGATGGATTAACTCTCATATTACCTAAGTTTTGAGTCATTTGCCCAAGGGATGCCATATTTTGTTGTTGAGTAGCCATCATTTGTGTTAAGGCATTAGTCATCTATTGTTGTCCCCTTGCCACATCCCTCAAAATCTCACCAACATTCATGTCATCTCTAAGTGGACCCTCATCTCTTCTATCTCTATCCATCTCAACCAGTTGTGTACCTGTAAAAGGAGTGTCTTCTTGAATTTTTGGTTGTCCTGCTCTTCTTCTAAAATAATACCCATGTGAACCTTCTCCTGACTACATATGTTCAAATTAAACCCTCCAGGCTGGCAAGATGCTTAGCTTTGATACCACTTTAAGAACCCTTGCCCAATCTGATCCATTTTTTTGATTCTGATCTGAGTTTTTTTATTTGAATTTCTTGTTTGTTTGAGTGGTTTTTATGAGTTTTCCGTTTGGGAATCATTTACCATGTAATAGTGCCAATATAGAACAATTTTCAAATGAAAGAACAACAATCTAACGGACTAAAATCATAAATTAGAGGTCTGATATAACTTAGAACATCACCGTATTCTTATTTCAAATTGAAGATTTGAATAAGGAGATTGTTTACAACATACCCGATTGAATTACACTTGTTCTAGATACAATATGGAACCATACAAGCATATAGATGACTGATTTAGATGATTGTTGTTCACAATGAAGTTTGATATGGAATTTGCTAACGTTGACAGTGATGAAACAGCTCCAAAATAGGCCACAAATCTCCTCCAAAAGTTAGCGCTAGATTCCCAATGTAGCCGCTCAAACCCTAGGTGTTAAATGGATGATAATAGATACCAAAAGAGATGATAAATATGCTTCAAAACCCTGATCTGCCAAATCAAAAATGTCTGATGCAAATTTTTGATGTTACAATGACTGAATATCCTCATTCATATGCCATGATTCTGCTCAAAGGAAAATCTCCAATATCAAATGTCAAATACAAAATGATGAAAAATGACCTCCAAATGCCTTTTTTTAAATGCCCAAGTGGAGCACCCAACTTTGCCAAATTTTATTTGCATTTCATGTCCATCGTCATAATAAAATAATATTTTATTTGATTTTTCCCTTCTCCAATTGGGACGTCCAAGTTATGAATTAAAATATTATTTTATTTTAATTTCTTTTCTCCAAGTGGGGCCTCCAAATTTGCTTTATTTTTATTAAATTTCAAGTCCATAATGGAGCACCACAAATTAATATTAAAATATAAATATTTTATTTATTTTTCATTCCTCAAATTGGGCCGCCACTTTTGACAAGTAAAATATTATTTTATTTTAATTTCTTTTTTTTCCTTTTAAAGTGACTTTCTAACTTTCCAAATCGCCATGTTTAAGTTATTTTCCAATTTTCCAAATATTTAAGTCACTTTAGTTACAAATAAGTCATTGTAACCAACTTTCCAAATGTCAAGGTCACTTTGCAACAATGGCTCAAAAAGGGGGCATTACACAACCATAACACCAAAATAAAACCAAAACAACTTAACACTTCATTGCACAACACAGCCTACACCATATGAATGTAAACATCAATCACAAAAATGAACACATTCACACAATTCAACTAATCACTACTACCAAACAATAAGAAATAATAGAACAATGATACAGTGTCAAATATTTATCGATTAGCAAACATCAACAATATTGACTCACACAAACTAACCTTGGCCATGGTTCATCACATACAAACCTAAATTACACTTGTTCTTATTTCTTTCCACGTCATTGTACTAATGTGATAATGTCCTCCCCCATAATGCTCTACCTTAAACAAGGACGAGACCTCAAAAAACAAAGTCATAAACATGTTAGTCTCATAATGATATATTAAATAATAATATAAATTAAATGATTAGAAATAAAATATCAACAATATAAAAATTAACTTACAAATCTTTACAAGAATCAATCAAGACAAGGTAATTCATAATTAGTCAAAAGCCATAATAGTATTTCATATTAATCATAAAAATCCAAACAAAGTTTATATTCTATCACCTAGTAACAATTGTCCAAAATTCTAATAAAATTATTATAGAGCAAAATAATAATTATTAAAAAAGTCTGTTAGGGGTAACGTACCATGTTTTAGACTAGTAAAAATAAATAAGAAAAAAACCACCACTTTGATTATGATTTAATAAAAAAATCATGATTAGTGTTTTATTATCTTTTCCTAGCAATAATTGGGGTTGGTGGGTGGGAGATAGTGGTGAGACTGACCACAATATAGAATATAGGGCTCAATGGTGATTCAGTGGTGCAGCATCTAACTACAGAGGAGACCGACCGTCTCAATGGTGAGACCGACTGTCTCAGTGGTGACTCAGTGGTGAATAATCCTATTCATTGTTAGTTACTTTTTCCTATTCACTATAAAGCAACGGTGATGGTGAAGTGTACAAGGTCATGAATATGGAAATATGTGGTTTCTCATGAATAGAAGCTCGTCGAAATCAAATAATCATAGTTATTATTTTGTAGAGAGAGGATGCTCACACATTATCTCGAGAACTTAGTTTATATTAACAAGGGAAAATGCTAATAAATTGGCATAAGGACTAACTTAGTACCAAATTGAGAGAGGGGGTGGTAATACATCAACATAAGAACTTCCAGCCCAAATATTACTTCCAAATTAACAAATGATCCATAAAATAGGGTGTATATTCCACACCTTAGTCATCAACAAACGGATTACAATGTCAAGATCTCTTAATGCACTCAATAACCATTTCTACCTTATATTTATGGATTTTAATATTCAAAATATGTAGATCTTAACATCTACAAATGTGGAAAATAAACATATCAAACATGTTCAAACTAAAACAACACAAATGGACCTAGAGAAAAACTAATTTAGGTGAAAGAAAACTCAAGCTTAGGGATCAATTTAATCCTTGTTTCACTACAAACAATTATTTACAGATGTTTAGTATTTCAACAAGGCCACATCAATCTCCCACGTAGATTATTATAGCTCGACTACACCTACAACACACTCTTAACATGATTGTTTTGTTGCAATGTACATACAACAGTTAAAAATGGCTTCTCAATCACCAAAACAAAAGTACTTATCAAAACATGATATTTATGCACTAATGTATTACTCTTTTCCTTATTTGTACCCAAATTAGAAGAGGAATACTCAGATGACATTCAACCCTTCAATTTGTACTCTTCAACTTTTGCAAACATACCAAAAGATGCTCTCTTTGAGCATTTTAATTAAATCATGGTTTTTCATCATTTGTGTGACTATTATTATGTTTTAGTTGCATACATGATGTTTTATTTGCCATCTAAAATGATTATGTCACTATTGGAAACCGCCAATAGCAATATCATCATCATTCACCAACTTGCAACATTGTTGCAAGCTTAGCATTGTCCTAATTGAAAAATCCAATGATAATAGAGTCTTCTAAAGAGCTGATCATGAACAAAGACAATGTTTTGAAAATCCATGTGAGGTTTGGAACACAAACAAGAAACTTGTGGCACTACTAAGGTGAAAAACTGACCAAACGATCATAGTAATGAATCTATCTTTGGATCACTCCTCCCCAGTTACGAGGCTTTTAGTCCCCAAAATCTCAAAGATTCAATAAAGAAGGGTTGAGGACCCCTTCCACCCACTAAGGCGTCTTCCTACCTCACACCAAAAGGTAGACATCACCCAAGTCTTGATAACTTTGTACCTCTAGGTGACATGTTGTACTTGTTGCTCCTTGCACATATGAATCTTTGTTGCAATTCCATCAACACTCTCAAACCTTGAGACTACAAATCTACCACTTGCATTGATTAAACATTTCTCCTTTGATGAATTAGCTAAAGCAAGTTTTGATTTGTCATGATGGGCATTGAAGAAATATTATTTCCCCTTCAAGACCAACTTGTACAAATTATTTCTTTGGAAATAAATTACATCTCTCTTATACAAATATGGAGTCCCAATTATCACACTAAAAATGTCAATAGGAATCACATAGAACACAACTTCATCAACAAAATCCAAATTGAAGCTTGTATTATTTTTTAACTGTCTTCGCATTATCCTTCAACCAACCCAAGAAGTAAGGATGAGGATGGTCTATCACTTTCAAGCCTTGTTCTTCTACAATCTTGCAAGAAATCAAATTTAGTTGAGAGCATGAATCAAACAAAGTGTCAATCTTTTTACCTTTGGTTTAAAGCTTGATGTGGAGTAACTGGGTCTCTTGATCACCAACATCTGAATCACACTTTTTGCCTTTATTCACCAAAATAATGTTCTTATCTCTCCCCTTCTTCAAACAAGAAGATTCTAACTCAAGATGCAAATTCCAATATTTAACATAGTCATGCACATCTTTATCACAATGAGAGCAATTAAACTTTCTCTTATCTTTGCTCTTTGCTTTTGCCATGGAAATAGCATTCTTTATACCTTAGTCTCCTATATTCTTCTTGCCACCATGTTGTTTCTCACTACCCTTGTTACAAGTGAAAGAGATGCCCTCTTGCCCAATTCAAGAGAATGTGCTTGGGCACACACCTCATCTATGGTTTAGGGTTTGTCCATAAGGATTGCCCTTTGTAGATGACCAAACAAACTTCCCACATACTTAATCACCACCTTGTGTTCCATTATATACTTTACAAGCTAAATTGCTCTTTTTTAAAACTCACTTGTATATGATTGCATGCTTTGTCCCTGCTCTTACTTCAAGTGGTGTTTTTGCATCACCCTTTCTTCTTCATGGAAAATGGGGTAACATTATTTCCTCAACAGTGACTTAAAGTCTTCCCACTTAGACATTGATGTAACATTTCAAATCTCCAAAGAACATGCATAGCTCTTGTACCATGGAAGAGCATGCCTAGCACATTCCAACCTTGCTTTGTTGTGGAAATGGTGCAAATTGAAATAGATCTCCATTTGGGGCACCCTTTGATCCAACTTTTCTACACTTTTTTATCCATCATACAATTGGATATCTATCTTGGCCTCAACTTTGAAGAATTTATCACTTTGAATTTTCTCCTTGCTCTATACCCACTTTCTCATATTCATCTTCTTCTTGGTGCACCTTAGGAATGTCCATCTTGGCTATCAAGGAAAGCACCATGCTTTCCAACCTATCAATCTTTCTTTCAACCAAAAATATTATGGCCATGCCCTCATCCAACCTCTGAACTCTTGCTTCTCCATCATCTTTTTCCATTCTTCTTGTCCTTGTCGATCTTAACCACTCTTTTGACTTGATTTTGGGCTCAAAAGGAACTAATCTCCCTTTTTCGCTTGACCTCATGGATGACATACATTTGCAACCCCCTAAATCAAGCAAATACCCAAAGGATTTGATTGCTATGAAACCACCTGGTCCAAAATTAGAGTGGATATTCCACACACTCAATCATCAACAAACAGATTGCAAGTTTACACACCTCAATAACCATTTCTACCATATACAATGGATTCCAATATTCAAAAGATAGAGATCCTAACATCTACAAATGTGGAAATGAAAAATATCAAAAATGCTTAAACTTAACACAAATTTACCTAGAGAAAACCCAATTTTGGTGGGAAAAAACTCAGTCTCGAGAGAAATTTACTCGCCATCACACTATTATAAATTAATTATAGATGTTTAGTATACCAACAAGACTACAACAAGTTCCCATTAATATTATTAGAGCTTAACTGCACCTACAACACACTCTTAACATGAATGTTCTATTGCAATGTGCATAGGACAGTTAAGAAAGGCTTCCCAATCACCGAAACAAGAGTATCTGTCCAAAAATGAAGTTTTCCACACTACATATATTCCTTTGTTCCTCATTTATGCCCAATTGGAAGGAGAATGACCAAGTGTCATTTCAACCCTTCGACTTCTATATTCCAATAGCGTTTGAGATACTAAGACTCTTTCAATTTTACATACACGCTAAAAGACACTCTTTGTGGGCATTTAATTAGATTGTTGCATTTTTATCATTTGTGCAATTGTCATTACGTTTTGGTTGTATGTGGACATTTTATTTCCCACCTAAAATAATTGTCACTATTGGAAACTACTAAAAACAAAATCATCATTATTCGCCAACTTCTAGCATTTTTGCTCGCTTATCATTGACTCAATTGACGATTCAAGGGGTAACAAAAGTGTTTCGAAGAGTTGATATCGACTAGAAATGATGCAATGAAAATCCATGTGAGATTTGGGGCACAAAAGGGGCACTTCTATTAGTGAAAAAACCCACCTTACGATCATAGTGAAGTTTCGATTTTCAGATCAACAAAGCTTTAGGAGAGCGCTTAGAGGTCAATCTCTATACTTAAGAGTCCTAAAAAATTGAATAGCACTTTATTCGAAGATGGTTAATCCTCCTTGGTATGATCTATTATCTTTTTATGAAGCTCTATTAATATTTTATGTCTTGAAACCTCTATGACTTGTCTCGATAGTCTTTTTCCAAAAATGAAGAGACCTAACTCTTGTGTAGATATAAAGTTCATTTAATGATCCTTTGATCTAGGAATGGGATGCCATATTGCAAAGATTGTTACACCATATTTCTAACTTGTCCTCTTCTTATTTCCAAAAGAATCTTCCGTTTTGCAACTCAGTAATCAAAATGATGTACAGGGGCTATATTTAACAACAATTATAGTTAAAGATTCAAATCCTTTTATTTTTTGAGGATTGATTTATGCGACATGATGATTCAATCCTTGTTGGTTAGCAAGCAATTGTAAAGTCTCTTATTAAAATTACGGTAATTTTAGGGTGAGATTTTTTGAAAAATATAAAAATCATTAGGCAGATCTTTAAAAGTGCTTTAACTTTTACACCAACGTTGATCAGGAAATCTTCTTCTATTTTCTTTACTACATATGTTTCATGTACAAACGTGGCCAGTTATGGAAAGAAGATGACATTTTTAAACAAAACAAAAAGGAACAAATCTTCTATTTTAAGTCTCATCAAACTACAAACGGTTTTTTAAGGATAAGCATGAGAAGTAAACCCTTTCGCAAATACCAGTGACTAAATTATCCCTACTCTCAACATCCATAAAATATATGGGCCGAAACTTCTTATAGCCCTCTCACAAATTATATAGCCACATAAATAAGCTCTCAAGTAACACTGGTGCTTGCAGTGGCCATGTATACCTAGGAGGTAAATATCCTATTATTCAAGAAAACCTACATATAGCATAGAGATTATTCTTATATAATAATTCTTAATTATGTAAAAACATCTCTTCCAGAAATATAAATACATAGATTCCATCTAAAAATGTTAGCAAGAACTCCGGCAATTTTAAGAATCAGCAAATGTATTAGTCTTACAAATTTAGTATCTTACTAATATACAGATAAAAGGTTTCCACAAGCAATATTACTACATTTCTAACAATATATCACTCAAAAGTCTGGCATAACCATTAGTCTGTCTGCGATAAGAAGTACCATTTGATTAATATTAGTCATACATTCATGTCATATTTGTAAGTATCATTTGATTACTATTTCAATCACCAGCTCAAATTGTTAAAAAAATTGAGACCAAGTCAGAAAAACAAAGTGCCCACACTGTACAACACTTCAAAGGTTTTATGTTCTCGACCCAATTTACCTCCCAATAAGATTAGTTGCAATAGGCATTGAAGTAAGCGGTACAATAAATGTCAAAGAAAATAACATCTGTATATTTATTTTTGAATGAATATTATACATTTATCAGCTTACACTCTCAAAAGCTCAGGCTATTGATAAGTCCCCAGGGAATACAAAATTAAAGTAAGAATGCAAAGCATATATTTAAGCTCAGCAGGTAAGAGATATATGAAAAATAGCACAACGAGCATAAATAGCAATAAGGAACATAAACAGCAACGAATAATTGCTCGCGTCCTATAATAATTAAAAAAACTCACCAATGTTCAACTAAAGGCATGAGTTTTCTGCAGTTTACCACAAAAGAATAAAAACAGGATGTTACTTTCAACAAACATGTTTACATTAAAATCTGTTAGTGCCCAAGTTTCAACACACATGATACTTTCAACAAACATGTTTACATTAAAATCTGTTAGTGCCCAAGATTCAACACACATGATAACATCAGAGTACATAAACAGTATTCTCTGGCTTGACTAGCACAGGATAGGAAGTAAATAAAAAGACAAGTTTTGTTACTTCCAAAATCAAGGGTCGATCACATTGTCTAAAAGGATACCCTTGAACAAACCCTTGAACAAACCTTCCAGAATTTCAAATTTCTTCTGCATGAAATATAGCTCAAAACCTTATCACAATTGTGACGATAAACTAAGTCTTAATAACCAGCCAAGGATGAATTGCCATGGGAAAACACCAGATGGGTTAGGTCAATCTCTTGGCCACCCCTGATATGAAAAGCACTGTTAATCTGTGGCATGCTACAGTTTAACACACTCTTCCATCTGGTTGCTTCCCCAGAAAAGGTTCTCTAATGCAGGATGGCTCTTTGAACCAATTCACAAGCAACCTATACATGAATGCCTGTAAACTGAATCATAGAAATTCCAAGATTTTGCCTGCTGTCTGTTTTCACCTTACTGATCACAGAACTTCATTGACAACTATCTTGTAAAAATCAATGTAACAGCACATCCAAGCAAATGAGAACCCAATCTTAAACTTACTTTCATATGTCATTGGATCACAACAACTCTTTGTTGCGATCCACCTGATAAGATGACACCATTTTGCCCACTGCCACCTTCCTCAGCTACACCTGAAAGAGGGTGAAATGCTGAGAGATGGAAATTTGGATGTTGGTAGCGGTTCATGTATGTTTCATTGGCATGAGAATATTGGTAACTTGTACCATTTTCAGATGACTCTGAAATACTAGTCACTTCTGACCCTGACATTGCCGATGCACCATGTAGCTCCTGCACAGAATTTACATTTCCACTTTCTGACTGCAGAACTTCAGATCCTGAAGAACTACCAGCCTGCACAGGTTGTTCAGCTGACGCAGTTCCATTAGCTGCATTTGCTTTTAATTCCTCCAACTGTTTGGTATTCAGGAAGCGACCACCACACCCTCTTGCTCTTTTCATTGCGTGACGATGACGCGACTCATGAAGATATGGCTGTTCAGCAACAACATGGCATGTGAGAGACCACTACCCAACATCATTTATAATTTGAAAATAAATTAGGCATGTCACTAAATATCTCAAACAAATTCTCCTGTCAAATTTAAAAACAGGTATGTCAATACATTAATGGCTTCACATATTCAACCATGTCATAATATCTACAAACGTGACACAGCAAATACAATCTCTAATTTGGTTCAGATAAACCTCAGCACAAACTGGGCGAATAGTATAACCAAGCATTTGAGAAACCACGTCTTATATACATTGCCTGAAGATAAAGCTGGCATAGAATAACTGTCAAAGGCAGAAAGATACATGTACCTTTCTGTTTTTAATCAGCTTATTTTCAGACTCCTGCTTGGCACGGCATTGCCTGCGTCGAAGAATCCCATGATATTGTTTAGCATTGACATAGACCGGTTCTTCAGTCATATCCAATGGCAAGGGCATCCTAGCCTTTTGCACCCCCAGCATGTGTGGATGTATCTGAGTAAAACTCGGTATCATTGTCAGCAATATCAAAACAATGCCTTGCACAATAAAGCTTTATCAATTTACTTGCTAGTGACTTCTTGACAAACAAAAACTTATTATCAATTTGAGCCTAGCTATACCTGCACCTCAGCCCATTACTCAGAACCAATATTCCAGATAAAAAAATTTATATTGGTGAATATAAAAAGGCAAAACCATAAAATAATTAATTTCTATCAGATTTACTTTATCAGTTTTTCATAATTTTAGTGAAAAGACAGATTTGTTCTACTAGCTCAACTTTATTAACAAAAAAGAAAAATCGTTTGACAAGTTCCCAGGGCACCAGAAAGTGCAAGGCAATCACAGAACAATATCTACAAAACAAAGAATAATGTATTGATTTATTCAGGTGATATGTTAAAAGACATGAAATATAATCAGGAGTAAATGTAAGTACTACACCTTTATATACAGTTAGTTCCGTGTGGCCCCATGAAGACTTGTTTATATTAAATTTCTTGTGTGCTTATTTTTGGTTGATTGCCAGCTTGAAAGGTTTTTGCAGAGGTGACAAACACACTGGGGATGGACAAGGAAATAGATATTTGCTAGCATAAGTTGATAGATGGTTGATAAAGTCATGATGAAATTAGTGACCTGATTAGGGGGGGTATTATAAGTGTGCAAGCAAGAATGGTTTGTACTAAAGGGGTATCCAAAAAGTGGTTTGTTCACAATGATAATGCATGGCGGTTTCCAAAGTTGTGGGAATGGCAGCAAGAATTGGACTGGCAAAAAAGGATTTGATAGCATAAAAGAGTGACATGGGTGTACCATCAAATGTCTACAATGTTAGACATTAGCATTCCATATATTATATATGGAGTTGGTGGTTTCAACAGGCAATCAGATTAGGAGCATTGTTGATATTTATTTTTTGTTTGGTAGTGTAAGATTGTTGCGTGGATATAGCCAACTTGGCTTCCCTTTGTAAGCCTATTTAAAAGGCACAATCATTTTGCAATTGTATTTGTGGCTTTGTTTTCTGCTGAAAGATCATTGTTCCAATATACCAAGTTCACACATGATTCTCCTTTCAACTAAGGGAGGATTACAAACATGAATAACAATAAAGTGAATACCATTTGTAAGAACAAACTTGGTTTCTGTTGATCACCATCCTCTTGTTCTCTGCATCATGCTTAAGCATATTCTCTATTCTTATTTTCATGCATGATATGAAATAAACTTTTGTACTTCCAACCAATAACCAAACAAATGGGCAAACACATTCATATCATTTAGACTTGGAGTTTACATGCCCATGCACACTGAAAAACACAGTGGTTCCTTAAGATGGGAACCGTTCATTTTCTTTTTTAGGACATTAGCATAAAGTGTGCTACAGCCTCAGAAAGGAAATTGACAGAAGAAACATTATATAACTGCGAACAATAACATGTGCTTTCACTCTGCAGAGAGAGGCTTACTGTAAGCTGGGTGAGACCTTCCAGCTTTGTCCATAGTGTACTTCCATATCAATGTCAGGTTGCTCTCTCTCATTTTCTGCAACTCTGTAGGATCCATATGGTTGTCTTGCTTTGGAGATCAAAAAAGCAATGCAACATGGCATGTGCTGAAATATGATTGCACAAATGCTGATCATGGAGTAAAAACAATAAATTGCAAGATCTCAAAAGACGATCATTTAAAATTTACAAATATCATTCATTTAGTCATTTTCAATGTATAGTTGTATATATTTGGCACTCTTAAACTATTTTTAAATGATAAAATATTGTAACATACTCTCTTTACATTTTCTATAAAACATTTCATGTCTATCTCCTGACATTGCTTAGGGGCAACTGTCATCAAAACTCTTCTTCACAAAATGTTTTTTTAGACATCTTGATCTACCTGCTGGTGCTCAGACAGAGTTCTGCACTCCTCCATGACTCCGCAAATTCACCAGTGTATTGTCCTAACTATAACATGCAACTAAGAAATACGATTCTACTAAAAAAAGTATTGATATTTGTGTTCTCTTATGATGTTCCTAACTTGACACCTACTTGAGATCATTGATACTTGTGTAGCTAGGGTATAGTTCAATGTACTTAACATGCCAATGACCTATTACAACTTTAACAGTACACATGAAATAACAAGCCAAAAAGAGTGTACTGCCAACAATTTGCTAGTGTTTTCCATCCCACAACAAATGATATCGTAGAACATTTGCATCACACAATCAGGCACATCTTGGCTATGTATGTCTAAACCTTAAACATTCTGGCTAGTAAGTTGTAACCTTCAATTCAAGCCTCGACTTGAATATCTTCATTGCAAGCTTTGCATGGCCGTGATCCAATCGTTCTTGATCTTCTACACCTTTACATGTGTCTCCTCAGTCTTGGCATGATCCTCAAAGCTCCAGTTTAGTAGTTGGGTACTGTTATACTATCAGCTTCAGAAGAAGCAACTCCTTGAGAATTTGATGCATCAATGGTTTGGAGGATTGGGACAATCTGAACTGCTACTGTCAAATTCTTCTATTTCTATCAACTACAATGCTTTAGCAAGGATAGGCAACATTGAAAATATGTTTCAAGAATGAAACCATTTTATGCCTCCACACTTTCAGCTTTCCTGGAGAGTGGGTAATTTGAGGGCAGCATAACTGTACAAGTTAACAGTATATGGCAGTTTGTTTCTAATGAACAAAAAACTATTCTTCCTTTATTAGTCAGGCCTCATTGGCATTGCAGCAGATTCTTCTACACAATGGCATAATAACTTTACACACTGGTATCCAGATACATGATATTATTTCAGACTGAGAATCTAAAATCTTTAATGGCATAATAAGAGACGAATTGCTCTTTCATTGCCTTGCCAATTTCCTATATTTTGTAGGCACGACTCTCTCTCACAATGTGTGCATTAACTAATTATGAACAAAACTTAATTGGCAAGGAGACCAAATACAAAAGGAATCAAGAAAAAATTCAGTAATTAGATATTAGAGAAAAAAAATACATGACGTCACCAAAATCGCATTTATTGGAAGCATTATCCATGCAGATTATATAAAACTGATAACTAGTTTAAGTTTTAATGCATACCCATACTTTCGTGCATGGTATCCATTTCTGTAAAAATGAGAAAAGAAAAAACATAAAATATGCCTGAGCAAAATAATCAGCAAATAACATAATAACACTCCATAAAAATGAGAAAAGAAAAAAACATAAAATATGTCTGAGCAAAATAATCAGTAAACAACACAAGAAAAACACGGCGAATAATTTTTTTCAAAGCAAACCTCCCAAAGCAATAACTTATATGTAAGTAACTTCAGATAAAACTGATATCTAGTTCAAGTTTTCATGCATACACATATTTTCATTCATGGTATCCATTTACGTAAAAATGAGAGGAAAAACATACAATATGTTGAGCAAAATAATCAGCAAATGACATTAGAAAACCACAGCATAGAATTTTATTCAAGCAAACATCCCAAAGCATTTATTTTTATATGTAACTTCATAGAAATTTTTTGATTTAGGGCATTACAAGTCAAAAACTGAAGTCGTTTAAGGTTACAGGGATGTGGGTCAACATTGAACCACTCCCAAAAAAAAAGCATTTTACTCATACAACCCAAAAAACAAGAAAACATAGTTTCTTTGCATATGGAGATTTTTTGCCCCTCTGCTTTCATGCAGCAGTATCCATGTATAAACACCTGCATAATCTACATGGGCACACACAGACATGTATCCATAAATCCTTGATTGAATGCATAAATGCATGCATGTAATGCATGTAAACCCTAAGGTACGTATACACATGTAACGCCTACACTAGATTCTAAAATTGGTATATACCAGTAACCACAGCAGTGCCTGTACACATTGCCATACAACCTGGCAACTGCGATATATCAAATATTTAAAAGCCTAAAAATATTGTGATCTACAAACAGACAGAAAACAATAATGAATTTAAAAAATTTAATAATATGCTCTAGCAAACAACCATAGTGAAGAATTCCACAAATAAAATAGCAAAATGACATTTGAGAATGCCATTTAAGTAACAAAAAATTTAATATACCAGTACTCACACCAGTGCCTGTACACATTGCCATACAACCTGGCAACTGGGATACCTCAAATATTAAAAAAACTAAAAATATTATAATCTACAAAAAGAAAAAACACAATATTGAATTTTAAAATTAATAATATGCTCTAGCAAACAACAATAGAGAAGAATTCCACAAATAAAATAGCAAAATGACATTCGAGAATGCCATTTATGGAACAAGAAGAGTTACCATAGCTTGAGCTCCATAAGCAGCCATAATACTCCCAAAATATGGATCAGCATATGGGTATGCAGCTCGAGCCTGAAAAAAGGGAATGGTTTATTATCCTCAATTTATTTCAACCATGAGACTTACTCTGGGACAAATACAAGATAATATGACTAAGCAATATTGGAAAGTATCCTTAATTAGAAATCCTACGTGGTATTAAGAGTAGTCAAAGAAGTACACAAGACATACAATAGGAGGACCGAAATCCAATTGTGCATGTGGTGCAAGGTATTCAATTGGAGTCGAAGTAATTGTGGGATTAGTTGACTGGCATTGACGTGACTTCTCCACATTTGCTCCATCACAACCTAAAAATCAAGTGCATACAATCAATAATGAGAAATATAGAACATAAGGTGATAAGTTCTAAAGTAAAACCTAGGCATCACCCATACAATGTAGACAAGTACCTTAAAGAATTTATTCACAAGATGAGCAGAGTTTCAAGCTTAATTCAAGCGAGCAAGATGTCAGGCTTCAACAATAACAAATTTAAAGACTGCCAAACTATATAAGACCTGAGCAGATAAGGCAAATACATGTAGCTTTCTTTCATGTCCCTACTGACCAAAGATCTTCACCTAAGAAATTAAGCACTGCTTAACTCTTTTAAACAGGAAAATTCATATATTCAAACCAAACAGCAGGTTGGCCTCTTAACTCATTGAACATAACATTCAAGAAAATTACAAGATTAGAATAAATTATTAAATATTACATCATTCAACTGCTCTAAGGCGCAATAAACAACCTTGCACCCAAGTGATATAACCTCGCGAGTTGAATGGTAGAAGGTAAATACCCTGCTGCAGTGGAATAATCGAACACTTGTACTATTTTTCTATGGTGCTTATTATGTTTAGCAGTGTGCCAAGAAAAATGCTTTTATAATTTCCTTGTTAACTTGAAATACTTTCTTCCAGGGCAGACAACAAAAATTTAATATAACAGTATCCACACCAGTGCCTGTACACATTGCATAAACTTTAAAGTGCTTCGCAGTGCCATCAACCCTACTCCACGTATGCAAGCATATAGAATATCCACTAGCCAAAATACGGACTAATGGTGTCAAGCAAAAGGTAAATGTGCATACATGAGGGATGAGAATACCTTAGCATTCATAATATTTCAATACATTTGCATGCCAACACATTAATCTTACCAATGACATGCAG
Organism: Cunninghamia lanceolata; assembly: GCA_027924645.1. NCBI lineage: Eukaryota > Viridiplantae > Streptophyta > Pinopsida > Cupressales > Cupressaceae > Cunninghamia > Cunninghamia lanceolata. Next base: position 89,325 of record BSBN01000056.1, read on the forward strand.
ATCTTATCACCAATAGGTTATCAAAACACCATGAGATATCATCAGAATTCTGCAAACCTTTCCAAGATAAGATTATTATTCCTCCAAAATTATAAGATATTGAATGTACCAACCTTTCCATCTGATGTCTAATGTTTCACTCACTTTAACATCTTAAAGAGGGAGAAATTGCAAAAAGGCAAAATTGGTTAACCGTATGTCAACAATAATATCAGTTCAGTAAATCTAAATTTAATCCAAAATAACCACAGATCCTACCCATTACAAATCAAATGCAGATCTTCTGATCTTATCACCAATAGGTTATCAACAAAACCATGAGATATCATCAAAATTCCACAAACCCTCTATAGATTTGTAGGATGATAAGACATAAGATCATTATTCCTCCATATCCTTTCCAAAATAAGATATTCAATGTACCTACATTTCCATCCGATGTCTACTGTGACTTTAACATCTTAATAAAGAGGGAAAAAATGTGTGAAGGCAAAATTGGTGAACCATATGTCAACAATAATATCAGTTCAATATCTAAATTTAAACCAGTACAACCACGAGTCCTGCCCATTACAAGAAGCAATGAATTAAAAGAGTTAACAGACCTCCTATCAGGCATGCAGATGTGCAGGAAGGCATCTGTTAATACCCATATTCAACAGAACTTTATTTGTACTTGTCCAAATGTCACTAGGCATCCACAGTTGATTCAAATAAAGTGGATGAACTATGTCATCACTACAGAGCAATGAAATGTGTCAATGATGCCAAAGATTCAACTACTAAATACTAGCAGGACTTTAGATTAAATACTAATATATTTCTATGACAATAATGTAATGCTTTCGTAGACAATTCTCATGATGAAATTGAGTAATCTATTGGATATTAACTGCAGGACATTTTAAACACTTGTCATAGTTAAGCATAACTACTTGCCTTGTTGCATACTGACTAGTTTGCAGTGACAAATTATTGTTTCTAATTTTGCTTACTTATTGCTTATTACCTCATGAGGTCCAAAACAAAACCTAACAACATCTACCCCTGTTTACAGGACATTCAACAGAAGAAACAGGCTTAAGAGAAATGTTAAATATTCAATTGCCAAATTCAGTTTTGTCCATTTTATGGAGATGAAGATATGCGATAGAAGGTTGTAAAATTAGAAGCAAACCTCCCTGGTGTACCAATGAAAATAAGCAGGATTTCCATCCTCAAATTTGACTTGGTGATGCCAAAGATGTGCAATTTGGAGTGAAAAATCACTTCTACCATATATAGATTATAGACTGAATGCTGTGACACATTAAACCTTACAATAAAGAAAGGCTAATTCATCGTGGTAAGCGGGAACTATAAATAATAACATCAAGTCCCAAAGGTATTTATCACCTACAGGAATCTAAAAAATGTCAAGGCCACAATAAGAAAATGTCTAATCATCATCCACAAGCATAACTACTTGCCTTGTTGCATACTGACTAGTTTGCAGTGACAAATTATTGTTTCTAATTTTGCTTCCTTTTTGCTTATCACCTCCTGAGGTCCAAAAAATAACCTAACAACATCTAGCCCAACCACACCCCTGTTTACAGGACATTAAACAGAAGAAACAGGCTTTAGAGAAATGTTAAATATTCAATTGCCAAATTCAGTTTTGTCCATTTATGGAGATGAAGATATGCGATAGAAGGTTGTAAAATTAGAAGCAAACCTCCCTGGTGGACCAATGAAAATTAGCGAGATTTCCATTCTCAAATTTGACTTGGTGATGCCAACGATGTGCAATGTGCAGTGAAAAATCACTTCTACCAAATATAGATTATAGACTGAATGCTGTGACACATTAAACCTTACAATAAAGAAAGGCTAATTCATCGTGGAAAGCCGACACTATAAATAATAACATCAAGTCACAAAGGGATTTACCACCTACAAGAATCTAAAAAATGTCAAGGCCACAATAAGAAAATGTCTAATCAACATCCACATCATTGTTCACAAACTCCAACTCAGCAGACCAGAAATTTCTGACTAGGCAAAAACTTGGCAAAACTCGGCAACTTGAAATATACTTAAATTTTGACAAAACACATAAATTTTATGCAAAATGTAGCTACAAAATGTACCAAATGAGTTTTGTAGGGGTTTGGAAGCAATGTAGCCTCTCCCAGTGAGGTGGAGAGGCAGCGCCCCTTGAGGGGGTCTGGGGGCAGCACCCTTCGAGAGGTCCAGAGGCAGTGCCCCTATCGCGTTCCGGGTCAAGGGACAGAGCCCCCACCACCAAGCCCAAAGAAAGACCTTCAAAACCACACAAACCTTCATGGTGCACGCTATTTTCAGAATTTTTTGAAAAGCAAAAAACCATGTTTTTTCAGTGTTTTTTCAGCATTTAAACCACATTCAAATCCTCTAAATCCTTGCAATCTGCTCTAAAATGCTCAAATGCTGCTGCTGTATGATGGACAGGCCTGAATAGGATTTTTATAGCCTCTAAACTGTGGATTTTTCATGTTTTTGGTGTGTATTTCCCACATACAAGGCGTGTAAATCTGCTCAGCCAATTTTTCCCATGGACTCACCGGAACTTGCGGAAAACTCGGTGATTTTTTCCCAAAGACTCGGCAAGTTAAATAAATGAGTACTCCCGGCAAAATTTTTTTTTTGCACCAAGTATTCTAACTATGATCCACATCAATGATCATTGTTTTTTTCACACAAAGCAAATAAGAAGTAAGCATCTTTAAAGAGGTCTTTTGTAAATGTATAAATCAGATATTTCTTGTGTCAGCTAGCAAATCAATCTTTTTAAGGATCATCCATGGCATTTCATTCATGTGATACCAAGAATCAAATAATATGAATTACCAATTTGAAGCCACCCCTCTAATACCTAGTATACATGAGTTACCAATTTAGAGCCAGTCACTGTAACAAATCAATTTAGCTACAATTCATAGAGATACCGAAAGCATTTTAGCAGAAATCTTGGAACTACCAATAGTTAGCAATATAACTTATTCAATTTTATGAGATTTCTGATTGCTGAAATCTTCGGTATCAAGTAGCTAATTTATCAAAAATGATGCGAAATGAACAAAGGTGCTTTAAGTAAAGCAAGCCAAATAGGAAGAGTCTAGCAGGATTGGTGTAAATATTTACAAAGGCAGAACAAGCTTCTCAATTTGATGATTCAAAAGGCTTAATTGAAGACCTGTCATGAAATTAACAATTTACAGAGGAAGTGTTATCGGATGTCAAAGATTCTCAGACCAATTCAAATTATGAGGGAGCACGCAGGTGCAAAGATGAACACCTTACATTTCCATTGTCCAACAATAACCAAAATTTCTAAAATACACGAAGATAAAGAATACCTTGTTTAGGTAACATACACTGTCCCATAACACATCTCCTTCCCGCTGCATCTATCCCCCATGTCCCAAATGACTCAAGGATACATGGACAGGGTAGGGACCTCAGCCCCGCATCCCAATTTTTTCTGCATTTTGTTCTTACATCCAAGGGGCATTGAGGAACATCCTCAATCTGCTAAAAACATCCATGGACATCCTGATGTTCCCCACATCCACAGTTGTTTAAAAAAAGAAAAATAAGTTATAACATACTTGTTAAATTTCTCAAACAATGGAGAGCATTTTCAAACTGTTATTTTAGGATCACTGATAGTATAACAATCATATGATCTTATTTTACAATTTCTTATCTATATTTCAATCACTCAATTTTCAAGTTCAATTTTTCAATAGGCAATATTAAATGTTCATTGTTCATTGTTCAATGTTCAATGTCATTAGTTGTTAATGTTAATTAAATTTCAGCTCTTTAAAATGTTTAATGATGTTTATGAATTTAAATATAAAATTCTAAATTTATAAAAACATGTTTTTATAAATTTCCTTGTATTTTTAGTATTATGTATACATCAAAACTATAATTTGTACCACTGCCATCCTCAAAGCCTGGGGAAAAATACCCACGTCCCACATTCCAGTAACTCAAATAAACATAAGGTAAAAATACTTTAAAATAGACAATTAGGAATAAGGGGATTCTACAAGAGATTAATATATAATAATATATCTACACTACCTTCAAATTTTCAAAATCTGTTACTTGGATAAAATTGTGTTCATAGGAAAACAGCTAGACTTTGCCAAAGAGGGAAGGGTAAAGAGGGAAGGGTTACTCTGTTAAATTTTTTAGGGGGTTGCTCAGATGGTGTCCTGATGGCGCAGCAATTAGGATAAATCAGACATTAATTTAAGTGATTAATTCGGAAAATCAGATATTAATTTTAGTGATTAATTCGGAAAATCAGAACCTATTTTTAGTTTTTATAACTTCTATTTTATGCTCAGATTTTCTTCTAAGTTTAGGCAGTTTTACTAGTTTATTTGAGGCACTGATTTTAGACTATCTTAGGTGATGCTTCTTTATTCTGGGTGGACAGCAGTCATGTATCTTTTAGTATTACACTTTATTCTGGGTGGGCAGCAGACATATATTTTTAGCTTTCTTCTTTATTCTGGGCAGACAGTAAACATATGATATATTTTTAGAGTTTTCTTTGGGATAAAGATATCTAAAAAATAAAACATTTTTTTTTGTTTTTTGGTTTGCCCAAGTTGGAGTCTATTTAGGATCATGGGTGGGCAGCAGACATATATTTTTAGCTTGCTTCTTTATTCTGGGCAGACAGTAGACATATGATATATTTTTAGAGTTTTCTTTGGGATAAAGATATCTAAAAATAAAACATTGTTTTTTGTTTTTTGGTTCGCCCAAGTTGGAGTCTATTTAGGACCATGGTTGGGCACTCACTAGTTTGTAACTGAACTGTAGACAAAAAAATAGAATAATAAAAAAAATTCAGACAGCAAGTTATCTATTTCAGTATTATTATTTTTTTGTAGTTTGCAAGTTAACATAGAGTTGCAGTTTTGATTGAAATTTCAATTAGACAGTTTAGATCAATTCCTAGAGTGCAGAATCTGCATATAATGTGCTAAATTTTAACAAGGCATCAGAGCAGAGAATCTAAAATCTTCCAAGGTTTCTGCCATCGGAAATGGCTGTTGTAAGTGTGAGGGAGTTGTTGGGGGTTTCGGCAGGTGCAATGCCCAAGTTTCAATGGCTAAAGTTGATATGTGCTTGTAAGAGGCACAAGGACTTGTGATAAGTTGTTGGGTGTGATGCCAATGATTAGAAGGTTGATTTTAACCTGAGATAGTGGCTGATTAATTTCCACAGGTGTGATACCCAAGAGTCTTCATTGATTTAAGTACCTGGGGCCTATTTGTTGCTCCACTGATAGGAGTGTTGATTTGCACCTATGATAGGTTGCTAATCTGATTTAATTTTAGGTGATTTGTTCAGTTTCAATGTGTTCCAACAGCTCCAAATATGATTAGTCCTGGTCTTAGAGATAGTGACTACCTTAGTGGGTGCTTCAAATTTTATTCCTTGGACCTGCACCTTGCAGATATTGCTGGACTAAGTAGATCTTGGGGTCCTTGTGGAAACTGTGTTAACACCTCCAACTAATCCTACTCAATCGGTTGATCATAACATGGTATCACAAAGAGTGTGAACACTCCTCATAAGATGTGGCTGAAGAACAAACTCAATGCCACATGCATGAGTAACATAGACTCAGTAGCCACCTTCCTAATGAAGATCACAAAACTTTGTGATCGGCTTGCAGCTATTGTGGTTAAGGTGAAGGATGAAGAGCCGATACGCATAGCCTTAAATGGGTTCTCTCCATCCAAGCAACCGTTTGTTTAGGGTGTTTGTACTTGTGAAAAGCTTCCACTTGTGAAAAGCTTCCAACCTTTGATTTCATCAACAAGGGTTTGTTTGTTCGGGATGATTTCATCCAAAAGGAGGCTTGACTAGAGATTGTTTCATCTATAGAGCAAAAGAGAGTCAAAACCTAACCCTCATCAGCAAGATGAGTAAAGGTGGTAAGAAGAGCAAGGAGGTAGAATCAAATTCTTTCGACCAGGGAAAGAAAGATTTGAGTCACATGAAGTGTTTCAAGTTCCACAAGATGGGCCACTTTGCATCTTAGTGTATTGAGAAGAAAAAAGCCAAACAGCAACAACAGGAGTTTGCAGAGAGTGCAAAAACTTCAGCTGAAGCAGATAAGTTAGTATCTGGATTTGAGACAGCTTTCTCCATTGTGTCATGCTTATCCACTAACACTATTTCTGGTGTAGGACAGTATGTGGACAATGGAGCATCTAGACACGCGACCTTCAATAAGAAGGGGCTTTCAACAGACTTCAAAAGCAAAATGTTGATATACAGTAGAACTTGGTGCTGATGCTAAATATCCTATTAATGGTACAGGGAATGTCTCCTATATGCCTTCAGGTGATGTTATTGAGCTAGATGATGTCGTGTATGTTCCTAGCTTGACAAAGAGTCTTCTTTCAGTTTCTTGCATGAAAGATTTACAATGTATCACTGAGTTTGATGGTCAGCAAGTGGTTATTAGAAAAACACAACCCTCTACCAAGTCAAATTTTGGCTAGAGGAATTAGAGATGGTGGCCTATACAAGCTACTTGTTGATCCAGTCAAGTAGGTGTGGCAAGATGCCATGGATGGAGGAGTGTCCTATCTTTAAGTTTCTAAATCTATTGTGGAAGCATTGATTGATTCCATACATGCAACTAATGAGAGTACTGAAGAGAACCATGGCAAATTTATTGCCAAAGGATTTTCTCGGAAATAGGAAATTGACCATGATAAGACTCGTTCAAATTGTAAAAGCATTCTCTAAGGGCAGAATCCCTTGCAACTGCTTAGGTTATTTTGACTAGCAGCCACTGCACAAATTTTTAAGAAGATATTTGTGGAGCTAGTGATCCCATGAATATTTTATTTTTCTGTGTATTTTAAGCAGTTATGTTAAATTGTAGTTTTTTACTATATAATTCTTTAAAAAAATATATTAATAAAGAATTATTTATTAATATAGAAAATTTAGTAGATAGATTTAGAAAAAATTAAAATGACAAAAAAAGGAAGGAAATATATGCAGCCACATGGCATATTTTTTACTATGCAGTTGCTGCATAATTTCAGCCCCCCCTTTTTTCACAGCTTATTTTCAATCCCTTAAAAGTAGCTGCTCCACTATAATAGGTAAAGATTCTAAGTTATCATTTATGCATAATTTAAAATTTGCACAGGACCACCTGTGCTGCTCACATTTAAGCAGAAAATCCACTTATGCAGCTGCATGCAACCATAGGGTAAGAAAGAGAGAGTTGATTTTGTTGAGGTTTTTGATTTAGATGATTAGGCTGCAAACATTTTGACAAAGCCCCTGTCAAAAGAGAAATTTGAACTACGGAGAGAGAAGTTTGGGTTGATGTAAAACACCTTGCAAAGAGAGAAGGGGGTTGCTCGGATTCTGTCTTGGTGGCACAGCAATTAGAATAAATCAAACCCTAATTTTAGTAATTAATTCTGTCTGCAGATGCTAGAAAAGCAGACCATATTTAGCTTTTGTAGTTGTTGTTTTAGACACAGATTTTGTTCTAAGTTTAAGCACTTTAATTAGTTGATTTGAGGCACTGATTTGAGAGTATTCTTAAACACTGCTGCTTTATTCTGGATGGGCAGCAGTCTTATATTTTTAGTTTTCTGCTTTATTCTGAGTGAACAGTGGACATAATTTTTAATTTTCTGCTTTATTTTGGTCGGGCAGCAGTCATATATTTTTATGAGTTTCCTTTGAGATGAAGACATCTAAAAATAAAACATTGTTTTTTTTGTTCACCCAAGTTGGAGTCTATTTAGAACCCTGGGCACTCGCTATTTTGTAACTTAACTGCACACAGCAAAATTCAAAATAATAATAATAATAATAATTTTCAAAACAGCAAGTTATCAATTTCAGTATTGTTTTGTTTTTTGTACTTTCAGCAGATTTGTGTTTGCAGGTTAACGTTACCCAGGGTTGCAGTTTTAATTGAAGTTTCAACTAGACAGTTTAGATCACTCCTAGGGGGCAGAATCTCCATATCATGTGCTGAATTTAACACTCACATGTCAAATTGAAAGTGTTGCAATTTGAGACTACTGAGATTAGAATCTCCAGAAGAGTATTGTGAAACAAATAAATTATACATTAAGTTATAATGTAAAAATATCTTACCAATCAACAAATTTCAGGTCAAGGAGCCCATTCATGTTCCATGCATGTAAGCTTACCAATCTTACCAGAAGTTGCTCCATTACTTAAGGAGTAATGGAGAAAATGACATAGAGAAATAACAGATATAAATAATATTTGATAAGGTTATCTGAAATAAAAATCCAAATACAAAGGCATTTCAGGGTTGTGTGAAACAGAAACTGCATCCACAGAATAGCCCTTTCTATGTGGAATAAATGCATGCTCTACTTTGTTACCATTCTCGGCTATATTTCAGGTGAGAAAAGAAGTTATTGTATAAATGTATACAAATTTGTTATCAAAGGTCAGCCATAGGAGCTACAAGAGTCTTGTTAAGTGGTAAAAACAAAGGAGTTTCAAGAGTCTTGCATTAGGGAACGTTGTCCATGCTACAACAAATGGTGAGGATGCATCACAATTCAAGGACCAAGGATTGATGGTAAACTAAAATGCAGCAACTAGTAATAGCGCTTACATTTTTGTTGGCCATTATAAAACTAGTCAACCATACACTGTACTTGCTTTGAAGTAAAAATATGTCATAAGGCCATGGATAAAATACTTCCCTTGTCATTTTATAAAGTGGAGTTGTCACACACTAATTTTTGTACTTTCTAGTAGCATACAAGACACTATGGTGTGCTATGATTAGTTTCAGTGTACCCTTGCAGTAGAAATCAATCTGATATTTACAATATGTATCACAAAAATTTTCAATTCAAATTACAGTAAGTAATAGTTTCCATTATTACTCAGTGGACTAAAGGGAGAACATTTGCATCAAACATGCTCGGAGAAATTATGAAATCCATAGTAAATAGATAAAAAAAGTTAAAACTCATCTAAAGCAGAGCTGATGCTTCTATCGAAACCAATCAGGAGCTTATGCAAAAAAAAATTGGTGAAAGGAACCCTTATCACCTGCTTAGATACATGCATGCCTACCACATACATCAATGAACTGTTTATTCAATATTACAATATTATCACCTACATATATGCATAGATGTCTAAAAAGAAATTATTGACTTTAGCATATCAGCAGATTGTATCAATTCACTATGGTAAAAATTGCAATGACAATTAGGAAAATTAATCATATACCAGACTGGATTGGCATGGATTGGAGTCTTGTTGTCCCCATCAGCACACCTTCACTTTCAGATTGAGAATGGCCTGCAACACTTGTCGGATGTTCTGGATGCTCTGATTGAATTACCACTTGTTTCCCAGCACCAGGAACTCTGCTAGGATGATCTACAAACAATGACTTTGCAGGAGCATAGAATGCAGTCTGTGGCATTTGAGATCCAAAACCATTCCACCAAAGCATGCCAAGAGCAGGAGATGGGAGATTGGGTTGCCCTTCAGGATCTCTCTCCTCTTTACAGTCTGCACCTTGCATGATTATATTTTTTGAATACACAGTCAAAAAGTGTTCCGTATTATCACTTCTTCCCTATGAAAATTTCCCCTATTTTCATTCCAAACCTATGCTCAATCAACCCTTATTGAACTTAGACAGTCTTCCAAAATGCACTGTTTCCCAATGTACAAGCCTTAGAAACATATAAGTTCTTCTCTCAGACCTAAATCATGAACCCTGTACTGCAGCTTTCAAATGGCAGAAATCTTTCAACCCCATACTAAAAAGAAGATCTGAAACATCTTTAAACCTGGAGTAATGCACAGCACAGCCTTGGCACATTCAACTCTTTAGGTAGCAATTCCAACACTACACCGAACTTCATAAATCCTTATTCATGCAATCCTATCCAAATGGAAAAGGGTATTTGAGCCTCAAAAACAACTTAACCTGCATCTTTTTCAGTTCAGACTTCAATAAGAAACTAAAGTGGCAATAATCAACAATGCGAAATTAGAAGTCTTCAGGCTCTAAATATATCTCAATATAAAAGAAGCACCCATCAACTGAAAAAAAGAGAATCTTAACAGGAAAATAAGCAGCTAATCATATAGAAAGATGAAGTACATTACTAAAACTCAATAAGTAAAACAAATGTTACCAGCTAGAAAGGTTGTTAAGAACATATTAGGCATTTCGTCCTAACAAGTTAATCTCAAATGACTTAAAGCTCTTAAAAGTAGATGAATTGAGATAAAGCTAAGTAATATAAATCTGATTCAAGATATACATGCACAACATGTAGGTAAATTTACAAATAACAGCTGAGGCATTTCTCTGTTGCCATTAAGATGCATCATTTAGACTTTTGCGTGCATAATGAATAAAAAGGTAAAACAGCTTAAGCCTGTTTCTTCTTCAACAGGATGTCCATGCAAAACAACAAACCTTTCATGCAATTGACCTTCCAAACACCAGAGATCACTTTCTGCAATGTTGCAAACTTGCAAGTAATGAAAAACAAATGACAAATCACTGGTTAGAAACAGCTATTGTATTTTAAAGTAGTTAAGAGAGACTCGGGTCATTTTAAAAGATGGTCGAAAATGACAACTTTCATGCCGCACATTAAATAAACAGGACTGTCGGAAAACCAGTTGTTGATCAAGTCTAACAACCTCAAGATGGCATCTAAATATATCTTTGTATCAGTACTAAAAAATGTCTTCAATACTAATATGGTCACATCCACATATATTTTCAATCAGAAAATGGCATTTGTAACTGAATATAACATGATTTCAGTTAATTAGTTATATGGAGTAGCTCTTGAACTGTTCATTCGATGACAACTAGGACCATAGCAACACACAGTCCATAAGCCATCAAGACCATCTAAGAACACCAAATAAAATTAGCAACTTGCCTCAGGATTCCAGTAAACTCAAGCTAAACATATCTAAGGATTGTTCGCACATCACATCTAATTCTCCTCCCTTGAGGACATTTCATTGAAGTACAAGTCTCCATTCCCTTCAAAGTTCAAATACACATCCGCAAGTCTGGGAATATTTTCAAAAGGCAAAGCATCCCTGCTCTCTTTCAAACATAGAGGGATTAAAATTTAGATGTAATGCATAGATTGCTAAAGGTAAAACAATTGGCAGAGCTCAACAAGCAAGGCTTGCAAGTTAAGTTAAAAATATCTTTTATTTCATAAGCCACAAAACAGCACTGCCTTTCTGTGGTCAATCTGAATGTGTCATGCAGCAAGTCAATTGTTTAAAAAGAAAACATTGCCCACATGATCACTAACTTGAAGCATGCTTATTACACTAACATTCTGGACCTACACACAATATCATTACTCTTTATAACAGCTGGGTGTAGGTTTACTACATTTAGGCACTGTGCACTACATAATACACATCTGCAACATTGCATCTAGGACTACTGCAGATACGGTACTTTAGGCCATCTGTAAGTAAAACGGCTCAAAAATAAAATAAGTAAAAGAAACTTTACCTAAACGTTAGCATTAACTTCACAAATAAAGACAGTTTTTTTTTCCTATAACCATTGAGCGGAAACAGATTCCCAATGATAACCTGACCCTGTTATTGCTGGCCCGACATGTTGTTGTTGCCATAAATTAACGTCCATGATGAAGTTTATTGGGTGGGAAATAAGTAAGTATAATTATTGCCGTAAATTAATGTGAATAATAGGGTTTGAAAGTCAAATACTTTTGATGAGATGCGCCCAAGGTTGAGGTATGACGAATATGGTGTATAATAGAGTATGGCCCAGGTTTAGTGGGGTACAGTCAGGCATGGCTTGGATTTGGAAATCTTTAAGACTCTGTAGCTCACGCTGGCCCAACTCTAGAGTCTGACACAAACTTACCCTAATATCACCCCACAAACTTAGTAGTACCAAAATTTCGAAATTCTACAGCATAAGTCCCCGAACATGCTTATAACCGCACCAGAATGTTATTTCTTATGTCAATTATTGAACCTTGAGAAAGCGAAAACCCAAAATCAGAACTGTCACCGGCCAACACGTTCAAAGAACAACAAACAGTCCTAAAATCATTCTGCAGCTATTTTAATAAATCACGCCCCGCTAATGCTACAGATCCAGAAACTCCACCGCTTTCAAGCTCGAATATTTCAATAAACTCATTCCATCAAAAACTAGGTCCCCAAACCGACACACAAAATAAAAAGAAAAAGAAAATTTAACCTCACAACGCACAACAACTCCGCGCCTGAGTCCTCTGAGCCGAACGCAACCCAAACACAGACCCCACTTCTCAAATAAAAACTTCGAAAAATAAAAGAAATTACTCCCAAGCGCCACATTCCACCTCCTACCCTCGTTAAATCTCAAGAATCCTCACAAATCCCTCGCCATTTCCTCTCAACAAGCCACGTCACTCACCTCGAAACAGCCTTTATGATATTCCCCTCCTCCGCGACAAAATTTCACAGAATGAAAATAAAAAACAGCCAATCCTCACAAATCCCTCGCCATTTCCACTCATCAAGCCACGTCACTCACCTCGAAACAGCCTTTATGATATTCCCCTCCTCGTCGACAAAATTTCACAGAATGAAAATAAAAAGCAGGCAATCCTCACAAATCCCTCGCCATTTCCACTCATCAAGCCACGTCACTCACCTCGAAACGGCCTTTATACTATTCCCCTCCTCGGCGACAAAATTTCACAGAATGAAAATAAAAAACAGGCAATCCTCACAAATCCCTCGCCATTTCCACTCATCAAGCCGCGTCATCCACCTCGAAGCAGCCTTTATGATATTCCCCTCCTCGGCGACAAAATTTCACAGAATGAAGATAAAAAACAGGCAATCCTCACAAATCCCTCGCCATTTCCACTCATCAAGCCATGTCACTCACCTCGGAGCAGCCTTTATACTATTCCCCTCCTCGGCGACAAAATTTCACAGAATGAAAATAAAAAACAGGCAACAAATCTCAAAATACGGCAAAGAAAACCATAAACAGAACACAGAGTAAGCGTAGTACGTTCCTTTTCACAAACAAGGGCCGAAAAGAGAAGAAAGAAAGAGCGAAGGGTAAAAGGGATGATATATATACAATGTATATACACAACCGACCTGCGCAAAAGCATCGGCATCGGGCCATGAAGGGTTTGTTGTTGTTGATTTTGTTGTGTGTATATGTCTGGGTGTTGTTTTTCGCCTTTTGTGTCGCCTCTGCTCACGCTGCTGTTCAGTCGTTCGTTCCTCCGCCCTTCTTGTGTTGCGCTTGTGCCCACTGCCACTCACTGTCTTGTACTTTGCTCTCCTCTTGCTCCCCATTGGTGACCTTTACTTTTTCATTTATTTCTTTTTACCCCCCAATTCGGATTTCACCCGTCTTTTCAAATTATTTTAATTCGCCGATCCAGGTTGCTTGCGGCTTTGCTAAATTAAGCCTACTTTGTTGTAAAGAAAATGAATCGGCCAAATCCTGATCCCGTTCTAATTACGGCTCCGTTTAGGGCTTTTTTTTACCTGGGCAGTTAAACGTTGCTATTTTTGGGGGGCCCCTTTTCGACTTTTGCCTTTGGCGCGTCGCGGCATCTTTGTCCGTTTGCCTGTTTTTGGTGAGCTGGCAGTACCGATGACGTGGCATGCCGTGGCCCCCACCGTTAGGGTCAAACGGACTGATTTGCCCTACCTCGTTTGACTTGTTCTTCAATTTTATTTTTTTAAAGGACAGGGGGTAAAGTGGTGGCATTTTGTTTCCTAGGATGGGGGGGCACCCCCCACACACAACTGAAAAAGTTAAAGGCTAGGTAGACTCTACAAAAGTTTCTCCTCGCCTATTTTTTTAAGGTATCATTCACATCAAAATAATCTTAGGTTGAGATTCTTTGGCTTATTTTATAAGAGGATAGGTCCATCACGGTTCTCATGAGACCAAGGCACATATAATTTTTTGGTTTTTTTATTGTTTAAAAAATGATGATAATGATGTGCAATGAGGAGGAGTTCCCAACTTTAGAAACTAATCATTCCATGCATCTAGGGATAGGTTTAAGCTACCCCAATCTAGCTGTTAATGACATAAACAATGATGATTTATGCTTTCATGTTAAGGCAGAAGAAAGACAAATTTATTACTTGTTAACTTAGGGTAAAGATAGGATTAGGGAGTGAGGAAAATAATTCTATATTTCTTATGCATAAAACTTAGGGTAAAGATAGGATTAGGGAGTGAGGAAAATAATTCTATATATCTTATGGTTATGTGTACTTGAGTTGAATTATTAGAGTCAGATAAGGATATGTATTTTATATACTGTGGGATATAGAGTCCATTGTTATTGATTTGGTTATTTTAATAATTAAAATATAGAAGTTATTTTGTTGTAAAGCATAGGTTTGGTGCTTGATACGTAGGGTGTCCATTTTTATGAAGTCATATCATTTTTGACATAAAACATTAGAGAATCTTTATGTCTCTGGTCTGAAAAATTTGATCATTAAGTAGTTTATTTCATCATAATATGTCTTTCTTATAATATTGTTAATAAACTTAGGTGAACAAGTTATATGAAAATTGTCACACTAAGCCACGTTTAAAATAATATAATTACTTCCACATCAAACACCATAAACATTAAAATTAGATTCGTGAATGGACATATTTGATGCCTTGAGGTATAATAAAACCACAAGCAGTTTTGTCATTATTGTTTTGACAAATGTCCTAGAAAATAATTGGCATAGATGGCATTCTTAATGAAAGATGTTAATATTGTATATAGCATTGACTAAGATAGTAGAGAGAAACAACGTATTTTAAACCATATTCAAGCATTGATTTTCTCATCTTAATTGTAGTATTGTAGTTTGGATTTCTCTAACATACTAAACAAGATGTCATGTTGGTTTGCAACCTTTGCACACTTGTGGATTTAAATGTTTGCCACTAGCATTTAATTATGCCTTTGCAACTTTACAATACTAATTGAATCCTTTAATTGCTCACAATATGAATAGTTATGAGCTCATGTAGCTAAGATCAAGCATGCAACTCGCTATAAAAGCATTATAGACTATTAAACTTACAATTAAACAATCATGAGATTATTCCTCGACCATTTACTAGCATTAAACATTAAAATTAGATTCGTGAATGGACATATTTGATGCCTTGAGGCATAATAAAACCACAAGCAGTTTTGTCGTTATTGTTTTGACAAATGTCCTATAAAATAATTGGCATAGATGGCATTCTTAATGAAAGATGTTAATATTGTATATAGCATTGACTAAGCTAGTAGAGATAAACAACGTATTTTAAACCATATTCAAGCATTGATTTTCTTAGCTTAATTGTAGTATTGTAGTTTGGATTTCTCTAACATACTAAACAAGATGTAATGTTGGTTTGCAACCTTTGCACACTTGTGGATTTAAATGTTTGCCACTAGCATTTAATTATGCCTTTGCAACTTTACAATACTAATTGAATCCTTTAATTGCTCACAATATGAATAGTTATGAGGTCATGTAGCTAAGATCAAGCATGCAACTCGCTATAAAAGCATTATAGACTATTAAACTTACAATTAAACAATCATGAGATTATTCCTCGACCATTTACTAGCATGATATAGCACGTGTCTAAATGCTTCCAAAACATGTTTTTTACGATCTAGGACCTCTTCTAGACAACATGTAGCCTTCTTCAGCCTCCACGACCATCGAGACAGACACATTTCTTTAACCCTATCTCATTTCCTTTTCCCAGTGCTAGTGAAATCTCAACTCTTGCACTTCATTTACTTGTTTTTGAATTTTGAAAAGTAATTAGTGTTGTTTTTTTAGTAAAAGGAGATGCAACAAGATAAATGCAACTCAATAATCGAATGATGATTCTCTCCTCATCCTAATGATGGATCACTAAGTGTGATCTGAAACGTCGATACAAAAAATATCAATTTTATTTTAAAGATATATTAAACTACTTTGCTTTCGTGTAATATTTTACTTCAACTCAATCTTACTCTAACTAGGATCGCTTCAATCTTAATGTTATGTGTGGATTTACTTGAACAATTTGTAACATCCAAATTTGAATTGACAAGAAGTAACTAAGTTTTTACAACGGTAATTTTTTTTTTACTAGGAAATCAAATACAAAAGTTACTCATCTATAATCCAATACAACATTTTTCATTTTATCCTAAACATGATCTCATTTTCATAAAGCTGAAAGAAATGATATACTTAAACATTTTGTTTTCTAACAGATGAAATTTTCTTGAAACAACAAATATTGGAAACATACCATTATCATGCATCTCGATTGTCGATCCATCACATTCAAGACTCGGCATTCCTCAGTATTTGGAAGAGAAAGTATCTTCAAGGAGCTTAACCTCCAACCACAGACCGTCGGTCTCCCGCACTCCTTCCTAACCGGAAGTGGCTCTACCCTACTCAAGAGGATAGACTTAGGATAGCCATCGGTGTTTGCCATCTGAGCTCTGGTGTTGTAACCTACATGTCTTGTTATCGCGCAGATCCCTAGATACCCTCTAGTCATGCACGACACTCCACAAGAAACGCCATCTAGTTACGGTGAACATTTGATGCACTTGAGGATAGTACATCACCTTGGCCAAAGGATTTGTTTTTAATTAGCGTTCTAAGAACGCATGAACATGGTTCACCCACCCTACTCGACTTGAACTGGTCGAAATCCTACAGTTTCCTATTTGTATAGTTTTAACTATTTGATGACCTTGATGACCTCAAGGGTTTAGGATATTCTCCTACAATAGCGCATGGCGCACTTTTTACTCTAATCTCGAGTTCAGAATTTCATAATCCATTTTCATGTAAAAACATTTCTTATAAGCGCCCACTCCTAAGTGGTTTCATATTAGTTTTCTTGGTTCCCATGTTTACACAACATACTCAAATATTTAAAGCCATTTCCCATTATCCCGAAATTCGAGGATTCTAGACTCATATGGTCTACAAGATAAAACGATTCTAGCACCGTCGCATGCAACGTAATTTCAACTCACATGCAGGTTTTCAACTCAAATTGTTCATTTCAGAACCATGATGGTTTCCTAATCATTACTAAAACTTTATCTTCCTACTCCTCTTTCCGCGTCATTAGTTTCACATGGTTCAACAAGATGACAATCACAAATAAAATATAAATGATTATGGAATCCTTCTTATGTCAATAGAGATGACCAACGCATGGTCGACCTCTACTAAAGATGTATGATGGTTAAGACGTCAGCTGTTTACAACTGCATTTTCTGGCTATCAAACACTCTACTTTTACGTCAAAACGTGCTTAAAACTGTGGTTTTTGACTCCTACACAACATGCACGCGGAGCAACATGTTTACTTGGTGTGTAGCTATCGTTCAAGGAAGGTAAATTACATCTTGCATCAAGATAAGTTCGTTTCTAAAAGAATATACGTTAGAGAACTGCGTTCTTTTATTACACCGTTTAATTCATGACAAGAAATGCTACAATTTCTGAGTTTACAAATTCTAGAAGACAGCCTACTTTTTTTGAGTTTTTAAATCACAAACACAGTGATGAGACAGCAATACTTCTATTTCTGAGTTTTCAAATCTCAAACACAGCAATGATACTATTACGTGGATTGACCGCACACAGATATCATACTAGGTTTACGTTGTCATACATTTCATCTCATTTAAACGTATTGATCTTTTGCAAAAGTGGGACTTACATACTTACTGGTCTAAACTGAGAAAAGTAAAGAAGGAAATGAACCTGTTGATGAAAATGGAGGTTGTTGTGGCAATTCCACGTTCTCCTCTGCTTTTCTTCGAAGCTATCTCTCTTAACTCCTCCTGAAATAACGACAGTCCACATTAAACAGACCCCTCTCTGCCGGACACTATTTAAGTCAAGGCAGGCTCCTTTCTTAGAAAACGTTCCCCCTCAGACAACTACAGGCCTCCTTCGTTATCTCTCTCACTGTTTTTCCTTCTCCCCACACCTTGACAGCCACTCCAAACCAAACTCTCTTCCCACTACTCAACTCTCCCGCATGCTCTTTCACTGTCGTTTTTCCTTTCTTTACAGTGCAGGCCCCCCGTAATTCTGTTCTCTCTGTCATTTTCTATCTCTCTCCTCCGCAGTTTTCAACCTACCCATCACCACCTCTTCCCCTCGCGATGATGGCCCTCTCTCCTCTTTTACTGCCGACTCCTCTCTTACAACCACGACCACTATTCCCTCAAACTACTTTCCTCCTCTTCGGTGACGGTCTCCAACCAATAACAATCGCCATTTTTAATTCTTCTCTTCTCGCAGCTACACCCTATCCGTCGATGTCTCCCTCAACTCTAACTTCGCAGTTACTTCTCCTCCTTTTTCACAGTTTTTCCCGCCATTTCACCCTCAACGACGGGCTACTCCTTCCTCTTTCCACCTTGCGAAGGAGAACCTCTCATTAAACTCTCATTTCACGTTCTCCCCTCTCCTACTGCCCGCGAGGAAGGTTATAGCGACTTTCATCCACCTTCCATTAATCTCTCTACTTCTAAAACTACCTCTGACTTCTCCCTAAAACTCCGCAGTTTCATCTTCTTTCGCACAACAGCCACCGAAACCTCTCCACCTTCCTAGATAATGGAGTATCACCATTTATTATCGGTTACTCTCCTTCACAATTGCAAACTACCTTCCTCTCATGTCATGGTAAAAGGAATCTCTCCAAAGAGTTCTTGGTTGACATAAATTTAATCATATGGGTCGACATAGTTGATTTTAAACCCGACTTCCCATTTATCACGACCAATCAAAAGGTGGTGGTTCCTATGGCGACGTGGCTTGCTAGAAGACATAACAACTCCGCCTTCACTCGAATACCAAGTTATCTAATTCAATCCAACAGCCACCATAGGATGTATTGTGGAGTTAAGCTTGGCTTGGCGGTGGTTAGGAAATGACTATAGCATCGTTTTGGTCGAAAAGGAAAAAGAGGCAAAGACCAACTTATTAAGAAAGCTCAAAGTTAGATTGACAACTACTCGCGGTCAAAGATAGAAGAAAAGACTCACGTTAAACGACGACCAAATAAATTATTTCACGTTAAGGCCTCAAATCGGCATTCGTCGATCTACAAGAATAGAATAACTTCACAATACAAGTTCGACGCGTTTTACGACAATCACGACGGATTGATCGTAACGCGAACGAGTTCTTACGACGTTAGACGTACAAAGCCGACTTCTCGCGTCTTTCGACTACGAGACAAGATTTACAATTTTGCCACAAGATGGTTCAATAAATACTTATAAACGAAAATATTAAACGTCTAAATAAGTTGACTTGCTATGATGGACTTACAACGACATCGACGACTCCAAAATTCTACATGATGACTTTCGACTAGGATATCACACTTTATCCTTTGACGTCGACATCTAGTTAACTAACCCAACCGACATACAAGACTAACTGGTTGGTTCCAAGGTTTATCTACCTGTTTGGCGATCTCAGTAACAAACGCCCATGGTTAATTTCCAGAGTCTATACTCTCTCTCGAAGATACTTTCTCTTCCTGTCGAACACGATCCACCTGTTCCTGCATCGACAGACTCACATACAATTTTGTGGTCAAAGCACCTATGTTCAAATCAAAACATAATATATCCAAACATCATTGCATTTATTATAAAGACATTTAGTCTACAATATCACCTTGATCGTAACCATTAGATTCCACAATTCAATATAACAACTTTGTAAGATAAATCGTCAATTTCCATGTCATTCACAACATATTAAATTACTAATATTCGCAAGAAAGTAAATAGCATAATTGTTTTCAAAAAGAGGGATGTGACACAATTAATCTAAAATTATCATGATTCATTTAATAATATTTTTTTATTAAAATTATCATGGTATAGCACATGTCTAAATGCTTCTAGAACATGTTTTTGATAGTTTAGGACCTCTTCTAGACAACATGTAGCCTTCTTCAGCCTCCACGACCATCGAGACAGACATATTTCTTTAACCCTATCTCATTTCCTTTTCCCAGTGCTAATGAATCTCAACTCTTGCATTTCATTTACTTGTTTTTGAAATTTGAAAAGTAATTAGTGTTGATTTTTTTAGTAAAAGCAGATGCAACAAGAAGATAAATGCAACTCAATAACCGAATGATGATTCTCTCCTCATCCTAATGATGGATCACTAAGTGTGATCTGGAACATCGATGCAAAAATATCAATTTTATTTTAAAGATATATTAAACTACTTCACTTTCGCGCAATATTTTACTTCAACTCAATCTTATTGTAACTACAATCCCTTCAATCTTAATGTTATGTATGGATTTACTTGAACAATTGATCTTAAATTATCACGAATCATTTCATAATATTAAAAAAAAAAAAAAACATTTTTATATCATAAAAACTCTCTCAATTCATTTATACTACAAGACATTAATTAAAAAATGGCATCACTAAATTAATTAAATAAACTATAATTTTAAAATAAAGTATAGAAACATACTAAAATTCATATACTTTAAAATATACAATACATGATATGGTTGTGGAGACCTATTCCCAACCAACTCTTGTTATAAAGTTAGCAAGTAATAAGTATGTTTCTCCCATTTTTAAATGAGCAACTTTTTCAATGAAAGGATTGGGTTGCCTTGTTTGGAAAGTGAGATGAGTGGGGAGATGTATGAATTATTGTAAGGATAAGTTTGGCAGTCTCGAGAAACCCGCAAATGCAGAGGGTCATTTTCATGTATCACATGTTTTTTCCCTTTAAATGCAAAATAATGATTTGTCTAGTAAAAAGGACATGATAGAAGCACCAACATCGGGGAAGCAACTTTTACTTATCACAATTGAAATGACTTGTTCCCCATTTGAGTAACCCTAAAGCATTCATTCCCATGGGGGGACCTCTCCCTTTCCCTCTCCTTCATTAGCCTAGCGTAAACATTTTTTATTCTTTTTTTTCTCATCACGTGTATTTTTTTGGTGTTGGCAACTTTCAAAGGTATACGCCAGCAACTTCCTTATCCATGGCTCATGGCTACTCACAAACGCTTTAAAAATACAACTACCCATGTAAATCATAGCCCAGTGTTTTCCTCGTGCAAAAATAACCCATTATGTATCTCCAGAAACCAAGGAAGTGGGGTTAAATTAAAGTTCTGTCAAAGACTCATGGAATTGGACAATGGGTCTTCAAAGGCCATTAGTCAAAATTCTAATTGGACAATGGGTCTTAAAGGCCATTAGTCAAAATTCTAGATGTCTGAACTCCAAAACAATAGAGAGAAAAATACAAGTATAGAAAAACAAGCTAATTTTATCAGAGAGAGAGCCATGTGAAGTTTAGTTAAATTTCTTGAGGTTCTTATAAGTATTAACTAAGTTTAATAAATGGTATTCTAATCAGTATGAATTAGCCTCTTCGCTCCCTTCCCCTCGAGGCCCTCGATCATATTGTCATCCTGTCTTCTCTCCAGCTATAGTAGGGGCTTAGTATCATGCCCAAGATTTAGATTTCGATGAAAAGAGCATAATGGAAATCATTCACTTAAAATTCTTTTTCATTTTTTTCCCCAAGTTACTGATTGACAAAGGTGAGAAAAAAATGCATATTTATTTATTGTGATAAGTTAGTTGATTTGCTAACAAACACTAACTATGAATAAAATCAGAAACTAGATTATGTACAAACAACTATGACAAACTGATTTTATCGCTCTAAGTTTTCGAACAAGATTGTTCATGTGATCCTAACTAACTTTTGTGATTGGATCATTTTTCTATGAGCATGTCTCTTACATCTATAGAACTACGAAAAGTGCTCACTTTTGCCTGATATCTAATTCTAATATACCGCAAGCCATGTGTTGTTGCTTTTCTCGATAAAGAAGATGAATAATGTAGAATTTGTCATTAGGGAATGTCAATGTAAAGTACGCTACCCATAACTATATCACAAAATTAAATAAATCATCTCATTCACATTAATAGAAAATAGAAAGATACATCTTCCATAAATGTAGAAATATCAATTTACATCTTACAAATACACGTGCCAAGTCCAAGTGTTAGCACAAGAAATATAATATACAATGATACAACTTTAGCTCGCATGCCAAATAGTAAATCCTTACAATGATAATGTAAATATTATACAAGTAATGATAATGAATAAAGTCATTGTTGTCGGTCGCCACTAACCCACACGGACATCCACAAGCTAAAGACAAAAACATGGTCTAGGCATTTTTCCGCCCAACCACAAAACATTACACTTCCTCGAAATCCTTCCTAACATGAAGGATGCTCGACCCTGCACGAAGTGCCTAGCAACCTGGAAACAATAGGCAAGAGGAAAACCCGGTGCAACATGATGTCTACATGAATTTCTATTCTAACTAGAATGTGCATTATCTCACTATCAAGATGTGGCAGAGAAACATATCAATATAAATTTGCTAGACATACATTCATCTATTTGAATGAAAACATGGCTTTGGCCAAAGCACTTATACATATTGGTCAAATCCCGAAATTGGTCAAATCCCGAAAAGAGGATCAACCTTCTTTGTTAGTCCACATTTGGTACCCTATCCCGGAAGGTAAGCCTAATCACACTCATAAACAAATAAACTATTTTTCTTTTCAAAACAATTCAGGTAACACATGCATTTGCCTAGTAATAGTTATTAATTACTTTCTTGCAAAATCAACGTGAATACACTTTTCAAGCGAATAATTCTAACATAGAATTACATTTATTTATTCAAGTTATACATTGAAAGATATATATATAACTGGTTATATACATAACCCATATTACATTCACAATTATCTCAAAATAAAGCTAGATCTATGAATTCATATCTGCATGTAATATCATATTTATAATGCTGTTATGATTAAATTCATAATAAGGAATTTAAAGAATCATATTTCCTATCAATTTCAGATTTTATATTTGCTGAGTAAAAATAGACGTAAACACCGTTAAGTAGGGAATTCATTCCCTAAGATTTAATCAAAACATTGCAAGTAGAATAAACTTAAGTCATAATTGTTGAAGGCATAAATAGATAGGACATATTATGATAGTCACATAAACATAAGGTTTGACTGCTACAGGAACAGTAAGCTACAAGAACAATAAGCTACATGAACAGTAAGCTACAGGAATAGTAAGCTACAAGAACAGTAAGATACATGAATATAGTTTGCTGCGATAGGAAGACAATTTGCTACTATAGGAAACAAAATAGTAGAGACAAGGTTATGATTTCTTCTCTTTATGATAATAGCAGAGACAAGGTTATGACTTGACGAAAGTAGAGAAGGGTTGGTTGCAATAAGAAAGCCCGAGTGTGCAACTAAAGAGAGTTAATCAGTTGACTAGTTACTGGATTTAAATTGTAACTTGATATCACTTCTAATTTGTTCTAAGGGCGTCAATTTGTATATCTGATCAGTTTTGCAAGAATGAACATTCTTGTAGACAAGTATTCATTATTATGACTAATAGACAACTGATCCACAACTTCAAATTAAAATATATTCTTTGCAGGTTACGACATTTTATTTAAAATTGTTAGTTTATGGAAAAGTTACAATTATTAACCAGAAGTGTTAATTTGTGGAAAAAGCTACAATCTTAACTCAACATAATATTGGAAAGTTTTAGGCAATACTATTGTATTTATTTTCAAGTACTAAGAGAAAAATGAAGAAAAAAGGTGATAAAAAATGGTAGATGTTGCATCTATCTGCTTACCTTTCCTAGTTTATTCTCTAGAGTTCCTACAACATGAATTAAAAAAAGAGTCAGAACACGGGAAGGAAACATACCAAAAGGTTGTAACGAATCAATTGAAATTCCTGCCACAGGAACACCCCAAAACCACCATGTGAATCCTAGGTAAATGCCAACCTTTAAAACTCTCGAGGCCATAATCTATAGATTATATGACAAGCATATATCCTTTGAGAAATTCTTTCTAACTGGAAAGAACCCAATTTTCAAGAAGTTCTTTCTCCTTGGTTGCAACAGCCCGCACGAGTTTTTGTAGCTTGTGCAAACGTGGAAGGTGTTGATAAAGAATTGCCTCTTTTTGAGAGACATCTGATCTCCTGCATCACTTCCACCTCTTCCCGGTTTGTAGCAACTTTCTTTGTTTTTTTTATGGGAAATATGCAATGGCTGACAACATACAAAATGAAAATTGTGTTGATTGCACAAGACAACTGAGAGGGGGGGTGAATCGATTGTATCAAAAATTTCAAACCCTTGCAAACATTTAGATCCACATTAACCTTTAAACATGTTATGATGATTAAGCATGAAAAGCAAATAACTAAAACTGAATCATAACAACACCAAACACATGACAACACCAAATTTTACGTGGAAAATCCAAGAAGGGAAAAATCACGGTGAGGATTAGCTCACAATATAATGTAGTAGCAATACCAAATTACAAAAGGCTCACTACCCAAAACAAAGAATGCTCACTGCATGTGGACTCACTGCCCATTGAGAAATAAAGAGAGAAGAGAAGAGTGGCTCACTACAAGGATTTGAACTGATATAATTGCATCTAACCTATGCATGGAGTTCAGTTCCAATGAAGCTTAATATTTACCACAATACAAACAACACCTTCGTAACAACACTGAAAATGGTAGACACCTTCTGCTCACTCCATCCAGTAGCCTAACACACGAAAGCTCTCACTGCACTAATCAAATTCACATCACATCATCATATCCTTCACGCATCCATACATGCATGAATCCTTGACACTTATTTATACCATCATCAATCATGAAAACATTCTCCAAGGTCGGCAACACATCGTAACCCATAAAATTCAAATTGGGTTTGGACCTAAACATTCCCGTGGAGGAAAGGAATGAATGTAGACCATGCCACCTCTTAGCATGAACCTAAATTTCCTCTTACACATTATTCCACACTTCCTCAATCAACAAAGCATAACTGAAATTAGTGCAAACAACCAAGTCAGCCAAACTTGAGCTAATACTATGGACTTTTAAGCACACGCTTCCTCAAAGGTAAACACACCTTATGGATCTTACACAAAGCTTTAACACAATCTAGAAACATCCACGAACACCTTGAAGTCACCTGAAAACCAAAAAATTCAACCACAACAACTTTCACCTAAAGAAAGTTCACAATATGCTTACAAACAATAGTTTCGAACTCTGCTACACAAGAAATCACTTTTTGGAGCATCAAATCACAAACCTTCTAGATTGAAGATAGATAAGGACCTTATAAGCATGCATCCAGAATCGCAACACTTGAAACCACTCTACGGAGAAATGCAGAGCAAAACACTTTCTCCCAGACACACTACAAACATTGTTCTCAAACTAGTGAACACAACTTTCACTGCACAACGATCCGGAGCACCAAATTCTAGATTTAGCATCTTTAAATACTTCTAAACAACATATCTAAACCGCATACTCAGATCTCTAACACAAAAGAAATGCAGAGCAAAAACTTGAACAACACTCTGTAAGCCAGAAGACTTCTTCAACACATTGTTTCCAATATTAATCAAATTTTCTCAAAAGCACTTGGAAACCCAACAACAGAAGCATATCCTCAACATCTTCAGCACCTCTACAAAGCAACCAAATCACTTTTAGTAAGACAACTTAATCAAACAACAACAACCTCATCAGAAGACATAGTTGACACCAATGACAACACAAGCTTGTTGACATCAATGACAACATCAATTAGTACATACTTGCAAAAATCTCCCCCCTTGTCATTGATGGCAACACATAATGCAGTGAAAAACCATCAAGACACAATTATGCACCAATCTTCTTTACTTTCTTACTATCCCCCTTTTACACATCTTACTTTCTCTTTGATTGCTAACTCTTTCCTCTTTCACATTCTCTCTCCCCCTTTGTTTTTCACATGAACTCTCTCCCCCTTTGACATCAATGGAAAAGGGTGACAACTTTTTCTATCTCTTTCCCTTTTTATGATATTGCACATACTTGCACTGCTCACTACTACTCTGAATACTCCCCCTTAGGAGTACACACCAACTCTTACTTCCCTTGTCTACAACCATCATCAAAGCCACTGCCTGCTCCCCCTAAAAGGTAGCCTCCAACATTAGTCCAGAAAAGAATGAATCTTGAAGCACACTGGATTGATGCATCTCCTTATGCATCTAGTTCAAAGAAGGAGGGGCAATAACCCCTAACTTCTTCCGGAGATACTCAAATATATCCTTAGGAAGAGCCTTAGTGAATATGTTAGCAACCTGATCCTGTTTAGGCACATACTCAAGTTTAACCTCATTCTCTACAACCTTTTCTCTCAGAAAGTGATACCTAATTGAAATATGCTTTGTCGTTGAATGCATCACTAGATTCTTTGAAATGTTAATAGCACTTGTATTATCACAGAAGATATAGATTGGCTCATCATACACAACTTTGATATCCTTCAGGGTTTGTCTCATCCATAACACCTATGTACAACATGATGCTACAACAATATATTATGCCTCTGCAATAGATAAAGACACTAAATCTTATTTCTTACTTAGCCAAGACACCAATATGCATCCAAGAAAGAATGCACCACCACTTGTACTCTTCATGTCATCTGCATCTGTATAAGCACTTAAAGTAAAGTCAGTATCTTTTGGATACCACAGGCCATGGTCAGAAGTGTCCTTTAAATATCTGAATATCCTCTTAACTGCCATAACATGTGACTCTCTAGGATCTTCTTGAAATCTAGCCACAAGACAGACTGCATGCATAATATCTAGTCTTGGGACAAGTCACCGAGTTTGATTCTTCTCAATCTACTTTAGTTCTTTTTTCATAGCCTTGATCCAATACTCATCCTTGCATGCCTCAACCACTATTTTAGGTTCAACTTTAGAAAGTAAACATATATTTACTTGTTCTTCAGCAGCTCTCCTTCTTATCAATATTCATTTGCTCTTATCACCAATGATCTAGTCTTCAGAGTGATGCTTCTGCACATACTTGGGAGTCTTAGGAATCTTTTTCAAAGCTTCTTCAACATGCACTTTCTTTTCTTTATATTTTGCTTCTTCACTGCTTGAAGACTCATCTGATTTATAACCATTCGCCTCTGAGCTCATTTGTAGATCCCAAACATCTCCAATCAACATGATGACTGCTCTGTATTGGAAGCAATCGTGTTCTATCAAGCTAAACTTCTATTACTCATTACTTTTAATCCAATCATCAAAATTAGACAAAATTTTGGATGTAGATGTATCCAATGATTAATAACCATATGCTAGAACCATAGAGTATTATCTTCAATAGCGGACCAATGCGGACCAAATTACCGGAACACTGTAGCTTGATTTTACCGAACAGATACTTAGCCAAAATTCATAACATGTCTTCTTACCTAATCAAATTTTCTTGCACAACAGACTTCTTGTGGAGGATAAGATCCTCTTGCAAAATTACCAACCAAGCTAATTTGCATAACTTTACTTTTATCCAATATCCTTTGCACTCATAGTCTCTGTCCTGACTTAAACCTTTGTTGCTAATCCTTAACCTTATCTCTTCGTGTTGAGGTATCAACACCATTCCTTTGGCAGGGGAGAAAAGATTTTCAATAGGGCTCCCCCCGAGCCTAAGCTCTAATCTTAGTTCTCAAAGGGAACATCTACACCGGATGCTGATACAGGCTCATCCTTAACCTCTAAAACATCCTTCTTGATCCAAATCTTACTCATCTCCTTCTTGGTCTCTACCGAATCAACCTTTTGTATTGGTTTGTTCTTCTCTACCGGATTATCCTTCTTCATGCTTCTGCTTCTGTAGAACTTAGAGGTATGTTCATATCTATTGCAATTGTAGCACACAACATTTCTCTGACCAGTATTTCTTCCATTCATTCTAGATCTACATTGGTTAGCTTTATGTCCAAATTTATTGCATGTATAACAATAGCCATCGAAAGATTTAACTATTCTATCCTTGCCATAGCTATTTCTCATTTGACTTATGCACTCATTAGCTCTATGTCCCATCTTATTGCATGCAAAACACCTAATAGAGTTCTAAGTCACTTTACTTCTACATACAGCAGCTCTATGACCAACTTTATTGCATGTGAAGCATTGACCAGAGAAGGATGGAACATTTTGATTCCTTCTACTTCTACATTATATTGCTTTGTGTCCATACTTATTGCAAAAATGACAAAAACCATTGAAAGATGGATACCTTTGAGCATTTGGTTGTCTGACCGGAGGTCTTCTAGATTTATTCTTTTGATTCTAGATCTGCTTGCCATTGTTCCTCTGATTTGAAGTCTGGTCTGATTTTGAACTTTCACCTTTTTCAAATCCTAAACCCTCTTTATCATTGGAGATTTTCTGACTTGCAATCATTTCATCAAGCTTTGCAGAACTTATCTTGAATTTTTCTTCATAATTCTTTGCCTTCTTTAGATCTGATTTTAGATTCACAACTTCTTATTCAAGCCATATACATTCTTCAGATTTTCCTTTCACCATTAAGTTCAGATATTCCTTAATCCTTGGCTTTTCTTCAACTTGCACTTTCAGACCATTCATAGATTTAGTTACTAGCCTCAATTGTTCACTTGCCTCCTTGTTTCTTTCTTTGAACTTCTTGACCTGCTCTCTTAATTTTCTAATACATCCATCTACTTCTTTAACATTCTCCTCCAGATCTTTGATTTCTTCTTCAGTCCTCTCTAGGTCTTCAAGAGCAACCTTGAGTTCTTCACTATTGATAGACAAGCATTCATCTTCTGAAGATCCAACAAACAGGTTCACTATTGATAGACAAGAATTCATCTTCTGAAGATCTATCCTCTCAGTCGTCTTGTGCGCCATCCCAGATCTACCTCAAGTTGTTAATCTTTCTTCAAAGGAACCTTGTTCTAATACCAATTGTTGAATGCACAAGACAACTGAGAGGGGGGGTGAATCAGTTGTATCAAAAATTTCAAACCTTCGCAAACATTCAGATCCAAATTAACCTTTAAACATGTTAAGATGATTAAGCATGAAAAGCAAATAACTGAAACTGAATCATAACAACACCAAACACATGACAACACCAAATTTTACGTGGAAAATCCAAGAAGCGAAAAACCACAGTGAGGATTAGCTCACAATATAGTGTAGTAGCAATACTAAATTACAAAAGGCTCACTGCCTAAAACAAAGAATGCTCATTGCAGGTGGACTCACTGTCCAAGTGGACTCACTGCCCACTAAGAAAGAAAGAGAGAAGAGAAGAGTGGCTCACTACTAGGATTTGAACTGATATAATTACATCTAACCTATGCATGGAGTTCAGTTCCAATGAAGCTTAATATTTACCACAATACAAACAACACCTTCATAGCAACACTGAAAATAGTAGACACCTTCTGCTCACTACATCTAGTAGCCTAACACATGAAAGCTCTCATTGCACTGATCAAATTTGCATCACATCATCATATCCTTTGCGCATCCATACATCCACAAATCCTTGATACTTATTTATATCATCATCAATCATGAAAACATTCTCCAAGGTTGGCAACACATCTTAACCATAAAATTCAAATTAGGTATAGACCTGAACATTCCCACAGAGGAAAGGAATGAATGCATACCACACCACCTCTTATCATGGACCTAAATTCCCTCTTACACGTTATTCCACGCTTCCTCAAGCAACAAAGCATAATTGAAATTAGTGCAAACAACCAAGTCGGCCAAACTTGAGTTAACACTATGGACTTTTAAGCACATGCTTCCTCAAAGGTAAACACACCTCGTGGATCTTACAAAAAGCTTTAACACAATTTGGAAACATCCACGAACACCTTGAAGTCACCTGAAAACCAACAAATTCAACCATAACAACTTTCACCTAAAGAAAGTTCACAATCTGCTTACAAACAACATTGTCGAACTCTGCTACACAAGAAATCACTTTCCAGAGCATCAAATCACAAACCTTCTGGATTAAAGATAGATAGGGACCTTATAAGCACACATCCAAAACCGCAACACCTGAAACCACTCTGTGGAGAAATGTGGAGCAAACACTTTCTCCCAAAAACACTACA
This sequence comes from Cunninghamia lanceolata, assembly GCA_027924645.1. NCBI lineage: Eukaryota > Viridiplantae > Streptophyta > Pinopsida > Cupressales > Cupressaceae > Cunninghamia > Cunninghamia lanceolata. The sequence goes on from BSBN01000056.1 coordinate 119,643, forward strand.
AACACTGTCAAACATTGTTCTCAAACTGGTGAACACAACTTTCACTACACAATGATTTGGAGCACCAAATTATGGATTTAGCATCTTCAAATACTTCTAAACAACATATCCAAACTGCATACTCAGATCTCCAACACAAAAGAAATGCGGAGCAAAAACTCAAACAACACTTTGTAAGCCAGAAGATTTCTTCAACACACTGTTTCCAATATTAATCAAATTTTCTCAAAAGCACTTGGAAACCCAACAACAGAAGCATATCCTCAACATCTTCAGCACCTCTACAAAGCAAACAAATCACTTTTAGTAAGATAACTCAATCAAACAACAACAACCTCATCAAAAGACACAGTTGACACCAATGACAACACAAGCTTGTTGACATCAATGGCAACACTGATTAGCACATACTTGCAACAAATTGTCACGAGGATAAATGATACTGTGGTTGCCTCAACATGCTTCAATTCATACATTGCAATCACATGCCAACAATAATTGAGATGAAGATGAAAACACTCATTTTTCGAACCATGGTCTCTTTTTCCACACTTTTATCCTCAAATAGTGACTAACAAGCTCTTCATCAGTTGGGTGGAAATGGAAACCATGATGTAAAGAAATTCTATCCATTCAAGTAAATCCTTCAAAACTCCACTCGTCTACTATACTCAAAGTCATTTTGTGAAGTCTTTCACTAAAATGGCAACTATACTAGAGCTAATGAAAAGTAAGAGCAACAGTTGATGATAAAATATAAATAGAAAAAAGTCTCTGCAAAAAAGTAATGTAATTCGACAAACTGGATATTTTGAAATGGAGAAGCTCAAGGTTCAAACATTAAAGATGATTATTTAGTGCCCGAGCTCAAAGCTTATCCGTGGATAATTTATGTAGCCAGGATTAAGATCACTCATAGAGGTCATTTGAGCAGTTGTTATTTCTACTTTGCCGGCCATTGTGAGTTCAGCCTTCCAAATTGTAGTGCACAAGCGCCTGTGGGAACTCCTTAATCTGACTCTTAGGCTAACTCCCTTTGTTACTCCACCCAGAATTGAGCATGCCATCCTTTTCCTTTTCTTCCCTTATGGTCTATGTTCTAATGCCTTTTCACTGCCCTAATTTGAGCGTTGCATGTGCCGACCTGCAATCTTTCCTCAGTTCTAAAATTATAACTAACACTTTAAATGTTTATAGGTTTATAAATAATTATATTTAGATTTTTATAAATATGTAATTATATATATAGGTATCTATAAATATAAATACTTATTTTAAGTCTAACTAAAATATTGTATCATGCAAGAGTATATATATATATAGAAATCTATCTGAAAACAACCTATTATTTTAGATCAAAAGTAAAAAAGAAAGTACAATTATATGGCGAACTCTTGCAATTGAAATGAACGTACTTGCAAACAAAATTACACAATTAACTAATCATCAAATGTCAACCACATCCAATATTCAATGTAAATGCACAAACAAGACTATGTAATCATGTAGCAATGCATAATAAAGCCATTCAATAATGGAATATGAATGATGCAACGTGTATGAAACTAAGTTAATGTGTGCATGCATAAGGTTTCTATCATGCCAACTCTTTTTGGTGGCTAAGACACTTCTACCTCAACCATGTTCCAGTCTTTGACATATTCCTGCACTCAATCGTACTTAGATTCTCATTAATGTGTTAGTCCAATAACCATAACCAAAGCACAAATCAATCATGATAATCCATCATTATATCAACTTTCAAATTTATGCAATTTATAAAAATAATGACAATTCACCCTTACGCACATGTAATTATCCATTAGAAAGCAATCACAATGAAATATCCAATAATCTGAATTATAAATGAAATCTAAAAAGTCAAGATGTGACAGTCAATGCAAGTTTTAATGATTGTTTGATTTTCCTTCTGTGCAGAGCGAATGATGCTTCTCTATGATCGATCATTATTAGTGACCTAGGGCATGTCTTTGAATATGACAACCTAGATAGAAATTCAAGTAATTTAGTGTGCATGCCAACAAGCAATGGTCAATTTTTTTGGATCTAGTTAGCCCAGAATTAGGAAGGAGTAAATTTGAAATTAAGCAAACATAATTACACCAACGATCTTGTCTAAGAATAGAATTGTGATTATGATTGCATCTTAGAAGTCCAAATGAATGGGGGATGGGATGTACGAATGAGAGCTAGAGTGGGACAAATAGATTGTTTGTTTATAGGTTATGTCAACTTTTGAACATAAATGACTTGAATCAAGTGTTAAACCGACACATCTCAAGACATGGCTAAAACAAGTACAAAATTATTAGGTAGGTGTATGTTGTGTAGAAAAATAATACTAATCTTAATAGAAGAATTCTTGCACATGAAAATAAAATCTAAATAATTCCAGCAAAAACATAATACACAACACAAGATTTGCCTTAGGAAACCCTTTCAAAAAATCCAACAAATAATAGCACCACTCTTCATGTATTCACAATAATAAAATTGCAATACAATGAGAGAATTTAACTATGATAGCAAAGAAATGAACTCACTTCTAGAGCTATTTTGGCAACATCTACCTATACCACCTTTTCTCCTCATCCCAAGCACTTCTATATATAGGCAAGAGAGCAATAAGAAAACTTACTAATTTTTCTAATCAATACACCAAAGTGGCATTTCTTAAGGTGGGAACCTGAGTTTGACTTGACACCCCAATCATTGCAACCTCGAAGAAAAACTCAAAATGCTTTCCCAATCCAAGTACTCAAAATGATTTGTCTTCATATGACCTCACATTAAATGAGTTTACAATGTGACATATAACAACCTAAGAAAATATTGCACTACCCAAAATGTAGTTTCCCACTTTAAGGTGGACCACAACTTTATAATATTAAATATTATATGCAAGGTGTACAACACCTTTTGTTATGCCCTTAATCTTATACTATGTATAGGGTTATGAATAGTCGGCTTACGGCTACCTTAACTCTTAATTAAGTTATATGATCATTATTATATTCTTATTTATATAATTAGGTTGGCCCAGGTGTTATATTTTGGTATCTAAGTCATCTTGGGTGATATCCAAGGCATAAGTAGGGTATATATAGGTGGTAATGAGTGTTATTTGATCATCATAATGCAAATTGTGTTCTTCTTGGAGACTTTTGGAGGTTTGCTCCCTCGAAGTGGCTTATTATTATCAAGTATTTGCAAAATATTTTCTATTATATTCCATTATTGTGCAAGTTATTTCATTAAAAGTGGTATTAAAGCATGATCTTGGTACTGTGAAGGCACGAAACAAGGCAATTTTTTGTAAATTTTGGAGGTCATTTTGGGATGCACGTATCTCTCTCATTTTGGCTAATATTTTCAAGATTTTTGGAGGGTTTTTTCAAGGACATATTGAAGTTGTTACGTTCCATATTTGAGATCATTTTGGAGTATAATTCAAGGAGTTATTGTGAAATTAGGGTTCCACATAGTTCACTCCCAAGGCTACAAATCAACAAAAAAAAATCTCTAAAGAATTTATCAAGAATATATTGAACATGCTACACTTTAGATTTGAGGTCATTTGGAGAAAATTTTAAGGAGTTATTATGAAATTAGGGTTTCCGCAAAATTCACTCCAAAGGTTGCAAATCAACAATTTTTTTGGAGATTGTTTTGGGAAGTGAGATCTAGGCCCTAGTAAGTTGTAATAAAAGTTATGCATTATGGTGAGAATCTTATGAACAACTAATTCAACTAGATTACCAAATTAAAGCAAACAGGGGCGGTCAAGGATTATATTCATCAATTCTAAACTTTATCTTTAAGAGTGGAAAATGTGGCAGAGGAAATTTTGAAGGAATTATTCCTAGGAGGCTTAAAGGATCACACCAAATATGAGGTACTCATGTTCCATTCAAATTCTATGTCCCAAGCAATGATTATGGCAATGCAGGTAGAGTAAATTTTATGGCTAATCAAAGGCAAGGTTTTGTAAACATAAGAGATAGAAGCACTCCTACATAGTCACTTCCTCAGCCTACTAGATTGATGCCACAATAAATTGAAGAGGAGAGCCAAAGGGTCATGTTTTAACTGTGATAGCAAATACAACCGAGGACATAAAGGGATTGAAATGAAATTTTTCTATATTGAAGGGTCAAATGACGAAGAAGAGGAGAAGGAACCCGTAGACACCTAAAATTGTCCACTCTTTGTGTCATCCCTAAACCATCACTAACCATATCCAAACATCCCTAATTCATTCCTACTTATCCCCAATTCATCCCTATGCATCCCTAAACCATCACTAATCATCTCTAGACAAAACCCGAAAACACCATTTCTCCACAATTAACTCAATAAACGCATGTTTAAATAGTTAATTAACTAATTCCCCTTCAATCTGTGATTTTACAATATTTTATTGTTAAAATCACTATTCATGTACTTTCTACTATTCATCTGTACTCGCATTGGTACCTTCATCAATACTTATCTCTAGCCAAAATGATTTATTAACCATCTATCCTCTTCTCTATAGTCTAAACATTAGGTAAATTTAATTTATCTATTTTCCCTTTATCCCATCCCATGAATTAAATAAATATTTACATTTATTTAATTTCCTATTTTCTACACTTTTGATTAGGTCACCTAAACCTAATTAACTAACCTAATCCCCCACTTGCACAAACTAAATCCTAATCTAACCTTGGTCAAATCCTCTCCATTCCCCCAAATGTACAAAGGCATGGGCCTCTTGTACATAACATGGCCTTCTTACAAAAGGCATGGTCAAGGACCCATGTACAAAAGTCCTTTTGTCCTCCATCCCCTATTCATCCAATTTTAAATTGGGCATGTACCCATGCTTCCAATTTAAAATTCAAATCTAAGCCAACTCATCCTTTTTCCTACAATTTTAAATTGGGCATGTACCCATGCTTCCCAATTTAAAACTCCAATCAAATCCAACCCATACTTCCCATTTATCAAGTCAATCTCATCCATCCATCTTCCCAAGGTCAAATCTCAACCCTTGATTCCTCCTTGATCCAAGGACATCCCTTCTCATCTAATCTCATCATGAAACTTGGCGAGCTCTCCTTGCTTGAGAGATCTCGAGAATCCCCATCCATTGATCTCCCAATTCAATCCTAACCATCCAATCGAGTCTCCAAAAATATATAAATTGGAGCTCACCCCTTCACAAATCAACACAACTTCTTGTTTCAACATAATGCTGCCACATTCACTCCAAGACTCCATGAGAAGCAAGGTTATGTTGCCCATTTGAGGAGGCATCCACATCAACATCATCAAGGAGCACATCCACTTCAACAAAGGTTGCATGGTAACTAGTCTTGTTTAGTTTCCTTTCTTTATGCATCCTTTATTTGCTCAATAAGATGTAGCTTAGGATTTGAGTAAAATAGGTTAGTTGTTTAGCTTGTTCCTCATGCTCAATTTCTATGTCATACATTCTGGCACGTCCGGTGGGACCTCCACCTTTCTAATCTAACCACTTTGTGAGTTTTCTTGTCAAATGGTGTCATACAGGTTACAGTTGTGCCTACGACTATGGATCAACGCCTGTAAGCCTTCTGTCAGCGCATGTACCTCATCTTGTGGTGCCTATGTCTGCTAACACTTTATTTTTGTAGGGTTTTCATGGATTAGCGCTTACACCTTAGGGATTAGCACCTAGATTTTTTTGCATCATTTCATGATTTTATGTCTTGATTTTTCACATCTAATAGGCTCTAATTCATTTGGTTTCCTTCCTAACACTCCTAACAACCTGTTTTGCAGATCTAACCCTCTATTTTGTAGGGTTTTCATCAATTTATAGGTCCTCCATCCTCTCTGTGTCGTATCAGCGCCTACACCTCTGAATCAATGTATGCACCTCCAGTTCAGCACCTGAGTTCAATGCCCCACTCAACTATATCTTCCACGTGTTTTAGCGCCTATGTTAGACCTTTTAGCACATATATATCATGCTTTAGCACCCATACCCTAGGGATTAGCATCCTTGCCTGCATTAGCACCTAGGACACCTCCTTTAGCGCCTATACTTCTTGTAGCGCCTAGGTCTCATTTTGGCCTCTATGTTTTCCCGTCAGCAATTCAACACGTGCACGTCATCCTGTAGCACCTAAACTACATCTTTTAGTGCCTATACTTCTTCCTGTAGTACCTAGGTCTCATTCTGGCCTCTATGTTTGCTTGCCAGTAGTTTAGCGCTTGCACTTCATCCTGTATCACCTAAAATACATTCTTTAGCACCTATACCTCTTTTTGTAGTGCCCAGGACCTAGATTGGCATCTATACTTCTTCCCTTAGTGCCTAGGCCTATATGTTAGTGCATGCATCCTAGAAACTTCAAATGCTCATAACTTTTACAAAACATAACAAAATTCGATGATTTTTTTTTAAATGGCTTAAAATTTCGCAAGAAATCCAAATATATTATCTAATATGTTGTATCATTCCATCTAACACTTGTTTTTTTGTAGATTTTATCATTTCAATCTAACACACTTATTTGTAACACATCGTTGGTCAAAGATCAAATCATCCAAACTACTAACAAGTCATTGTAGGTCCACTTGCCAAAGGATCTATCTTTTTTCCACTAAATATAGGCACACTTTCTTTTTAGGATAAAAAAAACTTGTATGCTTTGTTTGGGGTCATTTCAAGTTGTATGCTCTCTCCTCATGACATTTGGTGATCTTGGAGATCAAAAGCCTTGATTTGATCTAATATTTGTTATCATTGTTCATCCTAAGGTCCTTGGTGTGTATGCTCTCCCCTTGCACTTCATGAGATCTTGGGTGATCAAAAACACCTTGGATTCTTTCCTCTAGGGGGCCTGCCTTGGATTTCATCACCAAGGGGATGACCTCAACCCTCGTGTTCTGGCAGGGTATACAAATTTGGAAGATAATTGAAAGACTCTTCCATTGGGGGATATTTGTCGTTTGGGCGAAGCTTGCAAGAACTTTATACCTTGCAATGTGAAGGAGGATAGTGGGTTACCCTCTCGCACCATGCCATTAGACATACCCCTCATCTCACAGATTTAGGCCTCACACACCTTGAGTGTATCAAGGATATCCCCTAGACACCCGTACATCCTAGCTTAAGACCCTTTGACTGTCATATCTTGTGGTGCACCACTGTAGTAGGAGAGGAAGATGCTCACACATACCGTTATACTTGAGATAGGGTCTACTTTGGGCAAGACAAAAGTCTCCAAGGTAAGGGGTATATGGTGGCACATCACCATATATTCCCTATCTATCCAAGCTATAGCATCATAGTATTAATGGGGGTGGGAATCACTTCTCTATTTTGAGTTGAGATTGACCCACAACCATTTCATGAGATCCACAAGATATGTCACACCTACTTGACTAATCTAGGGTGTTGGTGTGTTTGGCATGTCTTCATTGTTGAAACCCGTGAATCCCCTCACTCCAAATCAAATCTAAATCCTTTGCAAGAATTGTGCATGTACATGTGTTTATTTTATTGCAAAGCAGCCTAAGATCAAACACCTAAGCCATTGGCCTTAATCACATATTAATCCATCATCCAAATCATCCATTTTCCTAATCCAAGTCCAAATAATCCATTTTCCTCTTAATCCACATCATCCTAATCCAATTTATTCCTAATCCACCTAATCTCAATCCAATTCCAACTAATCACTCATCCAATCATCCAATTTCATCCTAATCATTATCCTAGTCATCCAAATTATTATCCTAATCCATCATCATTGGACCCTAATCCCAATCAAATTGCCTAATCTAATCAAGGAACTAATCCTAATCCATTGTCCACCTCATCCATCTCTTAAACATCATCATCATTCCTAATTAATCCCATCATTTGAGCTTAATCATATCCCATTTTTGAGCTTCATCCCATCTTATCATCCTAATCACTTTCTAATCCAATATCCATCATCTTCCTAATCCATAACCTAATCCACTTTTCATTGTACTAATCGTCTCATCCATTTCCTAACCTAATTCTCCATCTCCATCCTTATTCAATCATAATCACTTCCTCATCCTCTTAATCCAAATCCCTTATCCACATAATCCCAATTCTCTTCCACATCTAATCCAATCCATTATCCTAACCATGTTATACTAATCATATATCCCTCTAATCCTACATCTATTATCCACCTCATCCATTTCCTAATCCATCATCATTATCCTAATCTAATACCATCAATTGAGCTTAATCCAATACCACTATTTGAGCTTAATCAAGTCCACTTCATCCTTAATTATAATCCATATTCATCATCCAATCCTAATCCATTCCATCCCTAATCTTAATCCAATCCATCTCCCTAATCAAACCTATCATCCATTCTCATCTAGTGCCATCAAATATCCCAAATAACTTCATCCACTAATCCATAATTGTATCCCAATTATCTCTAATCATCCCATCTATTAATCTAATCATAATCCCATAGTTGATCTTAAATCCAATCCCATTCTAATCATCATATAATCCAATCATCCCCCATTGCAAATCAATCATCAATCATCCATCATTCCTTTATCCATACCCAATCAAAACCCAGTTCCACTCCTTAATCCAAAAACCATCCTTTTCAAATCAAACATCAATTAAGGACTTAACCTCTTTCAACCCTATCCAAATCCTAATCCATACAATTTCATCCAAAACATAATCATTTTCCTCCAATCATCTGTTAGACACACCAAGATACTGAGAGGGGGGTGAATTAGTAACTAAATAATTCTTCAAATTTAACAACTTCAACTTATCTAGAGCATATCAGAACTTAAGCATCACAACATTAACATGAACATGAAAGATGAACATAATATACAACAACACATAACACCAGATATATGTGGAAAACCCGATAAGGGAAAAACCAAGGCGAGGATTAACTAACAATATATGAAGCTCAGATAATAACTTTGTTTTAGGGATGTTAACCCAAGGAAGCTACTACTCCCTAAGTAAATTTGATTTAGGGTCACTCCCAAGGAAGCTTTTACTCCTTGATGACTTTGTTTTAGGGGATTTAACCCAAGGAAGCAACTACTCCCTAATCTAAGAACAAACTCAAAAATGATTACAATATGATAATCTTTCAAATGTCTGAAAACTGCCTTTGAATCTCACACTTGATGATTGCACTTCTGTCTCTTCACACACTCTCTTTTGAAGATCTGATTAGTCAGGCACACTCTATACTTTTATCTCTGTCTCAAATAAGTCTTCAAGATGAATCTGGACAACATCAACAACATCTGCTCTTTCTCCCATAGTCGCACATAAAAATGTATTATTCTGCTTTTATTTGCTTACGAACCTTTTTCATCAACTTGCAATCATGTCCTCTGCATTCAATTTGATCTACTATTTATACATGATATTACATTGATTACATAGCTTGTTGACCAATTTAAACATAAAAAGTACATTTACAAGTCGGTCATACAGTACACAATATGAAACATGTAGAAGATAGGTTTAATTAGGACAACACGTTACACCAGTAGAAGACTCAAACTTGTGGACCCCAACATTTTCTTAACTAGGTCCAAAACATCCTTCACAACTTCAAACATCAAGGAATTACCTTTGCACACTTCATTCATTTGAAAATAGGATAGCTTTAAGGTAAGCTCATGAAAACTTGAATAGTAACGACCATATCAACTAGAAAACCTTGTGCGGTACTAGAAACAAAAAAGATCTTCGTGAAACTCTTCTAGATGAGTCCACATGACTCATACAACATCCCCAAAAACTTCTTTTCCACTGCACATCAAAGAATTATGCCATACACCTTCAATCATTAACTCTGAGAGCACATTGTTATTCAGAACACACGGCAACATGCTGTCAATTGGAAAACTAAGCTGCGAACCACCAAGAAACTTGAAATACGAAAGAAACATGAAATACACATTCAAGAACATGTTCACAAAACTGCAAGGTCAATCATTTACTTCCAGAGGAATGTGGAGCGTTCCAATAGGTCTTCAACACTGCCCCATTTTGTCAGAGCACATACCGGTACTTTATCAATCATAACTTTCACTGTGGAGGGAATGATGATTTGGAACTTTGGAAACAACACATTTACCATCCTCTGAACACATATCCAGAACCACATAGCCATATCTGCAAATGTGGAGGAATGCAGAGCATTCCATTCACCTTTCAACATCACATTACATTGTCAGAGCCTGAACTGAAACTCAATCACTTATATATTTCACTATAGAAGAGCAAACACTCTAAAACTTAGAATTTAGTATATTTACATCATACTCAACTTAAATTGAACCACAAAACCATAGCTTCAAAATTAGAGGAATGTGGAGCATTCCATTGTCATTCTATAAACATCTTCACATAACCCACACTGTCTTCAACTTGCTTTCAGAGACCAAGTCTTCTTTGCATCGCCATGTACAACTTGGGATCAGTAGGGATGATCATACAACATGCTTCAAAATAGGAACACATCCTCAGCATCAACAACGCAACTTGATTCTTCTAATTCATATTGATCATGATTCAAACTCAACTTTACTTTGATTCTCTGCTTTGATTAGGAATGTAACTTTTAGGATCTCCAATGATGAGCTTTCTCTTTCTTAGGAGCATGACATCCAACCATGACCAGTCTCTTACTCTTACAATAGTGTTGAGATTAGTGTATGCTATGTTGGCATCAATAAATGTTGCTATGTTGACATCAATGACAACAACTATGGATAACAATCTCCCCCTTTGTCAGTGATGGCAACATATGCTTCCCTTTAGATTCTCTCCCCCTTTAACATCAAGGACAAAGGGATCCAATACTTTCTCATTATCTCCCTTTCATTAATAATCATATATCTGTAAACTTTTTCTTGCAATCTCCCCCTATCATCAGTCACCACTACCTGCTCCCCCTGAGAGGTAGCCATCATCAATCTAGGATAAAGATATAGCATGAACTCCCCCTTGACAGATGAACCATTTTGAATCTTAGCAAGGAGGAGGGGCAATCACCCCTAACCTATGTTGGAGATTCTTAAAAGTGTCATTTGCAAGAGCCTTTGTGAAAATGTGTGCAATCTGATCCTTAGTTGGGACATATTCCAACCTCACTTCCTTATCTGCAACCTTCTGTCTCAAAAAGTGATACCTAATTGCTATGTGCTTGGTTCTGGAATGCATCACTGGATTCTTGGAGACATTGATAGCACTTGTATTATCACACAAAATAGGAATAGGCTCATCATATAATACCTCGATGTCCTTTAGAGTTTGCTTCATCCATAACACCTGTGTACAACATGAGGCTACTGCAATATACTCTGCCTTTGCAGTATATAGGGACACTGAATCTTGCTTCTTTCTCTGCCATGAAACCAATCTGCTTCCTAGAAATAAAGCACCACCACTTGTACTTCTTCTATCATCAACACAACCAGCCCAGTCAACATTAGTGTATGCACTAAAATAAAAGTCATTACCTTTTGGATACCATAGACCATAGTCAGGAGTTCCTTTCAAGTATCTGAATATCCTTTTCACTACCTTCTCATGTGTTTGCTTAGGATTGGCTTGTTATCTGGCAACCACACATACTACATGCATAATGTTAGGTCTAGAAGCAATTAAGTACAATAGTGCTCCAATCATAGACCTACAAACAGTTTGATCTACCTCCAGAGACTCATCATCTTTGCTCAAGTGACATCCAGTGACCATAGGAGTACTCACTAGCTTTGAATCCTCCATACCAAACTTCCTCAACAATTCTTTAACACATTTAGCGTGAGAAATAAAGATACCACCATGTAGCTGGGAAATTTGAAGACTAAGGAAGAATGACATTTCACCAATCATGGACATTTCAAATTCTTTTTGCATATCCTCTGCAAACCTCTTACACATATCATCATTTCCTCTAAAAATAATATCATCAACATAAACTGCAACTATCAAGATCATGTCTCCTTCTTCCTTTATGTAAAGATTGCTATCTATAGTACCTTTATTGAAGCCCTACTGAAGTAAGTACTTGTCTAATCTTGCATACCAAGCCCTAGGTGCTTGCTTGAGCCCATACAAAGCCTTCTTGAGTCTGCACACCATGTCTGGATCTTTTGATAATTGGAAACCATCTGGTTGCTCAATGTACACCTCCTCCTCTAGATCACCATTCAAAAATGCTGACTTGACATCCATCTGATACACCTTGAAGTTCTTGTGAGTAACAAGAGCAAGGACATTATGATTGCCTCCATCCTAGCTACTAGAGCAAAAGTCTCCTCAAAATCAATGCCTTCTACTTGAGTATATCCTTTACATACTAATCTTGCTTTATTCCTCACAACATCACCTTATTCATTTAGCTTGTTCCAGAACACCCACTTTGTTCATATAATATTCTTATTGGCTGGTCTAGGAACCAATTCCTCTTCCATTGCTTTTATCCATCCATCATATTTGCTAGCTTCAACAAAGGTCTTAGGTTCCACTTTTGATAATAAACACAAGTTTGCTTTCTCATGTGTCTTGGCAAACCTTATCCTTGTCTGTACTCCTTCATTTTTGTCTCCAATGATCTTTTTTGTTGAGTGGTTCTTCTGAACATACTTTACTGGAGTCTTAGATATTTGTTCAGATTATGTAAGCACAAAATCACGCACAACCTCCACAAGGACCCCTATGATGATTCAAATCCTTGTCACGTACATGTAAGTGTGAAATAATGTCCTTTAAGTAGCGAGCCTCTTGATGATGTATCCTCTTTTCTTGTCTTGTGTTGTTTCTTCTTTGTCAGTTTCTATCTCTCCCCGTTTGCGACACTTTTCGACACTTGTTGTGACACTTGTCGACTTACGTTTTCTGATCTTTCAACCTTGCTCCTAAGCCTTGTGAGTGTCTTATAGGTGAGTTTTCACCTCTCTCCTATGTTTTTCATCTAGTGCACCTCCTAGAAGCCTTCTAGAGGTCTCCTTATCCATCTCCCACTTTCAATTTTCAGTTTTGTCGAACCAATCCAAATCTCCCCCTATTATTTCTAGATCTCCTACTGACACAAGTGGAGATTTGGATTCTCCTACATGACTGACTTGTTTCTTGAAGCAAAACCCCTCCTTTTCTTCTCTTCTTGCATCTCCCAACCTATTTTTCTGCTTTTGACCCTGTCCAACCTGGATCTCCCTCGGGCGACCCTACTGGCAAAAAGGGCGACCTTGCCGTTTTTGCAGACGCGGAAAAACTTGAGTTTCTCACTCATTTTTGCTCCATTTTCACTTGTTTTTCTTCCAGTTTGCATGGTTTTTGATCCCTGATATAGAGTTAACTATCTCACGCACCCACACAGGCATAATTAGCTCTATTTGATCTCAAATTAACTCTTCAATCAATCTCATGCATTCCCTCACCTCCATTTTCTCTTCAATGATAAGCTATCTTTGCTTCATCACTCTCCAATCAAATGAGTTCATTGGGTAATCAACTTTGTTAACTCTCCAATCATCTTTGTTAACTCATCAATCAAATGAGTTAACTCTTCAATCAATCCCTTCTTCTAAACCTATAATACACCCCTCCCTCAAGCACAAAGGGAGGCAAATTCATTGTGCACACAAGTCTTGTCAGTTTTGCTCTCCAACTTAGCATTCAAATGCTCTTACAGGACGAAGGTGCCTTTTGCTTTATTTGTTCAAACAAGTAGCAACACCCTACTTCATTCTATGCCATTGTGCTCAATCCAAGCTCTCATTGAGCTCATACAAGCTTCATCAAAGCTTCTTTTTGCTTCTTCGTGTCATTTTGTTGTCAAGAGGATCACCCGCTGCCACAAAAGGATTCGAGGTTGCTAATTACAAGGATTACTGAGGGTAGTGGAGTCAACAAATCTTCATTTCTCTTAGGTTCCTTCACTATTTTTGTTCAAATAATAGTAATTAGAAAACCAAATTTGCTCTTGGGAATAGTAAAATATTACTTTTTCCTTGATAATTAGATCTTGTATGTTAGATTAGTTGCTTTCATATTTCTAGATCTAGATTCTTAGAAAAAAGTATTTTCCCTTTTCTTTAGATTAGATTGCTTCAAAATCATCAAAAACCCAAAAAACATAGGTTAACTTTGCATTAGAAAAGTCATATAGAATTGCATACATATTTCCTTTTCATAGATTAAAAGCACTTTCTATTTCCAAAATACTAAAAAATACCAAAAAGATGTCTTGCATATCATTTAGCTTGCATGCATATAGAAACCCTAGAATAGACACAATAGCAAACCCTCGATACCATCACGAGGTAACCATAGTTAAATGATTGAATCAAACGAGGTAAAAACAAAGTCAAAACACAAGCCAAACCCTAGGTCAACTAAACCCTATGTCAAAACCTTAGATCTAGTTAAGGTTAGCAATCACACAACTACCTCTATCCTGATTCAAGAATGTGCTTAGAAGTGAGAGGAGAGTGGGTGAGGGCTATCCATGATGAGATCCAAGAGATCCATCCAAGACCACAACAAGAAACATTTGTTCTACCACAAGAAAACCCATTTGTCCTCTTACTGTTAGAAGAAACTAGACAATGCCAGATACAAAAGGAACTCGTTCAACACTTACAAAGACAAGAGGACATCAACGAGAACAATCACTTACCCACGCAGAGGTGGAATCTTAGAAATCCAAACAGAAGAAGAGAAACTAGTGACCCTTCGGGTCATAGGGTTATCTCAACTACAACAACAATCGAACGAAACATACAACTAAGCACACAACAACAAAGGCCACAGTGCGAAGTCCAACTCTCCAACGAGCCAGACCCCCGCTATGTCGTGCCTCCTCTCGACTGGCTAATTCCACATGAGTGAGAGTGACGTGGCAAATCACCTAGTGGCAAGGAGGTAAAGGGTCCATGTGTGTGCCGAAATCCAACCCGACAACCCCAGGCAACCAAAGTCATGATTTTTAGCATATAGGTTCATGTTCCTTTTCTTCTTTCACTTCTTCTATTTCTTCATCTTCAATACAAGGAAATATATTAGATCTGGCATCTTCTGAATCCTCTGTGAACTGATACAAGTCTTCATCTACTTTGACATTTGTGCTTTCAATCATCTTTCCCAACCTTTTGTTGTAGCATCTATAGGCCTTATTTCTGGTTGAGTAACCAAGAAAGATTCCTTCATCACATCTTGAATCAAACTTTCCTAGGTCTTCTTCATCTCTTTTGATATAGCATTTGCTGCCAAAGATCTTGAAGTATCTGATAGAGGGAGGTCTTCCATACCACAACTCATAAGGGGTCTTAGAGCTATTGACCCTTAACTGCACTCTATTAGTTAGATAGACAACAATGTGAACTACTTCCTTCTAGTATACATCAGGCAGATCTACATCTTTCAACATTGCCCTAGACATTTCTTGCACAGTCCTATTCTTCCTTTTCACTACCCCATTTTGTTGAGGGGTTCTAGGCGCAAACAAGTGCTTCCTAATACCATGATCTTCACAAAACTTTTCAAATTCATTTGAAGTAAACTCACCTCCTCTATCTGACCTTAAACATCTGATCTTAGAATCCATTTCATTTTCAACCAAAGCTTTGAAAACTTTAAACTTATCAAGAGCATCAGATTTTTCTCTTAAGAAAGTAACCCAAGTCATTCTAGAATAATCATCAATGAGCAACATAAAATACCTTTCACCTTGTTGAATCTTTACTCTTGTAGGTCCACATAGGTCTGTGTGAATTAGCTCCAATGACTTTGAAGAGGAGTACTCCTTGCTTTTAAAACTTGTCTTTGTCTGCTTTCCCATTTGACATTCCTTACATACAGTGTTTGTAGGCTTGATTATCTTAGGCATATCTCTCACTGCATGAGTTGAGCTAATTCTTACCATATTATCAAAGTTGTTGTGTCCCATTCTTTTGTGCCATGACCAACACTCATTGGATTGAGTCAACATACATGTTCTTCCATTTGCCTCTTTCAGGTGATAAATATCACCACAAGTCTTGATACCTTCTGCAACAAGCTTTCTAGATCTTGCCTTCCTAATTTCACAACCATTGGCATGAAAAGTAAGATTGTAACCCTTTCTGCACATTTGACTGACATTGAGAAGATTGTGTTGTAAACCTTTGACATAAAGAACATCCTCAGTCTTGTTCTTTCCATCAATATATATGACACCTTTTCCACAAATTTAAGCTGACTCATTGCCTCCAAACTTAACAGCTCCACCATCCCACTTCTTAAGGCTGATAAACTTCTCCTTGTCACCAGTCATATGATTTGAACACCCACTATCAATAACCCAAGCTTTGGTTTGTTCTTTTGCATGGAAGGCAATCCATACAACCATTGATTTTTCATTGTTTTTCATTGTTTGCAAGGTATCGATTTTTGTACATTTTCCAGCCTCATTCTTTTTGTCACCAACACTCATGGCCAAGAAAAATGTTTCATCATTTGAATAATCATGATCCTCATCTTCTAAAGAACAACTATCTTCTATGGAAAACAAACTCCTTTTGAATTTACTATTTCTGCTACTTCTCCTAGTTTCTTTAAGAGGACATTTAGAAGCAAAGTGACCAACCTTTCCACAATTGAAACATTTGAAGGGTAACTTACCTTTGTATTTGTCAGACCCTTTCTTCAGAGTTATTACAAAGTTTGCTTCAGCATCATCAGGACTTTCATCTTCATTAGCAATCTCATCGTTTGTCTTTTTACTGACTTTGAAAGTAGCTTCTTTCTTTGGAACATCACTGTCAAACTCTCTCATTTTAAAAGTAGTGAGGGTCCCAAACATTTGGTCTAAGGAGTATGTATCCAAGTCAGCAGTCTCCTCAATAGCAGATACTCTGAAACTGTAAGATTTGGGAAGAGATCTCAAAACCTTTTTCACAATCTCATCTTCTTTTATTCCTCCACCAAAACCTTTGATACCATTGACTACTTCATTCACTCGGAACATGAAACCAACAATATTTTCATCTTCTGACATCTTTAGGGATTCTAATATATTCTTGAGTATTTGTATCTTGGCTTGCTTTACTTTCTTATGCTTATTCCAAACTTCTCAAGCTGAGCTACAACCTATCACCTTTGAAAGTTTTGAATCAGTTAATCCACTCATGATAGAAAACTTGGCCTTGACATTATTATCATACTTCTTGATTTCATCTACATCTATTGGAATAGAAGCAGGGACAATGTAACTTTTCTTGACAGAATCCCAAACTCCACATCCTAGTGAATTGATTTAGCCTTCCATCCTTACATTCTAAAAAGCATAATTTGTTCCATCGAACCTAGGAATCTTGTTGGATCCTCCTGATGCCATCCTGAACCTTCCTCAAGTAGCTAATCTTCTTTCAGAGGAACTTGGCTCTTATACCAATTGTTAGACACACTAGGATACTGAGAAGGGGGGTGTGAATTAGTATCTAATCAATTCTTCAAATTTAACAACTTCAACTTATCCGAAGCATATCAGAACTTAAGCATCACAACATTAACATGAACATGAAAGATTAACACAATGCACAACAACACATAAACCAGATATACGTGGGAAATCTTAGAAGGGAAAAACCACAGTGAGGATTAAATCACAATATATGAAGCTTAAATAATAACTTTGTTTTAGGGGCTTTAACCCAAGGAAGTTGCTACTCCCTAAGTAAATTTGATTTAGGCTCACTCCCAATGAATATTCTACCCCCTGATGACTTTGTTTTAGGGGCTTTAACCCAAGGAAGTAACTACTCTGTAATCTAAGAAAGAACTCATAAATGATTACAGTATGACAATATTTCAAGTACCTAAAAACTGCCTTTGAAGCTCACACTTGATGATTGCACTTCTGTCTC
Source organism: Cunninghamia lanceolata (assembly GCA_027924645.1). Classification (NCBI taxonomy): domain Eukaryota; kingdom Viridiplantae; phylum Streptophyta; class Pinopsida; order Cupressales; family Cupressaceae; genus Cunninghamia; species Cunninghamia lanceolata. The sequence goes on from BSBN01000056.1 coordinate 137,601, forward strand.
TTCACACACTCTTCTAAAGATCTGATCAGTTAGGCACACTCTATACTTGATCACTATCTCAAATAAGTCTTCAAGATGAATCTGGACAGCATCAACAACATCTGCTCTTTCTCCCACAATCGCACATAAAAATGTATTATTTTGCTTTTATTTGCTTGTGAACCTTGTTCATCAACTTGTAATCATGTCTTCTGCATTCAATTTGATCTACTATTTATACATGATATTACATCGATTACATAGCTTTTCAGCTGGATTAAACATAAAAAGTACATTTACAAGTCAGCCATACAATACATAATATGAAACGTGTAGAAGATAGGTCTAATTAGGACAACACATTACACCAGTAGAAGACTCAAACCTTACAGACCCTAGCACTTGCTTAACCAAGTCCAAAACATCCTTCACAACTTCAAACATCAAGGAATTACCTCCACACACTCTGCTCATTTTAAAATAGGACAACTTTGAGGTAAGCTCATGAAAACTTGAATACTAACGACCATATCAACTAGAAAACCTTGTGTGATACTGGAAACAAGAAAGATCTTCGTGAAACTCATCTAGATGAGTCCACATGACTCATACAACATCCCCAAACACTTCTTTGCCACTACACATCAAATAATTATGCTGCACACCTTCAATCATTAACTTTGAGAGCACACTATTATCCAGAACATACTGCAACATGCTATCAATTGAAAAACTGAGCTGCGAACCACCAATAAGCTTGAAACAGGAAAGAAACATGAAATGCACATTCAAGAACATGTTCACAAAACCACAAGGTCAATCATTTACTTCTAGAGGAATGTGGAGCATTCTAGCAAGTCTTCAACACTGCTCCATTCTGTCAGAGCACATACCAGTACTTTATCAATCATAACTTTCACTATGGAGGGAATGATGATTTGGAACTTTGGAAACAACACATTTACCATCCTCTAGACCGCATAGCCATATCTGCAAATGCAGAGGAATGCGGAGCATTCCATTCACCTTTCAACATCACATTACACTATCAAGCCTGAACTGGAATGCAGTCACTTATATCTTTCACTGTGGAAGAGCAAACACTCTGAAACTTAGGATTTAGCATATTTACATCATACTCAACTTAACTCTTGAACTACAAAATCATAGCTTCAAAATTAGAGGAATGCAAAGCATTCCATTGTCATGCTAGAAACATCTTCACATAACCCACATTGTCTTCAACCTCCTTCCAGAGGCCAAGTCTTCTTTGCATCACCATATACAACTTAGGATCAGTAGGGATGATCATACAACATGCTTCAAAATAGGAACACGTACTCAGCATCAGCAACACAACTTGATTCTTCTAATTCATATTGATCAAGATTCAAACTCAACTATGCTTTGATTAGGAATGTAACTTTTAGGATCTCCAATGATGAGCTTTCTCTTTCTTAGGAGCATGATATCCAACCATGACTAGTCTCTTACTCTTATGATAGTGTTGACATCAATGTATGCTATGTTGACATCAATGTATGCTGCTATGTTAACATAAATGACAAAACATGTGGCCAACATCATCATCCAAAGGGCCCTTGGCCTAATCCTTAATCAAATCATCCAATCTAATCCACACATCAAAAGGCCCTTGACCTAATCCAAAATCAACCCCAATCAATCCAAATCCGGTCAATTATCATATATCATTGACCTTGATCAATCCAAACAAATCCCCCTCTAATCCAAAATCAAAATCAATTTCATCAAGTCATCCTACATCACATCATCCTAAATCAAAATCCAATCATGCTTCACATTATGATATTGTTGAACAAGCTAAACTCAAAATCCTTGATGAAATCATTGCAAGTAAGCTTGCCATAAACCACCCTTGGTCATCTATAAACATGCAAGCACCCTTTGACCATGCACTAGCTAGCATAAGCTATGCCCCCACACCTAATTTCTTATCCTATGGTCATGTTTATTCTACCCTTGATAAGGGAAATCCATTCTATCCCCCATCCACATCGCATCATCCATCCTCATATGAAATCCTGACCACCTTCACCCCTTATCCACATCCTTATTATCCTTATTCCAATTATCCAAATTCATCCCCTCCTTATTCTTATCTCACCTATCCAAATCCACCAACCACTTATCCAAATCCATCATATCCTAATCCACCATCTCCTTACCCATTAACCTCACCATCTACCCAATTATCCAATCCCCCATCTACTTCATCATCCAAATCCCCTACTAAATCTATATCATCCTTTCTCCATGGAATCCTTGCTAAGAGTGCTGAGAAAAATAATGAAAACAAACTCGTGGAGTCATGTCACCCCACTCTTCCCCAATCACCTACATGTGTTGTTGATGACCCCACCATACACCTCACACCCATAAAAAACAAACCATCCTCCTCCATTTTATCCAATGTCTTATCCAAAGGAGTTCCCTCTCCTCCATCCACCCCATCCAAGGATCCTATTCAAACAGTTGAAACTACATGCTCCTCCCCCATCACACCATCCATGCAAATCCAGCTATGTCAAGAGCCTAGTCCAAGGCATGTTGAAACATCCATCCCCTCCATAATCATGATCCAAGCATCCCATATATTCCTATTCCTAATCCTGCACCATCTACTATTACTCCTATACCATCTCCTATTGGTCCCCCATCATCCCCCATCATTTCTTTACCATCTCTCATCAAACTTTCACCATCACCTGTCGACCCCATCCCAAATCCATCATCTTATTCTCTTGGTCCTGCTACCTTCCTTCGTGGTGGTCCTCTTGTAGGAGAGGAATAAATTTATTCCATCACTCATCCACCTCCATCTAATAATGGACTCATGTCTTGTTTCCAAAATAGAAAACATCACATCGCACAATGTATGCTCCAAAACATGAACTATCATGATAAAGGCCTAGGTCTTCATGAAAATGGCATTTTGGAGCCCATCCATGTCAAAATCCATCCACATACACATGGCCTTGGCTATGCATCCCAAGGTAACACAATCCAAACATGTTGGTATCACCCATGTACCTCCCAAATCCACTTCATCCAAACCCAAACCCAGTGCATCTCATCACACCTCCAAAGGATATGTTGCCATCCCTTCTCCTCCATCTTATCTCATCCATCAATCCAAAAATCATGTGACCATACATCTCCCTAAGTCCATGCTTCCTCCACTACTCCCAACTCCTAATATCTCCATCCTCAAATCCCCTTATCCCTTGTCCTTAATATCCCCATCCATAACTCTCGATCCCCCAAAATCCACAGTCAAGATCAACGAAAGCACACATCGTCAAAGCATGAAGCTATCAAACACCCCATTGGATTCAAAAATAATACTTTGGATGCCTCCATACATAAAGCAAAAAGTCCACAAAAGCCTCAAGAGTATCATGTCGTAGGGCATCGATACACAACATCCAAGAACAATCCATCTAAAAGACTACATAAGCCTACACCTCAAAAAGAAAAAAAAGAAAAATGGTGTGGGTCCCTAAATAACAAGAAACAGATCCAATTAGAGCATCCACATCCCATTCAATCTCCAAATCCCAAAAATCTCTCTACCCATTAAAAAACCTTAAAAATCCTAAAGACCGTTTGGGTCCCTAAAATCCAAAATCAGCAATCCCCCAATCCTTCATCCCAATCCCATAATAACACATCCCCATTACTCCCCACTCCCCCTCCAAATCAAATTCGTTAAAATGCATTATGGTGTGTGCAACCGTTAGTCTTGATTCCCATCACGATATTCCCACATACCTTCACCCCCCTATAATATATCCCTTATCTCGCATATCCTCCCCATCACTTCCCTATGGTCCATACTTTTGCATAAACCCCCATTCCTCCATTAACCATCCATACCATCCATAATCCATGCATCCCATCCATAATCCACATCATAATCCACCATTCCCCATCCACCAACATACATGTGCATCATTACACTTGACATGGTCCATGTGACACTTATTCAACATAGGAAACTTCCACCTTGCTATGGAAATAGATGCTTGTGTCCCTCCCATCCCACATAGCATCCTCTTCCTCTATCCAAATCCATCCATCCCATCCAAATATCAAAATAAGAAAAAAATAAAAAATTAAAAAAAATAGTAAAGAGAAATAAATTCGTCCAATGGTGAAAACCACTCCTCATGGCGCCTTGGGCAAGTACTATGATGAAAACCCCTTATGGGCATCATGTGTAACCCATCCTCCATTTGTACCCTACACTTGGGGGAAAATCTCACCTAGCCTATCATCTCCCCATCCATCTCATTTCCCCATCCTCGTCCTATCATCCATCTACTTATCTATCAATTCCCTTCACTATCTCTATCCACTTATCCTATCATCTCCTATCCATATCTCCCATCCTATCCTATCATCCTTTCATCCTCCTTCCTTGCTTCTGCTACTTTTAAGGACAGGGGCAAAATATGTGAAACATGCTTTGGACACCCCTTGGCATACATCCTTTTGAGCATCTCCTATCATGTCGATCCACCCCCACCATTATAACACCTGGTCATGCATGACACATATCAAGCGGGGCATCCTCTTCCCAAGTGATATAGTCCTTGGAGATCACCTTCACACTTTCTCTATCCACCTCCCCTCTATGCTCTATCCACCAACAGTCATCCTCTATCACCTACCTATCCTCCCACATAACTTATCCCTTCCTCCTAATCCATCATTCCCCTATTCCCACATCCCCTTCCTTCTACTTCCTCTCCACTATCTTATATCCAGTATTGACTATCGCCTATCCAGCATCCCTTTATCACTCATCCTCTTATCCATTATCCCCTTATCATTTTATCCTCATCATCCAATCATGCCTCATCAATAGACTCGAATTTCCCTTGTCATTGGTATCTAGCTGAAAGCTACCTCCACGCAACCTAATGCATCCCTCCTAGCAATCCAAATCCCCAAATATCCAAATCTCCCTAATATTCTTCTTGGGCAATTGATAAATCTCCAGACTAAAAAGGATTTGGGTTGCCCACCTGCAAAAATTAATTTCGAACATCAGTATATCATAGAAAAGATAGTCAAAGCAACAAGTAATTAAATAGTAAATATCTAAAATGTCTAAAATAAAATAATTTATTAAATTTCATAATTAAAATATAATATTTAATTTTACGGAAATTAAATGAATAATCATAAATACCACATAATTAAAAACATTCCATTAATTTAAAACACCTATAACACATAAGTCCATGATCTTGAAATCCATCGATATGGTGCTGAGTAGTCATAAGAAGACCTATAATGAAATCCATTGAAATCACATCCCACTTCCACTCCGGAATAACATGTGGATACAATAATCTGGCCGGGTGTTGATGTTCGACTTTCACCCTCTAACACTCAAGGCAATGGGCAACAAACTCTTCTATGTCCTTCTGTATCCTTGCCTAGAAGTAGAGATTTCGAAGGTCTGCATGCATTTTCTTGACTCCTGGGTATGTTGTATATGGTGCTCTGTGAGCCTTTGCAAGAACAACCTCTCTGAGGTTCCCCAAAGGAGGAACATAAATATGTCCATAGTGTTGGAGCAATCCATCATCATTGAAATAATACCCTCGAACTTGTCCCTCAAGGGACCCTAAAACTAGACTATCTCGCTATACAAAGCATCCTACGACAAAAGATCCAAGATACGCCCCTTAAGGTTTTTCTTCACTGACAATGAGAGCAATTCATGTCTTTGTCTATTGAGAGCATCGACCACAAAATTCTCTTTCCCCTTAATATATTGGATCTCAAAGTCATACTTGCATAGAAACTCCATCGATCTACGCTATCGTGAATTCAAATTAGGCCAAGAAAACATATACTAGAGGCTCCGGTGATCTGAATGCAACTCAAATCAATGTCCAAGAAGAAAGTGACACCACTTAGTCAATGCATGTACCACAACTACAAGCTCCAAATTGTGAGCCGGGTAATTGAGCTTGTGAACCCTCAACTTGTAAGACTCAAAAGCAATCACACATCCCTCCTACATGAGAACCACTCCAAGACCCTCAATCAAAGCATCTGTGCAAACAACAAAGTCAACTATAGGATTCAAAATTACCAAGATAGGAGCATTGGTGAGTTTCTCCTTCAAAATCTAAAAATCTCTCTCGCACTGCGTGGTCCATACAATTTTCTTGCCCTACTTCTGAAGAGAAGTAATCAGATGTGCAATCCTGTAGAAGCCTTCCACGAACCTTCTGTAGTAGCTGTTTAAACCCATAAAACTCCTAACCTTAGCAACATTAGTCAGAGCAGGCCAATCCAAAATCACCTAAATCTTAGAAGGATCCACTGAAATCCCATCACCTAAAATAATATGTCCTAGATATTGGATCTCTGTTTGGAAGAATTCACATTTGGAAAGATTAGCATACAGTTGGTTCTCTCTCAGGCTTTGCAATACTTGCCGCAAATGCTCTAAGTTATGCTCCTCTACTGTGTGGGAATAAATCAAAATATCATCCAGAAAGATGATCACAGACCAATCCAAGAAGGTGCGGAAAAATCCATTCATCAGTCTCATAAAAATAGTCGGGGCATTGGTCAAACCAAAAGGAACTACATCGAACTCATGGTGACCATAATGTGTTCGGAAAGTTGTCTTGTGGATGTCAATTTCTACTATCCTCAGCTAATGATACCCTGACTTCAGGTCAATCTTAGAGAAAATCTTTGATCCTTGAATCTGGTCGAATAAATCATCAATCCTTGGCAACAGGTAGTGATTCTTCATTGTGAGCTTGTTCAACTACCTATAGTCAATGCAAAGGTGAAGAGACCCGTGCTTCTTCTTTACAAAGATAATAGGTATTGCACCCCATGGAGATATGCTAGGATGAATATGGCCTTTGTCCATAAGCTCCTCCAACTGCAACTTAAGCTCATGAAGCTCATGTTTCGTCATTCTATAGGGAGCTTTAGAAATAGGTTACGCTCCTGGCACCAAGTCGATGTGAAATTCAATCTCTTACCATGGTGGCATCTAATGGAGATTGATTGTCATTGATGTCAAAAGGTTTTGCAAGTTCACAAGGTGTTGATATTGACAAGGGATGTTCATTATTTTCATGCCATGTTGTTCATAGGTTATCCTTCAATGTAGAGATCATTCTTTTGGGAATCAGGACTTTGTTGTGTTTCATGTTCTTCATTCATATGTTCATGATGTCTGATTTGAGCAAGGGTTTGTGATATTTGTTTAGAGTTGTTTTGAGAAGAACATCATCAGGTTATCATCATGCTTCATTGAGGTGCTTCATTGATGTCATCATTGAATCAACTTCTTCATTCTCTCATCAAGGATGTGTTTGTAGTACTTGTAAGATCAGAATGCCTTGCTCAAGGTATGATGTGTGTCATGATAACATAATCAAGAGTTGCATAACAAAGGGTCTCAAAACATGGTTGATAATGTTTTTGTTGGGAGATCAGTTTGGAGTTTATTCTAAGTGGAAGTTGGTACTTTGAGTCTTGAACATCAGTATGATCTTGTCTTGTAAAGTGTGTTCTCAGGTTTGTTTGGCAGAGTTGATGATCATTGGTGTTAATGCCATGTCTTGATGATCTGTAAACAATGAGATTGTCAAAATAATGTCACAAGTCCATAGGTCAATGATGATGTAGACTACAGTGGCAGAGATTATCATGATTTGAAATAATCAATGACTAATGTCATATATTAGGGAAATGGTTTCACAAAAGGATCAAGGTTTAAATGTGCCTTAAATAATTATACGTCTAATTCAAATCCTTATATAGACCATCATATGTCCTAAGCACTTTTTGATATAAAATGAAGTTGACCTGTTATTGCAGGTCATGTCACTTAAAAGTGACTTATTGAAGTCTTTTTAAGACATACGGGGACCGACCCCTTTATCTTTTTGACTGGTCTTTTTTTATATGAGATGAGGATCGATTAAAGCTTGTTTGAATGAGTATCATAAAGATTCAAAGGTCTTTTTGGTGGGGAACGTGAATAAGCCATCAATGGCTTTATTTTTAAATTTAGAAACTTTTTTATCTCCTATTTTATTGGCCTTCTTAAAGGCATCTTCCTATGAGGTCAAAAAATATGAAGATTATGAGTTTTTTTAAGGAGATCTTTCAAGGAATCTTTTTGGAAGATTTTTTTCTATTCTTATCCTCTTTCCTCATGGCAAATGAAGGTTTAAGGAGGAAGTCATAGATTTTATGACTAATGTGGATGTTTTTTATTATTTCCAAAAGACAGTTTGTGAGAAGAATAAAAGATTTATTTCAATGAATTTTGTTTCTTAATATAAGGGCCTACTTGTGCATTGAAGAAATTTGTAGAGAAGATATAAGGATTATGAAGAAAATTTATTTTTGTGGAGATTTTTTATGCTTGAGAAGACTTGAAGTTGAAAGGTTTCTTTAAAGGAAGATATTGATAGAGATTTTTTTTTTAATGGCAGATTGATTGTTTTGAAAGAGAAGATCAAAGATCAATTTATTTTTTTTCAAATGGATTTGAAAATCAAAGATTTTTGAGAAGGTGAAAATGATGCACAGAAGAGAGGGATATGAAAGGTTAATTTATTTTTCTTACAGGTGAAGGATTTTTTTTATGTAGAGGAGATGAAGAGTTTGAAGAAGAGGAGAGGAATATATCAAAAGATTAATTTTTATAGATTAAAGTTTTGGGAAAAGGAATATGTATGGTTATGAAGATGATTTATTGGTGAAGATGAATATACATAGAGAAAGAGAAAGGAATGGTTTTGCAAAGATTGATTTTATTTTTTCTTGCAGGATGGAAATGTTTATGCAGAAGAAGAATATGAATGGTCATCTCATATATATTGGTTTTGCAGGTGCTTTGTATTTGAGAGTTGTGATGTGGATCAATATGGAGTGTTGAAGATATTTTACAGATGAATCATGATATTGTATGTGAGATTATGTTTGTGCAGGAATGGATCAAACACAGTATGAAGACTTCATGCAATAAACTTACAGATTGAACCATGAAGACAATGCAAGTGATGCATCAGGTGAATCAAATTTGTAGAGATAGAGTGTTGTAAATTTGTTTACAAGAGCTTGTTTGTAGAGGTGTGTAAAAGGAGTTATTTTGTATGGTCTTGACTTGAAAATCAAATAGGAGCTATAAGGGTGTATGATGAAACACAGAGTGTATATTGGTGCAAATCAAATTGAGGTGCAATCATTTCTTAGACACTAAGTATTATGTTTTGATCATGGTGATTGTATTTGCTAGTGAGGCACAGTATATGCCAGTGAGGCATCTTGTAAAGCTAGTGAAGCTTCTTTAGTCAGTGAGACCTTTGTGTAACCAGTGAGGTTTTGAATAAGCCAGTGAGGCAGTTTTTTAGAGGTTTTTCTACCCCAGGAGGGTTTTCCACTCATGAAAAGCTTGTGTCATGATTCTTGTTAATTTCCTCTATGTGTGTATATTAATACTTTGCTCATGAAGTTTTTGTTTACATCTTTCATTATCAGTCTTGTGCATATATGTTTAACAAATCATTGACGTCTTCCTCCCTCTTTTGTCTTGTAAGATAAAGTTTGCAAAAAGTTAAGAGTTTATACAACACTGATTCACCCCCCCTCTCAGTGTTGTCCTGGACTCCAACAAGTGGTATCAGAGCCTAGGTTCCCTACAGAGGCCTAATTAGCTTGGGTAGGTCATGTGTGTGGAGTACCATGGGTAAGTGCAAAAGAAATAAAGAAAAGAAAAATGTGAAGTCTTAGACTGGTTGAAAGACTCCATCTTTATCAAATTCAAATGTTGATATAGAGTCTGTTGATAGAAATATCTCACAAGTTGAATCTTGTATTGAATTAGAGAAAGAGTTTTCTAGAGTTCCTTTCTTTGATGATTCAGACTTTTCAGTTTGGTATATTAGAATGCAAGTATATTTATCCTCTTTAGGATATGGTGTTTTGATGTCAGTTGAGAATGGGTGTTATGTTTCCTCTCAATCACCTAATATTGCAAATAACAAAGAAGCTCTTGAATGCAATCATATAGCAAAGAAAGCTATTTTGTCTGGTTTATCTAATGAAATCTCTTATCAAGTTATGCATTGTGAAACAACTCAGGTTGTGTGGAGAGAATTGATAAGAATCTATCAAGGTGGTACACTTGAAGAAGAGGATAGCTTGTCATCTGGAAAGAGTGACAATGATAGAAGTCATTCACATGAAGGGAATGAAGTACAAGAAGAACAAGATCATATTATGAATGATTATGATTAGAAGTATGATGAACAAGACTGTGAGATTGATATAGAAGGAGAACATATATGTGCTCTGAGTGAACTCAAGAAATATATAAGGAGAATCACAGATTAGAGTTGTAGCTACAATAAGAAAAAGACTTAAAAAACAAAGCTCTTTTAAACCTTGAAGATACTAGAAACCTGATTATAGATTTGAGGAATCAAGCAGGTGAATCAGACAAAGTGATTATCAAGTTAAAGATAGAGGTTGAGGAAACTAAGAGGATAGCTGGTGAAACAAAGTCTGAGTTGGAAGCTAAAACAATCAAGTATCAAAAGCTTCAAGGAGAGATAACTTCTTTAAGAAAAGATCTTGAGAATGTTAGGAAGCAATTGGAAAAGAAACTAAAGTTTGAATAAAGCACAATGCTTGGTAAACAAAAACTATATGGAGACACTACTGGACTTGGTTATGAAGAAGGGAAGTGTTCCAAAGTTAGGGAGACTCCTAGAAGGAAAATTGATTTGAGTTATCCTACTGCTGCCCCTGAAGGAAAAATGCACAATCAAAGGAGAAAATTTAGAAGAATTGCTTCAGTAAGACAAGCTTATATGTACATGTATAATTATTTATTTAATGGTTATTGTTACACTTGTAATCACTTTGGACACAAATCAGTTAATTGTAGAAGAATTCAATTTGCCTCAATATGGAATACTAATGTTGTATGTTTCAAGTGTAATTCTCTTGGTCACAAAGCATATAGTTGCAGAAGGTTTGGAAGAATTGCATCTCCTGATTTGAAAGGTTGGGAAAAGAAAAAAGGTTGAAAAGGTTTGGATAAAGAAATATGAACAGAAGAAAGAGCTTGTAAAAGTTTGGAAGCATAAATAAAGTCAAGAGAAGTTAGAGTCTAAGCTTGTGCATCTTGCACAAGTCATTTCATCTGTTGCATAACATAGCATGAAGTAAGGGGGAGGTGTCAAATGCTCTATCAATTAACCCCAAGAAGTTTCAAGAGAAGATTATTTGATGCTTGTCATTATGATGATCTTGTCATGTTTATTCTTACTAGCCTTATGAAATTAAATTCATATAGTTGATGGTGGTGTTGCTAACAATGTTGATATTTAGTATGTGATAGTGATATAGGTGATCTTTGGTTTAGTATGCAAACAAGATGTTGAAAGAATGTTCAGGAGTTCAATGCTCAAAGAGTTTGATGATATTGAATAACTTGGTTGATAAACGATCTTGATCATGTTGATGCTTGCAAAGGATCTTAGGTATTCTCAAGAAGTTCTTTTCAGATGTTAGCATATGTTGGTTGAGGAGGTTGCAAATGAAACAAGTCAATTCATAACATATGTTTCTGCATTTGGATTTGCAAAGGTATTGATAATGTTTTTGTATATATCAGATTTGACATGGTGTTGTAAAAAGTGTCATGTACAGGAACATGAGGATGGACTACATTCTTTATCATGTCAAGATGTGTGTGCAGGAGGATTGATTGTTGTCACTATCATGGAAGTCTTGGCAAGATCATTTCTTGTGTGATCATTATGTCATCAGGGGTTGTAAATATTGTGATTAGTATTCTTCATGATTTTTACTTGTTGAGTCAACATTATTGTTCATCATCAAGTGTTTGATGTGATATCTTTGCATGGAGTTCAAGTTTATATAAGTCATATCAAAGGAGTCAATTTTTATGTCTTCATATTCATACATCATACTTTATGATTTGGAAGATCTTGGAGATTTGTCATTTCGGGTAAAAATGGTTGATGACTGTGAAAGAATTGTTTGTTATAAAAATTTTGTTTTGCAATCACAAGTGGTGTCATGAGTTTGTATTTGATAGCAGAGGTGTCTCAGTCTTCATCTTATCAAAAGAAGTGTTCATAGGATTTCAATGATATCAACTTTTCATCTTCACATTGGTGTTGTGATAAAAAGAAGTGGTATTATGCTAAGAGTATGATGGGTAGTTTATAACAGTGGTTTGATGCTTTGTTTGGTGTGCCTCACATAATGTTGCTCTCAAGTTTTGTGCTTTAGGTTGTTCAGATGTGTACTTCATGGTGATTTTTTGCTCTCAAGTAGAAGTGTTTCCAGTATTATCAACATGATTAGTCATATGCTTGCTTCAAGATTGTTATGTTTTGTCATCATAGATCATCTCAAGCTCAAAGAAGAAGATAACAGGTGAACAAAAGTTTATATCTTCAAAATCCTCATAATGCAATGTGAGTGTAAATGTTATGATCAAGCTTTAACATTTTTTTGTGGAGCTAAATGACAGGCGGGGTTAATTCAGCCTTTGTCATCAGATGTCAAAAAGGGGGAGAAAGAAAAATTGCATCATGTAGTTTTGCAATCAATGACAAAGGGGGATATTGATGGAGATTGATTATCATTGATGTCAAAAGGTTTTGCAGGTTCACAAGGTGTTGATATTGACAGGGGTTGTTCATCATGTTCATGCCATGTTGTTCACAGGTTATCCTTCAATGCAGAGATCATTCTTTTGGGAATCAGGACTTTGTTGTGTTTCATGTTCTTCATTCATATGTTCATGATGTATGATTTGAGCAAGGGTTTGTGATATTTGTTTAGAGTTGTTTTGAGAAGAACATCATCAGGTTATCATCATGATTCATTGATGTCATCATTGAATCAAGTTCTTCATTCTCTTATCAAGGATGTGTTTGTAGTACTTGTAAGATCAGAATGCCTTGCTCAAGTATGATGTGTGTCTTGATGACATAATTAGGAGTTGCATAACAAAGGGTCTCAAAACATGGTTGATAATGTTTTTGTTGGGAGATCAGTTTGGAGTTTATTCTAAATGGAAGTTGGTACTTTGAGTCTTGAACATCAATATGATCTTGTCTTGTAAAGTGTGTTCTCAGGATTGCTTGGTAGAGTTGATGATCATTGGTGTTAATGCCATGTCTTGATGATCTGTAAACAATGAGATTGTCAAAAGAATGTCACAAGTCCATAGGTCAATGATGATGCAGACTACAGTGGCAAAGATTATCATGATTTGAAATAATCAATGGCCAATGTCATATATTAGGGAAATGGTTTTACAAAAGGATCAAGGTTTAAATGTGCCTTAAATAATTATACATCTAATTCAAATCCTTATATAGACCATCATATGTCTTAAGCATTTTTTGATATAAAATGAAGTTGACCTGTTATTGCAGGTCATGTCACTTAAAAGTGACTTATTGAAGTCTTTTTAAGACATATGGGGACCGGCCCCTTTATCTTTTTGATTGGTCTTTTTTATATGAGATGAGCATCGGTTAAATCTTGTTTGAATGAGTATCATAACTATTCAAAGGTCTTTTTGGTGGGGAACATGAATAAGCCATCAATGGCTTTATTTTTAAATTTAGAAACTTTTTTATCTCCTATTTTATTGGCCTTCTTAAAGGCATCTTCCTATGAGGTCAAATAATATGAAGATTATGAGTTTTTTTAAGGAGATTTTTCAAGGAATCTTTTTGGAAGATTTTTTTCTATTCTTATCCTCTTTCCTCATGGCAAATGAAGGTTTAAGGAGGAAGTCATAGATTTTATGACTAATGTGGATGTTTTTTATTATTTCCAAAAGGAAGTTTGTGAGAAGATTAAAAGCTTTATTTCAAGAAATTTTGTTTCTTGATATAAGGGCCTACTCGTGCATTGAAGAAATTTGTAGAGAAGATATAAGGATTATGAAGAAGATTTATTTTTGTGGAGATTTTTTTATGCTTGAGAAGACTTGAAGTTGAAAGGTTTCTTTTAAAGGAAGATATTGATAGAGATTTTTTTTTTAATGGCAGATTGATTGTTTTGAAAGAGAAGATCAAAGATCAATTTATTTTTTTTCAAATGGATTTGAAAATCAAAGATTTTTGAGAAGGTGAAAATGATGTAGAGAAGAGAGGGATATGAAAGGTTAATTTATTTTTCTTATAGGTGAATGATTTTTTTTTATGTAGAGGAGATGAAGAGTTTGAAGAAGAGGAGAGGAATATATCAAAAGATTAAATTTTACACATTAAAGTTTTGGGAAAAGGAATATGTATGGTTATGAAGATGATTTATTGGTGAAGATGAATATATATAGAGAGAGGAGAAGGAATGGTTTTGCAAAGATTGATTTTATTTTTTCTTGTAGGATGGAAATGTTTATGCAGAAGAAGAATATGAATGGTTATCTCATATATATTGGTTTTGCAAGTGCTTTGTATTTGAGAGTTGTGATGTGGATCAATATGGAGTGTTGAAGATATTTTACAGATGAATCATGATATTGTATGTGAGATTATGTTTGTGCAGGAATGGATCAAACATAGTATGAAGACTTCATGCAATAAACTTACAGATTGAACCATGAAGATAAAATGCAAGTGAATATGCATCAGGTGAATCAAATTTGCAGAGATAAGAGTGTTGTAAATTTGTTTACAAGAGCTCATTTGTAGAGGTGTGTAAAAGGAGTTATTTTGTATGGTCTTGACTTGAAAATCAAACAGGAGGTATAATGGTGTATGATGAAACACATAGTGTATATTAGTGCAAATCAGATTGAGGTGCAATCATTTCTTGCACACTAAGTTTTATGTTTTGATAATGGTGATTGCATTTGCTAGTGAGGCACAATATATGCCAGTGAGGCATCTTGTAAAGATAGTGAAGCTTCTTTGGTTAGTGAGACCTTTGTGTAACTAATGAGGTTTTGAATAAGCTAGTGAGGCAATTTTTGAGTGGGTTTTCTACCCCAGGAGGGTTTTCCACTCGTGAAAAGCTTGTGTCATGATTCTTGTTAATTTCCTCTATGTGTGTATATTAATACTTTGGTCATGAAGTTTTTTTTTACATCTTTCATTATCAATCTTATGCATATATGTTTAACAAATCATTGATGTCTTCCTCCCTCTTTTGTCTTGTAAGATAAAGTTTGCAAAATGTTAAGAGTTTATACAACACTAATTCACCCCCCCTCAGTGTTGTCCTAGACTCCAACAACATCCCAGAAAGATGAGAAGGAAATACATCGGTGAACTCTTGAAGAATAGGATGGTCATCCAATGAAGTCTTTGGCTTGTCCTCTGATCTGTCGTTGATGGAGATAGCAAGGAATTGACACTCCTTCCGCATACAATGCTTAAGCTGCATAACTGAGATAATCCTGAGTGACACTGGTCTTTGAATACCAGAAACCTTCACCCTATTACCCTCATCATCCAAGCACTCAATAGATTTTCTACAGTAATTGAGCTTAACCTCATGAGCATTTAACAAATCCATACCCAAAATCACGTCATAGGATCCTAAAGGAATAACTTGGAGATCTGCTAAAGTGGAAAAAGCTCCAAGTTCTATTTGACAATCCTTGACCAAAGAACTAACAGACATCCTGGCTCCCAAAGTTAACTCTACATCCCAACTAGCATCTTGCTTAGTAGCCACCATCCTGCACTTCCCCATTATTGACGGGGATATGAATGAATTCGTAGCCCCAGAATCAAAGAGTATGGAAACATCAACATTACCAATTTTACCTGGAGTCTCTATGACATAATCTTGATGACCTACCTGCTGATTATCTACTGCTGCAAATACTCGTGGGCTTTCCCCACATCACCAACTGTGGGCTCTAAAGCTGCTACCTGCTGACCTCCTGCAACTGAACTGTTCTGAAGGCACTCCAAAGAAATATGTCCCATACCTCTGCATGTAAAAAAAGGACCCTTAGGTGGTGCTGGAGTGTGTGGCTAAAAGGCAGGTCTACTAGAGTTGGCCTGACTACCACATAAACTCTGTTGAGTACAAGCTGGCCCCATAATCTGTGTTTGTGGTTTCTGTTCTCTCCTCTAAGGTGGAGCCTACCAAGACCTATATGGTCCTTCCTGAAAAGACTTGGCCTTCTAACCCTGCTACTGCTATTGCGGTGTTGACCTAGCAGGAAAGGAGTTAGCTCTGAATCCACTTCTAGGAGGTACAAATGGATAAGGGAAATTACGATTCTATTGTGGTTGGTTCCGGAAGTGGTCTTGATTATCATGATGCTTGGGCTAGATCTTGTCGTCAGGGTAAAAATCAGGTATGAAACTAAAACAGCAAGACATCAAACCCTAACTAGCACAATAGAGCACAAGATAACAAAAAGATCAAAATAACAATGCAAATGCAAACCAATCTCCGTGCTAAACTTGATTTATCTCCATTTCTCTTCTCAACCTCACATAGGCATGCAAGATTTCAAAGGTTGTTGATGGGAGGAATGTTGGTTGCTCACTATTTCATTAGCATAACAATGGCATAGGATGAATGATCCAAAAGCTCTAATGGCATTTCGAAAGCATAAGGCTACTTGAAAACCAATGCATCCAAATGGCTTGTGAGAGGTTTGATTTATAGAAAGTGAGTGATTTGAATGAATGGTTGAGATCAAAAGTTGTTTTCAACGATGTGGACGGTTAGGATTGATTAGGTTTTCCCACTCCATGAGGAGTTGTAGTCATGTGACATGTGTGCGGAGGAGAATAAAGGAGACCTAATTCAAATATTTTATTTGAATTAGTTTGACATGTGAAGGTATTTTAAATGAAAGTTGTAGTATGTGACATGTGTTGCAATGAGATGAAAGGTGAGGGAATAATTCAAATATTTTATTTGAATTATTTGGAACATGTGAAAGGGGTATTAACTAAATAAATATGATTTATTTAATTAATTAGAAAGTGGGATAAGTGGGATTAGGAGTGGGATTATGCAAGGGACCTAGGACAAAATGTTGCAAGATGTCTCACAAGGTGATGTTGCAAGACATGGACAAATTTGGGTGTCTATAGATCTCTTCTACAATAAGGGCTTTCTCTACTACCTATCTCAAGGGCGAGGGCTTAGATAAACGTACAGGTCCTGCAATGCCATGGTTGAGTCCTATGATGAAGCGATTGACCATCAACTTCTCATCTTGAATATAATCAACATACTATAGCAACTCTAGGAATTTGTTCTTGTATTGAGATAGTGTGAGTACTCTCTATTAGAGATCATGAAACTCTTCAATCTTCAGCTGTTGAAAATATTCTGACATGTATCTTTTCTTGAACAACTCCAAAAAGGTCTCCCAAGTGACAATATCTGGTGTCAAGTGCCCTTTCCTCTCCTCCTGATGCCACCAAGTAGCGACATTATCTCTAAGCAAATGGATTGCCAATCAAGCTTTGAGGTTACTCTCATAAGTTTTGAGTGCAAAGCAATTCTCAAGGCCTAGCAACCATGATTTAGCCTCTATATGATCAGTGGAACCAGAAAAGTTCTGAGGTTGAAGGTAGAGGAATTCTCTAATTTATTTGCCAACATCAACTAGAGCATCTTTGTCTATCTGTGCAAAATGAGGAGGGGGTTCATAATGTCATGATTCACCCATCCCTTCCTTTGCATGCTTTGCTCTACCTCTATCAGGGCTTCTGCTACGCTCTTGGGGAATAGAGTGATACTCATCTAAATGGGGTTGATCCTGATTATGGGGTGGATTAATAATAGATGGAGGAAGTCTATCTGAAATGACATCTATTAGATGCTACAGAGTCTAAAGTATTTAAGGCCTATGACTGGCATGTTCATCGGAATGATCTACTTTGACGACACGAAATGAGTGCGCCTTCGTCGTGGAGGCATACTACACGATCAAGAAAGCAAGGTTATTCAACAACAAAATTTCCCAAAGTTCCCAAAGTGTGGCAACCTGGGCTATGATACCTAATGTCATGCCCACCCTTATAGAACTATAAGTATGGACATGAACACAAAAATGGAGCAATTTTTGTTTTTTCCTAATCACTAGTTTTAATAATTTTGAGGAAGTAGCTTACCTAATATGCACAAGTCTTCTACTGATGTCGAGATGTTAACAGAAGTATGTTACTTGTTTGCAACTATACAAGGAAAAGATTTAACTAATTAGTTAGACAAATCTACTATAAGTAATGAACAGGGAACTAAGTAAACAAATCAAATGAAATAAATAGCATTATGATTGAATTCATGAGGAAAATAATAAAACAATTACATCCATTTAATCTAAGTTAGGTATAACCAATCTACTTAAGTCTTGCATAAGATAAGATAAGAATTCTTCATTCAATTTCAAATGATTATCCAATAAACAAATTCCAATATATATGTATGTATGTATGTATCTCCTGAATGAGATCATTTGAAACATATTCAAATTCTCAAAAGCATTTATTTATTCTAAAACTGGGATAAGAAAGTTTAATAATTCTGCATAACAAAATGAAAGATAATATAAATATAATTAGAATTTCTTAGTATCATATTGGTGTGAAGATCTTTGTTTTAACTTTACATACAACACGAATTATATATATATATATATATATATATAGACACACACACACACACACACACACCTCTACCAAGAGCATTAATAAAACTGAATTCAAATAAGTATAAACAGTGTTTAGCATTATGCCATAAACTAGTATATACATAGTGATCTTTTTATTCAGCATTGAATGCTAAGATATTCATAAATACAATTCATATATATATATATATATATCATGTATTCAGTAATAGACTACACAATGCACAACAAAAGAATCTTCACACACACACACACACACACACACACACACACACACACAAGGTTTTACACACATATATAAACCCTTATGGGTAAAAGCAAGAAGTTGGGTCCACGAAGAGGGGAAGTTTTGGCCCCAAAAAAAATCGCAAGAAACACGTATGCATTATTGAAAAAATGCGTACATGCTTAGCTACGGGTGTATATGAGGAAAAATTGATTAAATCTAAACTAAATAAAATCAAAAAACCCAATAACATAAAGAAAACGAATTTAAATAAAAGCCAATGACAAACAATCAATGAAATAAAGACTTTTACCGAAATCTGTATTGTTTCCTTTGGATTGAATGTGGATTGCTCAATGAAGTTGCGAATCCATAGCTGCAACAAGCAAGTAGTGTGCTCAATATGCTCAAAGATCAATGTCAAAAGATCGTGAGAGTGCTTAATCGACGCGTTGTGTATGCTCAAAGCTCTGTTAAGTATGCCTGAGAATAAAATCGAAGAGAGAGAGTAAATGAAGGAGATGAGGGGGGTTTATATAGATTTCAAGGAAGATCGATCAACGGTCCAGATAATTCAGAAGAATCAACGGAGGAGAATAGTTGAGGAACGTGCAATGAATGAGAAGAAGCCAAGTGTCTTGCTTTCTTTTGCATGAGAGGAGTTATCAAGAATAGAAGAATGAGTTAAAGCAATTAACAGAATGTAATGATCAGTTAAGTGATTTAAAACAAGAAGAAGAGATTTGCATGAGAAAAAGAAGATATTTTGCTTTATTAAATATAGAAAACCTGAGTTATATTAGAGATAACTCAAATTTATAAGAAAAAGCAACTTAAATAAATAATTGATTTATTTAAATTTAGAGAAGATATTATTGGAAGAAATAATTAAATAATTAGAATTATTTAATTTAGAAGATTTGAAAGCAAATTAAATAAATAAATTTATTTAATTGTTGTGCATGATTTTGGAAGAACAATTTTGATTTAATTAAATAATTTAAGAATTATTTAATTGTAGATAAGACAGAATTGTGATGAATTAATTAAATAATTGATTTATTTAATTAATGTGGACTTGATTTTTGGAAAGAGAATAAAGATCAAATTAAATACTTAAAATTATTTAATTGTAGAAGAATAATAGAGGAATTTAATTTAATTAATTAAATAAAGAGAATTTATTTAATTAATGTTGAATTTAGGAGATTTAGAAGAATTTGGTGAAATTAATTAAATAATTAGATTATTTAATTAATGTGTGAAATGCAGGTGATTAGGAAGAAATGACGAGATGCGAGCAGTGTGACGACTTGGTCATTTTAGAGTGTCTACAACGGGTACCTGAGCCTAAATCAAAATGCGTATGCGTTATGACTTGGGTACCCAATACAAAACACATATGTATTTCTAAAAAGTATTTAATTTTTAAAATAAACGACTGTCATTTTCATTTCTTCCTGCGAATTTGGTGGAGAGGAACAACGATAGAATGTCACAAGTACGCATTCTTGAGGACCTGTACCAGCACAATTTTAGTTGCCACCTCCTCCCGTTGATGCAAGCAGCCTCTATGACCTCCAGGTTGGTTAAATTCTACATTTTTTTGGTTTTATATCTTGCATTCTTTACTTGTAATTGTAGTTTACTGTTTGTTTATTTTGTTTGTAATTAGCTTGTTTAATTTATAGTTTTTAAATTGTAGTTGAAAACAAAATCATCACACAAATGAGAAACCATAAATTCTAAATTGAAATACAAAAAATTGATACCTAATTTAACCCTAAACCACACAAAACCTAGAGTTAGAGATCAAAACCCTAAACCCTAGGTTCCAAAAAACTTAGACCTAAAAACTAAAACCCTTAACCCTAGGACCTAAACCCTAAAACCTAAACCTAAAACCCTTAACTCGTAACCCTAGGACCTAAACCCTAAAACCTAAACCTAAAACCCTTAACCCTAGGACCTAAACCCTAAAACATAAACCTAAACCTAAAACCCTAAACCCTAAAACCTAAACCTAAAACCCTAAACTGTAAACCCTAAAACCTAAACCTTAAACCACAAAACCTAAACCTAAAAACCTAAACCCTAAAACCTAAACCTAAAACCTGTTAGATTCAAGATAGATAATTGAGAGGAGTGGGGGTGAATCAGTTGTCCCAAAACTTTCCTTTTATTAAAATCCTTCTTGTAATTCAATAGCATAATAATAAATCAATCATGAAAACACAATGCAACAATTCAAGAGCAGAAACACATTAACACATATGACACCAAGATTTTAACGTAGAAAACCTGGTTAAGGGAAAAACCACGGGGTGACTAACCCAAGATTGTATTTTCTGTTAAATAAGAAGAACAAGATGGAACATGCCAATTAGGGCTCACTTCCCAAGCACACTGCTCACAAGAGGCCCACTGCCTACAGGATACACACTATCTACAGAATAATAAATATTACATACTTGAATTGAAGAATAGCATCTGCACCATTCTTGAGTCAGTTCCATTTAAGCTCAACACTTCCACTCTACCTTTCACTCTTTTCCTCTCTACCACACTCTCATCTCCACCAAGATACTTTTGAAATGACTTCACAACTCTTATTTATACAAGACATTGACTTTGGGATAATCATCAAAGTTAGCATACACAAATACAACTTGACTAATTACAAAAGCCTTCATGCGGATCACCACACTGTCGGCCACACAGATCTGGGACTTCAATATTCTTTGAGGAACATGTCATGCTTCATAGAACATCTTCAAGATCATCCGCAAGATGTGTAATTCATCCGGTCGTCCAAGGAAGAACATCATCATCTGAAAGTAAATCTTCAATTACGAGCTCAATCTTCAATGTGGATCATCAACACAAACTAGACACAATCTAGAGACACCCACAAGCTTACCTGAATCACCAAGAACATCCATACCACTTATGTCTACTGAAATCATCCTCATCTTCATCTGGAACCTTAAGAACACATTCTGTCATTACTATCACATTAGAATGAATGCTTGGGGACCTCCAAACCATGAACCAATTGAGTTGTCAATTCACATTGGCTTGTTAAACACCCCATAAAATCCACAGAACATGATATTGCATTTCTGGATCTTATCAGACCTATTTGTGTTACTTTGTCACCTCTGAACACCTGCCAAAACTGGTTTCACTCAAGTGGCCATAACTTCTTCAAATCTTTATGCGGACCTCTCAAATCTTGACTGGATCATCTTTAAACACATATCTACAAACTCTTTGATGCGTATTCCCCGATCTCCATCTTAGCTAGGATCTTCACTTCATAGAGCTTCACTGTTCTTCTCTATTTCTGATAGGACTAATTTTCTCAATATCCTCAGCACACATCTCATCTAATCCTTGGCATCAATGCAACAAGAGTATGTTGACATCAATGACAACACCGGTTAGGCCCATACTTGCAACAATCTCCCCCTTTGTCATTGATGGCAACATATGATGTGAAAAACTATTTTAACGATCAAGACAAGTACTTCTCCTCACCGACTGACATAACTTCCCCTATCAACAACAACCATTCACATGTCTTCTCTTCCTTTATTGGTCCCCCTTTGATCAGCAACCACTTTTTGTTTTTCACATGTCTTCTCTCCCCCTTTGACATCAATGGCAAAGGGTACATACTTGCATCACTCAGAATCAAATAGACTGCTCCCGCTAAGTAGTAGCTTCCCATCATCAATCGGGACCATAAGATATGACTGTGAGATCCACCAGACTGATGCACATCAATGCACCTTAATTCAGAACCAGAGGGGTAATAACCCCTAACTTCTCCCTGAGATACTCAAAAGAGTCCTTAGGCAGAGGTTTAGTAAAAATGTCTGCAATTTGATCCTTGGAGGGCACAAACTCTAATTTGACTTTATTCTTGTTCACCTGCTCTCTCAAAAAGTGAAACTTGATGGATATATGTTTTGTCTTTGAATGCAACACTGGATTTTTTGATATATTTATTGCACTTGAATTATCATAGAAGATTGTGATAGGTTCCTCATACTCCACTCTGATGTCTCTTAACATTTGCTTTATCCACAATACTTGAGTGCAACTACCTACTGCTACAATATATTCTACTTTTGCAGTGGACAGAGATATTGCCTCTTGTTTCTTGCTCAGCCAAGAAACCAATCTTTTCCCTAAAAAGAATTCTCCACCATTGGTACTCTTCTGGTCATCCACATCTCCTGCCCAATCCGCATCTGTATATGCATGAAGAGAGAAATCATGATCTCTAGGATACCATAAACCATACTCAACTGTTCCTTTTAGATATCTAAGAATCCTCTTAATTGCCATGACATGAGATTCTCTAGGATCAGCTTGGAATCTAGCAACAAGACCAACAACATTCATAATGTCAGGTCTAGTTTGAGTAAGATACAGTAGTCCTCCAATCATTGACTTGTATTTTTTCTGATCAACCTTAGGAGAGTCATCATCTTTGCTCAATTTGCATCCGGTTACCATGGGAGTATTCATTGGTTTTGAGTCTTCCATCCCAAATTTCTTCAACAATTCTTTCACATATTTGGTATGTGAAATGAAGATTCCTTTCTTTGTTTGAGTGATTTGTAGACCAAAGAAGAAATTCATTTCCTCAAACATGGACATCTCGAATTCACTTTTCATTTGATTTGCAAAAGTTTTGCACATACTATCTCTTCCTCCAAAAATGATATCATCAACAAATACTTCAACAATCAAGATATTTTCATGATCAATTTTGAAGTACAAGTTACTATCAGCAGTACCTTTGTTGAAACCAATCTTCAAAAGATGCTTATCCAGTCTTTCATACCAGGCTCTTGGGGCTTGTTTGAGTCCATACAATGCTTTCTTCAACTTGCAGACCATATCATCATGATCAGACAATTGAAATCCATCCGGTTGCTCAATGTATACTTCTTCTTCCAAGTCACCATTCAGGAAGGCAGACTTGGCATCCATCTGATATACTTTGAAGTCCTTGAAGGAAGCAAAAGCAAGAAATAATCTGATTGCTTCAATTCTTGCCACCGAAGCAAAAGTTTCTTCAAAATCAACTCCTTCTACTTGAGAATAACCCTTGCAAACCAATCTGGCTTTGTTTCTGACTACTTCACCATCTTCATTAAGTTTATTCCAAAAGACCCATTTGGTTCCAATCACATTTTTGTTTTTAGGTCTGGGAACAAGATCCCAAGTGTGATTTTTCTCAATTTGCATCAACTCTTCCTTCATTGCTTTAGTCCAACTTTCATCATTGCATGCTTCACTCACTGTTTTTGGTTCAATCTTTGAAATCAGACAATACTTTTCTGAGTCTTGAGTAATCTTTTTCCTTGTTTGAACACATTTGCTTTTATCACCTATGATTTAATCTTCAGAGTGATTCAGTCTTACATACCTGGGAGTTTTGGGAATTTCTCGCACTTCTATTTCTTGAACAGGTTCATTCAAACTTATCTCTTCTTCCTGATTCTCCAGATCAGTTTGGATCTGAATTTCAGAAGGGGCTTGGACTTCTTGGACTAAAACATCATTCTAATCATCTTTTTCATATTCATAAAACCTTGAGGATTTTTCAATACCTTTATCAACCTTTTCATTACTACTTTCTATAATCTTTCTCAATCTCTTGTTATAACACCGGTATGCTTTGCTTTTAGTAGAATAACCCAAGAATATTCCTTCATCACTTCTAGCATCAAATTTGCCAAGGTCTTCATCTCTTTTGATGTAACATTTGCTACCAAAGACTTTAAAATACTTCACAGTGGGAGTGATGCCAAACTAGAGTTCATAAGGGGTCTTACTAGTATTGCTTTTGATTTGTACTCGATTAAGAGTATAGACAACAGTGCTTACAACTTCTCTCTAGTAGATCTGAGGAACATTTGCTCCCATCATCATGCTTCTAGATGCTTCCTGGATGGTCCGGCTCTTTCTTTCCACTACTCCATTCTGCTGTGGAGTCCTTGGAGTAGATAACTATCTTTTTATCCCATGTTTCTCACATAATTCTATGAACTCTTCGGATGTGAATTCTCCACCTCTATCAGACTTGAGACATTTTATGTTTAATCCAGTTTCATTCTCTACCATAGCCTTGAATATTTTAAATTTCTCAAGGGCCTCAGATTTTTCTTTTAGAAAGGTCACCCACATCATCCAGGAGTGGTCATCAATTAATAACATGAAGTATCTATCACCTTGCAAACTCTTGATTCTTGCCAGTCCACATAGATCAGTATGTACTAAGTCTTAACAATCTGGTAGAAGATTGTTCCTTACTTTTGAATGTTACTTTGCTCTGCGTACCCAACTGACATTCTTTGCACAAACTATTAGTAGGTTTCACCTGCCTTGGAAGATCTCTTACAACCTGAGTGTTGCTTATTTTGATGATATTATCAAAATTCACATAACACATTCTCCTATGCCACAACCAACTCTGATCAATTTGAACAAATAAACAACTTTTGCCAGTACCAACCAAGTGGAAGATGTTACCTTTTGTTTGAGTACCGGATGCAATCTCTGTTCCAGAACTTTCAAAGATCTTACATTTTCTATTTTTGAATTGGAGATCATAGCCTTTGTCCACCAACTATCCAACACTGAGAAGATTGTGCTTTAGACCTTCAACATATAGTACATTACTGGTTTTGTTCTTTCCATCAAAGGAAATAGTTCCTCTACCTTTGATTCTCCCAACAGAATTATCACCAAATTTTACAACTCCTCCTTCATATCTTTCCAAATCTATAAACTTATTTTTGTCACTTGTCATGTGGTGGGAGCATCCACTGTCAATGACCCAATCATCCTTTTCTTCAACTTGGGCAGCCATAGCTCTTTCTATCATTTTATGATTGACAGATTCAGAGGGTATTGGATCTTCTTCCTTGATGGCAATAAACACCCAGTCACTTCTGGATTTGTTTCCTGTCTCTGATTCATCATTTGTTACTCCTTCATCATCATTATCTTCATGAACATAGTAACATTTCTCTTGGAATCTTGATCTATTTGGATTTGTCTTTAAAAATCTTTCTGAACACCTTGAGGCAAAATGACCAATCTTGTTGCAATTGAAACATTTGAAGGGCAATTTTCCTTCATACTTACCAGATCCTCTTGGCAGTCTTTTTGCAATAAGGGCTTCAAGTTGAGCAACTTCTATTTCATCTTCTTCCAAATATTTTCTTGCTTTTTCATACCATGATAGTTTCTTTGAGGAGTTCTCTCCTAGATCAAGCTTTTGTTTGCCTTTTGCAGAGGCACTAGCTTTGAATGCAGATTCAATCTTGGGGGGCGCATCTCCAAACTTGGCCAATTCAAATGCAGCTAATTTTCCAACCAATTGATCTCTTGTGATATTTGAAAAAGATCTAAATTCTTCAATAACAACAACCTTGTATTTCTAAGCAAAAGGTAGGGATTTGAGGACTTTGGCAACAATCTCATCTTCATCCAAGATTCCACCAGTACACCTAATGCCACAAACAAGCTCATTTATTTTTGGCATAAAAGTAGTGATATTCTCATCTTCAGGTTTTCAAATTTTCCTTTTAGACTCTGTAGCTTGGCACATTTAACATATTTGTCTCCTTCATGCAGAAGTTCTAGTTTTTCTCAAATCTCATATGCAGTTTTTAGATCTATAACATTTGTCAGCTCTAAATCAGATAAGACACTTAATAGAGATTCTTTAGCCCGACGATTGTCTTCAGCATCTTTAATTTCATCTATAGTTGTCAGACCATTCTTTGGAGGAACATACTTCTTTGAAGCCATGATCCAATATTGCATTCCCATGCATTGCAAGTGGCCTTCCATGCGGCTTTTCCAAAGAGTGTAATTAGTTCCATCAAACCTTGGACTATCCTTCTTGTAGGAAGACATCTTGGATCTCCTCAAGCGGTTAAGCTCCTTTTAGAGCAACTTAGCTCTGATACTAATTGTTAGATTCAAGACAGACAATTGAGAGTGGGGGTGAATTAGTTGTCCCAAAACTTTCCTTTTATTCAAATCCTTCTTGTAATTCAGTAGCATAATAATAAATCAATCATGAAAACATAATGCAACAATTCAAGAGCAGAAACACATTAACACATATGACACCAAGATTTTAATGTGGAAAGCCCAGTTAAGGAAAAACCCACGGGGTGACTAACCCAAGATTGTATTCTCTGTTAAAAGAATAAGAAGAACGAGATGGCACATGCCAATTAGGACTCACTGCCCGAGCACATTGCTCACAAGAGGCCCACTGCCTACAGGAGACACACTGTCTATAGAATAATAAATATTACATACTTGAACTAAAGAATAGCATCTTCACCATGCTTGAGTCAGTTCCATTTAATCTCAACACTTTTGCTCTGCCTTTCACTCTTTTCCTCTCTACCACACTCTCATCTCTACCAAGATACTTTTGAAATGACTTCACAACTCTTATTTATACAAGACATTGACTTTGGGATAATCATCAAAGTCAGCATACACAAATACAACTTGACTAATTACAAAAGACTTCATGTAGATCACCACACTATTGGCCACATAGATCTGGGACTTCAATATTCTTTGAGGAACACGCCATGCTTCGCAGAACATCTTCAAGATCATCCGCAAGATGTGTAAATCATCTGGTCGGCCAAGGAAGAACATCATCATCCGGAAGTAAATCTTCAATTACGAGCTCAATCTTCAATGTGGATCATTAACACAAACTGGACATAATCTTGAGACCCCCACAAGCTTGCCTGAATCACCAAGAACATCCATACCACTTCTGTCTACTAAAATCATCCTCATCTTCATCTAGAACCTTAAGAACACATTCTATCATTACTGTCACATTAGATTGAAGCTTGTGGACCTTCAGACCATGAACCAATTGAGTTGTCAATTCACATTAGCTTTCTAAATACTCCATAAAATCTGTAGAGCATGATATTACATATTCAGATCTTATCGGACCTATTTGTGTTACTCTGTCACCTTTGAACACCTGCCAGAACTAGTTTCACTCAAGTGACCATAACTTCTTCAAATCTTCATGCGGACCTCTCAAATCTTGACTGGATCATCTTTAGACACATATCTACAAACCCTTTGATGCGTATTCCCTGATCTCCATCTTAGCTAGGATCTTCACTTCATAGAGCTTCACTGTTCTTCTCTGTTTCTGATAGGACTAATTTTCTCAATATCCTCAGCACACAGCTCATCCAATCCTTGGCATTAATGCAACAAGAGTATGTTGACATCAATGAAAACACCAGTTAGGCCCATACTTGCAACAAAACCCTGAACTGTAAACCCTAAAACCTAAACCTTAAACCACAAAACCTAAACCTAAAACCCTAAACCCTGAACCACAAAACCCCTCTTAGGGCCTATAATTAAGTAGGTATATAATTAATAATTATCACAATTCTTAAATACATGTCACATAATTGGTATCAAATCTCTCTAAGCCCCAATCTCATTTATTTTCCCATCAATATTAGATATTCATGTTCCTTACTACTTAGCTCACGTATTCCTCCCATCGACCTTTAAGATTTTTAATAACTTCATATCCCTTGTATTTGTAGATCTTAAAGTTTGAATCCATAGTCCCATCTACATCTCTTGCACCTCCAACATCCTCGTATAAGAATTCTTGAGATCCCAACCATTAAGCTAAGCTAAGATGTATTTTTACCATTTGAGCATTATTTAGGCATGAGTTTTTATGGATCCTCAAGTTATTTAAATGCAATACTCCACCTACCTCCCCCACCTTTCAAATATGAAATTAACGATTAGATTGACACTAATGGGTGTGTAGAATCATCTATATCCTATCAAAATGATATTGCTCTCTCAACAAAGGCATATACGTACATGCAATGCCTAAGGAATTTGAAAATGGGTATAAGAATATGTATTAAGCATAAATCAAATTTAAAAGTAGGTGAAAATGCAAATCCTAGAGCCAAATAAGGGTGGGTAGGGTGATCAAAAGATATGAAAGGTAAGCAATCACCAAATCTTGAAATAATAAT
The DNA here is from genome assembly GCA_027924645.1 of Cunninghamia lanceolata. Classification (NCBI taxonomy): domain Eukaryota; kingdom Viridiplantae; phylum Streptophyta; class Pinopsida; order Cupressales; family Cupressaceae; genus Cunninghamia; species Cunninghamia lanceolata. The sequence continues at coordinate 166,621 of BSBN01000056.1, forward strand.
AAAGTAATAAGTTACAAGGATAAAACTTGGCTAAGTTAGATATGATAGTATGATGTATTCAGAGATAAATGTAGATTTGAAATCCGTAATGTCAATAATAAAAATTAGGAATAATACTATGTCATGTAAGCTCAATTAGGTTTACCAAAATGAAAATGAAAATAGAGATTCCATATGGTTAACTTCTAGGAGAATTTAATAGAATGGATACACGTAAGAAAATAATTATCCTAAACAAACATAAATAACTAACATTGTATAGAATTGACAATTGGTCAATGCTATAATTACAAAATAAATGAGGACAAGAATGCTTAGTTGTATCACTAAATGATGAATATAATTGACAAGGGTCTTCGGTGTGTTGATGTTTAGCTTTGAGAAATGTGATCTCTTAGTCTAATTTGAAGGCTATTTGTTAAATGTCTACGTTATAATCTAATAGAGAACAAATTCATAGGTAGGTATAGAATCAAAACTATGAACTAACTTCCTACTTTCACAAACTTATTCCTATGCTCAAACAAACTTCTACCCTTCTACTTGCCTAATCCAAATTGCTATGCTATGCTCCTTCTATTAGCTAGGGGAAAACTGATATTTATAAATATATTTACTAGGTTGTTGTATGATTAAAGCCATGAGGACACTTTTCCTTAACTAACCCTCTAATAGAAAACAAGATCGAAGACAATGAATAAGTCCTAGGATGCATATTATTTACTTCTTTTTAAGTGGGCTCCAAATTCAAGTGTTTTGTTAATGACTTTTCTTTCAATGCTCTAGAATGATGAGAGATCTTTGAATGTGTGGATTCATCCTATATGAATGGAAATGAATGTCTTTAAAAAAACTAGCACATGACATCAAATTACAAAGAACATGTGTCTAGTTGGCTATTAGTGGGAAAGGTAAAGGGGGGAACTTGGCTGAATTTGAATTTCAAAATTTGATGTTGGGTGGAACAATGTTACGCTCATGAGGTCAACCTTGTGAGCATGGACCCAAACTAGAATAAAAGAAAAGCTAGATCATAATAGACAATGACAACCTAGGAATTAGTGTATGGATGGACATGATAATCATACAAATAGGTTGAATGTATTGTGATAATCATATTAAACTTGATAATTCAATATCTAGGTTCTTGTTCTAACTCTTTGGATTGATATTTAAATGCTTGATATAGAAAAATGTGTGTTTTAATTTTCGTCCAAGAGGTCTTTTGAAAGTGATTAGCAAAAAATATGGGATGAAGGGGAGGCTCAAATTGTTTGTATTTTCTATGACATAAATTAGTCTAAATTTTCATGCTGTGCATTTTTTAATGTTTTAAATTGAATGTGTCTTCAAAAGACATGTATTTTGAATTTGTCCACGTTCAATTTGATTTTTAGTTCAAATTGTGTACATTATTTAATTAGTTTATTGATATATATATTTTTTATTGTTTAACATGCATTTGCCCTTTCATCACATGGAGCCAAATATAGCTGTAGTCGATGAGTTTTCTATAGAGGATTTCATACATATTGACCAGCTCAAAAAGCCCTTACATGGACCATCACCTCCACATAATGGATCACCACCACAAAACCCCATGCCTCCACTCTCTCCACCTCCTAACCCCCCATGTCCTCCAATTGATCAAAATCAGTTACGAGAGAGCAAAAATGCAAACCTAAATGTCATTCAAGAAAAATATAAATTTGATAAAAAATGAGCCCAACCTTCCCCCCATGTAGCACGATTTGCATCTTTGATGCAAACTATTATCGATTCTGTTCGATCCATCGATGCAGACCTAGTTAGTTTCCATCGATGGAGAGAAGAGAGAAGATAATTTTATGTAGATGGGTTGTTTTATAAAGAAATCCATGACCTTCATATTACCAAAGAAGCAATTTGTGCACATTTCTTTAACCCCAATACAAACGAAGCAATTTCATCAAATAAAAAATGAATTTCAATTAAATGGTGTAGGCACCCACATATAGCTGCACATTTTTGGGACAGATGGTGGATGGTCTTTGATATTCCACCACATGGCAATTGTGAGGTGCCCCTTTATTTTTTGAGAAAGTTATGGGCTGAGTTTGAGTTGGGTAAAAAACCCAACTATTTTGATATGAGGTCATTTCAGGGAGTTGGTCATGGCATGCCCCAAAATAGATTAGGAGCACGTGTCGATCCTCAATGACGTGCTCTGATTCCACCAATTGTTGCTCTACCTCCTAGTATTCCCGCTACATATCAGCAGCAGACGATATTGTCCACATTAGGAGCATTGAGTTCTCTCTCAAGAGATCTCATTCATTAGACTACCCACGTGGCAACTAAAGTGGGCGATAGAGAGCATGGAGGTTCATCCTATGGGCATACTCAAGCATCCACTATAGGTCCACCTGTATCTATGACGGAATCATTTATGGACTTACTATATGCTGATGATCATCCTACATAGGTATGTACATCTTTTGAAAGGCATGTATTTTAATTTGTTTGAAAGGTGCAAAATTCATGTAAATAATAAAATAAAATTATATATAATATAATATTAATTTTCAAGAAGTGTTCGGTGTAGATGCATGATTAGAGGAGGCTAATTTCTCATTATGATCGTGTTTGTTTTTTGAAAGTTGTAGAAATGGGCACACCTTACGGTTAGGTAAACCAATATATATTTTAATTTATGTCCATATCTAATTTAATTTGAATTTTTACACATTTGTGAACTTTTGATATATTGTATCTATGCAGGGAGGCCATGCGATACCCATGACCGACCAACCACAAGGTGTGGTGAGCGCTCCTGAGTCATCATCAGCTTTTATGCATGAGCCATCTCAGGTCCGTGCTTTCAAAATTTATTTAAGTTTGAAATTTACATGTGCTTTAAAAACTTACTACATGTACTATGATTATTTTATGCAGGATGATAGCAGTATCCTTATAGGTGGTAGGCAGGCTCTTGATCATGGTCATGACCATGAGGGTATGTCATTCGAGGTCCTAAACTATCTCCTATACAATTTTTAGGTCTTTTAAATATATATTTAAATTCAATTAAAATCATTTTTTATCACTAATATTTTCTAGTCCTATTGTTTGCTTTATTCAATATCCAGGAATTAGCAACTCAATCATTTGGTCCTTAATCGACAGTTATACCACCCATTGAACAAAATGTGCCAGTATATTCACATGATCAGATGGTAATTTATGCATACTTAAAATCATTTTTACTATATTTACTATATTTAATTAAAATCAAATTTTTATCGAGTTAATATTTTCTAACCTATATTGTTTGCTTTATTTGAATATCTTCAATTGAAATAATTTTTTATCACTAATATTTTCTAACCTATTGTTTGCTTTATTTGAATATCCAGGAATTAGCAGCTCAATCAGTTGGTCTTGATAGACTATAGATAGTTTTATTTTATGGACTATAGATAATTTTATTTATATGTGTGCCACTTGACATATATATTTTGAACATGTTATTTCATGGACCATTTCACATACATTATATACATTATGATCATGTTTGTGTTTATGAATGTGTTCACATACATGTTATGTTCATTATGATGATTATATGCACTCACATATATATATTTTATCTAATTTTCAAGTAATATGCACTATAAATTCTTATCTAGAATCAAATTGCATATATATTTACATGCCATTGTTGAATGAAGTTTAGATGTCTTAAAATACTTTAGATAGTTTTATTTTATGGACTATAGATAGTTTTATTTATATGTGTGCCACTTGACATATACATTTTGAACATGTTATTTTATGGATCATTTCACATACATTATAGACATTATGATTGTGTAACTTGTGTTTAGGAATGTGATGACATACATGTTATGTTTATTATGATGATTATATGCACTCACATATATATATATTATCTAATTTTCAAGTAATATGCACTATAAATTCTTATCTAGAATCAAATTGCATATATTTTAAACATGGCATTGTTGAATGAAGTTTAGATGTCTTAAAATGATTAACTTTCAAATTTCAATAAAATCACATGGTTAGGTGACAAATTAATACATTCCTTATAGTTTAGATCATAGTCATAATAAAGTAAGGGTAGGTAATTTTAACTATTTTCCAATTCTAGCGAATATTAATCACTAAACAAAAATCTATACTTCACATGTATAAAATGTATAAGATACAATTGAACAATTTTATAAAACGTGGTTTATAAGACACAATTTGTATAAGATAAAATTGGAACAAGATATAAAAAGTGATTTATAAGTTCATACATCGAACAAACATATATAATGTATATTAATGTTTAATACAACTATATAACATGATGAAACATATATGTGCATATAAATACAATTAAAGCTTATCAACTTTTACAGTGACAATCATGGTAGATCGACTTGATGAGAACCTACAAAAATAATTAATGTAAGTAAAGTAACTATATTTTATATGAGTCATGTAACTAGATAATTCATGCGAGAAAAGAACAATACATACTAAACCTAGAAATCCTAGATATAGATTATATGAGTCACGCATCTCGTGAACCCTAGAAATCCTAGATATAGATTTGTTATTCTAAGAGGATGGCTTAAGGGGAGTTAAGAGATGAACCCTAAACCCTTAAGCCATATAGATTTGTTATTATTTGCATCTCATGAACCCTGGGACCTAAAGCCTAGGAGATGCAAGATGATGGATTAAGGGTTGATAAGAGGATATGGCTTAAGGGGTCCTAAGAGGATGGCTTAAGGGGAATTAAGAGAGTGACTTAAGGGGATGCAAGAGGATAGATTAAAGGTAGATAGGAGGATATGGCTTAAGGGGTCCTAAGAGGATGGATTAAGGGGAGTTAAGAGATGAACCCTAAACCCTTAACCCATAATAGATTTGCTATTCTAACTATCTTGTGAATCCTATAAACCCTTAACTATTAACCCTAGGACTTAAAGCCTAGGATATGGACCCTTAACCCTTAACCCATAATAGATTCAAGTTATTCTAAGCATTTCATGAACCCTAGAAATCCTAAACCCTAGAAATCCTAAACCCTTAACCATAGGACCTAAAGCCTAGGATATATGAGGAGGGATTAAGGGTAGATAGGAGGATATGGCTTAAGGGGTCCTAAGAGGATGGCTTAAGGGGAATTAAGAGAGTGACTTAAGGGGATGCAAGATGATAGATTAAGGGTAGATAGGAGGATATGGCTTAAGGGGTCCTAAGAGGATGGCTTAGGGGTCCTAAGATAATAGACTAAAAGGATATGAAATCAATTATAAACTTTTCAAAAATGACAATGAATTATTTAGTTTTATATTTTGACTATCAATTAAATATATATACAACTATATACTTACCTGTATTTATTTACTCCGTTGTACCATCTGCATCCTCTCTTTTTTCTAATACAGATATGATTGTCTCATGATCATCCATTGAAAGTGTCCATAACACTTTATTAGCAGGCCTCCCTTTATATCTAACTAGTTTTATATTGGTTGCCAAAATCAAATGTGAGTAATGTATAATCTTCTTGTGTCTTTCATAGTCTTCAAATGCAGGCAAGCCATTCTTTCTTATGAGATATTTTTGAAGCTAGGTGCCAACAACAACCACAGAACTAGTTGGATACTCAAAGTTGTTATCGTCCACTCTAGGATGTACCAACTTATGTTTTCTCTCAACACATCTAGCCAACCAATACTCCATCTCCTCTTCATTCCCCTTAGGTGCAACAACAACATACACATGTCCTACAAAAAAAAAATTAATTCAATAAAGAGTGACATATGTTTAATTCACATATAAACATGGATACATATATAATTGATTTCAATTTTTAATGTACCTTCTTGTACAAGGTCTAAAACACGATCATAATCATCCGATCTAAATAGTTGATTATCTTCAATTGTCGTTCCATGTTGATCATGTGTCGATGTAGGTGTTAAGGCTCTTTGTTTCCATTCTTTGACCCATTCTATATTTTCACACGCCTCCCAATCACCTGCAATACAAAATTGACAAAAACATGCAAGCTACCTTGTCCATATTGTCCATGTGTTTGCATTCGAACTCTTAAACAAATGCCATTTTGCAGATCCATTAATTGTTTCACAATCTTGTCGAGTAAGAATATCATTTTCTTCAACTAACCAAAAGAAGCGCCAAATTATTGAGATCTCACTTGTTCTTGTAGATAATTTTGTATTGCACCAATCTACAATTACACGTGCATCTCTGAATTTCTCTACATCTTCAAATTTTAGTTGCTCTCTAACAAGAGCTCTTTTCACACATGCACCTACTCCATCATGTTCTCTTTTACCATGTCCAGCTTCAAAAAAACTCCATATGTGCTGGATATTATATTCCTTATGAACTCTACATAACCAATAAAATATTCTAGCATTCTTGAATTGACCCGTGCAATTATCCGACCATTTGAGATGTTCTCTCATTTGAATTCCTCTCTTTTAAACTTTTATAAAATGTATCAAAACAATATTGAACAAACTCAGATGAATGTAATCGATTATCACTCACATAAAAATGGTACTCAAAATTTTTCTATTATCTTCTCTACTATCATCTGCATGTCTATATACAATATGAACAAATATGACTACCTGTGCTGAATTACAATATTGTGACTGAATTTCTTCTTATGGAGTAAGAGTATAGTTTTCAGCAAAATCAACAATTGACAATATAGTTCCAATTGGGAATGTGTTTTTACATGTACGAAATTGACCATCAAGCCAATGAGCATTTTGAGAGTGTTTTACATATTTAGGTACAATCTTATCTTTAAATTCTTTAATAAATGCATGGACACTAAATTTTTCCACAATTAGATCACAACATTTTCCAATTTTTCCATCTTTTAAAGAATATTCAACATTTTTAAATTTTTTAACATCCACTAATTGTTGTCCAAATTCATGTAAACTACTTTCATGCATACATTCTCCTAACAATGAAAAATTACCACATCTATCACATTGTCTAGAAATACATGCATTTAAATAAAATAAGTTTCCATCAAAGGGTTCACAAACAAACCTGCTATAAAATCTTTGATTATTTCGGGTGGCATATTAATACCACAAATGTCCTGCATAATTTGGTTAGCATGCAAAGTACAACGTATATATTGAAAAATATCATAATAATAATGAAATTGTACTTGAGTTTTACAACAACAAGAGATTCATTGTTTATTAATTCTAACATACCAAGGTTTACATTTTTCGAATGATCTTTGACTTATGCTAATATTTGGTAAGATTGGATCATCTATTTTTTTTTATATAATTCAGTTTGAGTCATATCTAATAGATGCTTTGGATGAGGGTCACGCATTTTTGATCCCACCCTTAATTTTAAAACATCTCTAATATTAGGTGATACTCTTGTATTATCATGCCAATATTTTTCGATTAAAGATTTGATTTCATTAGTTAATTTTATATCTGACCTTGGGAGTCTACTACTAAAACTTCAACATTGATTAATTGGATCTTTTTCAATACTTTCTCTTCTTTTAGCCGCTCTTATCAAAGTTTTAGGATTTACTTTTATATATTTACTAATCTTACTTAACATTCTTTTATTTGAAGTTGATTTATTAACTAGAGCAGTTGTTATTGCACGACGAGCTGCATTCTTATCTTTAGATCAACTTTTCTTTCCTATAGAATCAATAGCATTGGCAACACTAGATATGACTTGTTATACTAAATCATCTTTCTTTTTTGGTTTTATAAAAATGCCTATTTTTTTCATCACTTTTCACATTTTCCACATTTTCATCAATTGCGTCATGAGTTGACATTGAAATCCTAATTTCTTTCTATAAAAAACATTTTATATAATCTATTTCCATGAGTTCTCATTTGTCTCCAAGAAACTTTACCAGGAAGGTTATCTAACACATCTCTTTCAATTGTAAAAAAAATATTTTCATTTTCATTCATACAAGTGGTTTCATTTTCATTGAACATGCAAGAGGTTTCATTTTCATTTTCAAACATACAAGGGATTTCATTCTCATTTTCATCAATATAAGGGATTTCATCATTATTTTGTTTTTGCATTGTTTCAAAACTAGAATTATTGATACCATCAATGGTGTATCCAGCTTCAACTAAATAACTAAGATCAATTATCAAAACTTGAGTTTGAAGACATACCCGCATAAATTGTTTAAATACGTGCATTTTCCATATCATTGGGAGGTGGATTTGAAGACATACATGAAGTTGTTTGCATAGGTGCTATTTCCATGTCATTCAAAGTTGAAGTTGAAGGCATAGTTGGGTCTGTCTCCATAATTGCATTTTCTTCCATATTCACCATCTCCACATTTGCATCATCTACATTCATCTCACCCTTCATGGTTTCCTCTTCAACATTCATGGAACTAGATGCTTCCAAATTTTTCATTTGGCGAATTCTTTCTCTTCTATCTCTTTTTCTTTTTGCCTCCATTTCTCTATTTGCTTCAATTTCTTCGGGTGTCATTAACTTTCTACATCTTTTTCTTTGTCTCTAGTTTGATCCCATGATTAGCAAACCCTCTTGATAAAAAAACAAATGATTCTTAACCTATTTTCCAATTGCCACCTCCTTCAAATATTTAAATAAAACTATATAGTATGGAGATCCTTTCTTCTATAAACTTTGAAGTACAAAAACATCATGAATACATCCAAAATTTCTCTTTTTCCAAATCTTCTTCTAAAAAGTCCTTGTACTTGATTCCACTTCAGAAAATTCAATTTGCAGTTGTCTCTTCCAAAAATTTGAATAGAATATGACCTGTTAAGAGATTGTACAAGACAAGAATGAAATAAAATATGCAGAAACTAGCACTTTTGGTTCGTATTGCAGAAAGGGGATATTGTAGGAAAAAAGTGCTCAGTTGGTTTTTCCAAATCAGGGAAAAATGGATATATTAGAAACGTGTACACATTATAAAACGTGTATGCATTCTATTTTTTATAAACACGTACATGTTTTATAACGTGTACACATTTCCTTTTTTAAATGACCGAAGAGAAAATGCATATGCGTTATAAAACGCATACGTATTTTTTTAAGAATACATATGGGTTTTTTAAATTTTGAATTCCCAATCCACATGCTGCCTCAATTTTAGGCTCAGGAAAGGCTTGGCAACCCAACCCTTAGCCTTTGACTTGCAACTAAAAAACTAAGGCAGGTTCAAGAGAAATGACGAACTTTGGCAATATAGTTGATGGACCTTTTTTTTGAATTAATCTACGAAATTAAAACCCATTATAGAACACGATGTCTAGTTTCCAAATATATATATTTTTTAAAGATTGCATTATGTTTTTTATTTTTTAATTAATTTCTAAGCAAACTGGTCCATAAACTTGAAATATCAATTTTTAAAAAAATTTTTAATAACTTTTTTTGGTTAATTTTTTTGTAAAAAAAATTATATGACATCAATCTTCAGACAATTCTCTATATAATGAAAAAAAAAATTCAAAAAATATTTACTTTAGGTCCAATTATGTCGTCCATACACGTTGATTTTTAAAAATAGCAATTAGGGCCAATAAAAATTCAAGAAAAAAAATATTCAGAAAAAAATTACAAAAAAAATCCTAATCAATCTTCATGTTGTTAGATATCTTTTCCCAAAAGGAATTAGAAAAATACTTTCATTTAGGTCAAAAAGTGGTGTCCGTACACGTGCATGGTATGGTAAAAAAATGACTTTTAAAAAGTGGTTTTTATACATACCTATCAAAATTGAATTTGTGTCATCTGGGTTTTTGAATAAATTACATATTTGGAAATTAGATTCAAAATATTAAATTTCATATCACTGACTTTTTTTAAGATTCATTGTGTAAGTGCTTCAAAATTTCAGTCCAAGTGTGACAAATTATGAAAAACAGTAAAAACACTTCCACCTTTTGAGCTTTTTGTGGACCCAACTTCTTGCATCAACCCTTATATATGTGTGTAAATATGTATTACACTTATATATATATATATCTCTGTGTGTGTTTGCACATTATATATATAATAAAAAATGTAAAGGATACATGAATCAATGAAATGAAGATTGCAACAACATTTTAAACATACAACAAGCCTTAAGATCGCACCCGGCCTGTGGCAAGCCTGGCTTGGCCGAGGCCTTGCCACGTCTGGCCAACTGGAGCTTGGGGGGCCATGGCTCCCCACGGCTCCCACGACCCTTGGACCATGGTAGCCGTGGATGACACAGCTTCCACAGGCCTCTGGCCAACAATATGTATACATTGTCATGAAATTTTATCAAATGAAATTTATATAGTCTACCATGAATATTGAATATTTAGATATGTAATCTTTACATTTATTTATATATATACAATCTAAATTTTATCTCTATTAAAATAGGGGTTTAAACCAACCTAATTTTCTATTAAAAATAATGAAATCAAAACATCTTTTTACCATAAATATTCAAATAAGAGAATACTAAAATGCCATAATTAGTGCATTTATCTCTGTCCAAGTAATCTTTTCCAGCTAACAGAGTTTTCTCAAATGAAATAATATTGGATCTCAAACTAGTATAATAACAAATACAATACAAATAACCAGATACAACTTATTGTTTCATAAGGTCATAAAATATGGATCAAATAGCTTTCCTTGGCTAAAATTATACACCTGCAATCTACATGAACAACCCAATCTCATCGTCCTCCCAACTGTAGGGCTTGGTTTCCAAGCCCACCCCCAAGCGGGAGATAAAACTCAAATGCCCAATATAAAATTCAACAATAATAACACAAATAAAAACTAGATTTTTAACTAGTTTTTCACATAGGTTGACTCACACACAAAGAATCCTTTCCAAATTCTTGTAAAGGGGGAGAAAGGGGATTCCCTTCCCTCTTGGGGATTAAATCATAACCATAACATTATTTTTTTTTACATATAATGCCATCATAAAAGCAACTCCACAACCCTCGAAACCCTTACTCCATAACAACCCACAACACAACTCCACCCATCAAATCACAACCATATCCACAACATCACAACCCCTCCATCCAAGCCACAACACACACCTCCTATGAGGCCTAGCTTGTATTATTCTAGAGACCTTGATTTGATACTATATATTTTGGTGTGTGTGATTGGACATGGTTGATGTTGCTATTTTGGATTATGGATATATATGATTTATATGCATGCTTAGACATTTCTCTGGCTTATAAATGAAATTATATGTTCATTTAATAAAATGATATGATCATGAAGTATTAATAAGTATACGTTTAATTTTCTACAAAATAAGTATTTTTAATTATTATTATAATAGATTTCATAATTATTTGATGTTAGAAATTTTAATGTTTAATATTTATTGCTTCGACTATAATTTCCAAAAGGTACTGATGGTTCAAATGAGATTTTGAAAGTGGACAGTCCAAGTTCCTTAAAAAATTGGAGACATAATCCAAATGCTTAATGTTATTTATTTATTTTATATAATTTTGTTAAGGGGGTTTTATGTTAAAGAGTATGTTGATTTTATGTCTATGAAGGGAAATATGTTTTATTGAGTAAAAAGAAGTCATTTTAATATGATTGTCTTTTTGGATTTTATATTGAGGGGAAATTGAAAGGTTGGGAGTAATTTTTATTTTAAGGAGGAATTAGAATCATTCCTTAGGATGGAGGTGTGAGTGTTGTAACTTGGCTTCTTTCTTTCTTCTCTTTTCTTTCTTGGGATTTTGTGCCGTAAGGATTGGAGATTATGGAGATGGCTAAAAAGAAATGGTTGTAGGTTGATATTGGTTGGAAAAGATTCAAAGTTGATCATGTTGCTGGATTTAGACCTCATTTATTGGGTTGATCCTAACTTGGACAGCCAAGGTATGACTTGGGTTTTATTGAAATTTTTAGTGTATTTCTTAAAATTGTTGATTGATTATGTTATTGGTGTTGTTAAAATTTGTTGGTTGTATGTATCTGTTTTGTATTGAGTCATGCATGAAAGTTAAGGGGATTGGGTGTGAAAGAGGAGCTAATCTCACTTGTGGGTTGAGAACCTCCTTCGTTTGGGGTTGAGAAAGGCATGGAGCCTCTTGGGGTTTTTGTTTAAAACACACACACACACATATAATGGAGATGTAGTATGGATTGTGGTCGTGTATTGAAGGGTTGTATTGGAGTTGTGGTGTGGATTACGGCTAGATGCTGGAGGGTTTTAATTGGAAGAGATGAGCTTGGATGGATGGCAGTGGTTGTGTGTTGAAGGGTGATTTTTGGATAGAGTTGAATGTTTATTTGTCTTTAATGGAAGAAGATGGTTGTGCCCCAAGAGGGAAGGGAATCCCCCTTCTTCCCCTTTACAAGAATTTTGAAAGTAGGTTCTTTGTGTGTGAGTCAGTGTTTTATGTTTTTCTTTAAGAATTTTTTATGTTGTCTGAGTTGAGAATTTGGATTTTGTCTCCCACTCGGGGGTGGACTTGATTTATTCAGTCCTATGGTTGGGAGGAGAACGGGATTGGGCTGCTCTATTTTGGTGTTTGCAAGTTTTTAGAGAGTGATTTGGACAATGTATATTTGTTGAAGAAAATTGGGTGTATGAGAATCTTATTGTATTATATCTTCATTTTGCTGATCCAATATGATTATTTGAATAATTTAGAGTTACAGATTGAAAAGATTCTCTAGTTGTAAGTGAAGGAATTCACTGATCAAATTTTAGTTCAAGTAAATTGCTTATTCCATTTCATGTAATAATTTGTAAAATGGTTGCATAGTTATTGCACTGTATTATGTAAACACAAGGATTGTAAACAAATGTATATAGTTTGTAATGTATTATAGATATCAGATATAACTGTAATTATCTTATTTATTATTATTTGTAATCATTTGGATATCGGTTATAATTGGATTCATTATAGATTGTGTTTGTTGTAGAATGAGATTTCCTTTTTAATGATGAACTCTGCATTACAAAAAATAACTGATAATCGATGCTTATTTTGATTAGCATGGTAGGATTTATGATAATCAAAAGATAGTGATTTCAAAGTTTTTGTGGAAGTTCTAAATATAATGGTTACGACTACCACAATAAAGCTATGGAAGCCGTGGGAGCCATGGTCCCACAAGATTTACATGGTCGGCTATGGCTGCCATAGGCCACAGCTGTTACACAACATATCATTTTAAAGTTGTTGTCCATTATACTTTCGTTGATACTGTGTGTTTTACTTTGTAACAGTCTTGTTTCATTATTTCAAATTCAATTCTCAACTATGTTGTTATTCGACAGTATATATATAATGTAAATGTAAACTGTGCGTATCTCATAAATATGTAAATATAAATATTTTCATAAAGAGACATAGTCACTATGTGATAGAATCCTGATTATGTTGCAGTAGTATAGTTGTAATTATATATTCAAATATATACTTGTGATCAATATAAAATGTATATATATAACTTTGTCTACAACTGCATTGATTTAGAAACAATATTGTTCAATATAGTAACCTGGTTTAATCAATCTATGTTGTGATTATACATTTATTGCATCATGATAAATTAATGAAAAAATTAATCTTAGTAGCATTAGTATTTCATTGTTAGTAAGAGCATAGTTTTAAGTTCTCATGAAAATTTTATTTATTTGTTTAAAATGAAATATCTAACTTGTAAATGCAATCTATTGTTCAGTTGTAACTGACAAGTCTTCATCAGTGTAGTTAAATCCATTTCATAAAGAAAATTTTTAATTCAATGTAAGTAGTTTATCTTTAATTACTTTATTTCATTAATTATTTCTCTAATTTAATAATTTTATTGTATTTTAATAGTTTAGTCTTGGGGAGGGCATCACATAGGTATCAAAGCACTAGGTTGCAACACTTTGGGAGCTTTGGGAAAAATGTAGTAATTATGTAATCTTGTTTATCATGTATAGTATGCCTCCTCGACAAAGGTGCAGTCATTCTACACTGTTTGGGTCAGAAAATTCAGAGGAGCATGTAGATCATGGGCCCCAAATACTTCAGGCCTTGTAGCATTTGGTGGATGTTATACAAGATAGAATTCCTCCACCCAATAATTAGGGACAACACCATTCAGATGTGCATCATTCTATTCCTTGAGAGCGCAGTAGAAGTCCTTTCAGGGAGGGAGCAGAGCATTCAGAGGAAGGAGTGGGTGAATCATGGGATTATATACCCCCTACTCATAACACTCGAGCTGAAAAGGATACTTCCATCGACATAGCCAAACTAATATGAGATTTCCTTCATCTTCAACCTCAACACTTTTCTGGCTCTATTGATGGTTCGAAGGTGGAGTCTTAGTTGATTAGCCTTGAAAAATGTTTTGCACTCAAAACTTATTGAAGTAACCTCAAAGCTAGACCGACGATTCATTTGCTCAAGGATAATGTAGATACTTGGTGGCGATAGGAGGAGAGGAAGGGTCATTTGACTTTGGATAATATTACTTGAGAAATTCTCTTGGACATATTTAAGGAAAGATATATCTTTGAACATTTTTGATAGTGGAAAATTGATGAGTTTCATGATCAACAAAGAGGACTTACAGTAGCTAAGTATGAGAATTCTTTTTGAGTTGTTGCAGTATGTTGATTATATTTAGGATGAAAAGATGATGGTAAACCATTTTATTAGAGGTCTTAATAATGGTATTGCAGGACCTGTACGGTTGTCTGAGCCAACAAATTTGAGATAGGCAGTGGAGAAAGCTCTTATTGTTGAGGAGATCTAGCTGAAGCATCATGATCATCATTAGAATCCACGTCAACAAAACTATAATTATTCTCATTCTTTTGTACCTCCTAAGGGTGGATTTAGGGCCAATTCTTTTCCTACTAGGTTAGCACCACAGCAACAACAACAAGGTTAGAAAGCAAAGTCAGTTCAAGGAAGATCAGTTAGGTCATGGCAAGTTCCATCGCAAAGAGGAGATCAGAAACCTCAAACATATTTTGTTGTGCTAGTTCATTCTCAACAGAGTTCTTGTGGAAGTCAGGTTACTTCCAATAAACCAATTTTTCAGACTCTGGCACCACCTAAGGGTCACTGTTATAATTGCAGAGGTATGGGACATATTGCTCGGGAATGTTTTCAGAATAATGTAGCAGTAGGGGGTCAACATGCGATAGTTTCAGAACCTACATTTGGAGATGTGGGTAGATCACATCGAGTCTTTGCAGGAATTGATAATAGGCAAGCAGATCATCACGCATCACTCATTGACATTCCTGGTAAAATTGGTAAGGTTGCTGTCTCTGTAATTTTTGATTCTAGGGCTAAAGATTCTTTTATATCCTCATCCATAGTGGAGAAGTGCAGGCTAGTGGCTTCTAAGCAAGATGCTAATTGGGATGTGGAGCTAGCTTCTGGTGCTAAGATGTCTATCAATTCTTTGGTTAGGGATTGTCGATTAGAACTTAGCACTTTTTCACCTTAGTATATTTCAGGGTGATACCATTAGGATCATATGATTTAATTTTGGGTATGGACTAGATGAATGCACATGAGGCCAAGTTAGATTGTCATAACAAGTCTATTGAGTGTTTAGATGATATGGGTAAAAAGGTGGTAGTCTCAGGGATTAAGAGACCAGTGTCGCTTAGGATGATTTCAACCATGCATCTTAAGCATTGTATAAGGAAAGGATGCCAATTCTTTGCTATCTCCATTAGTGACAGATCAGAGGACAAGCCAGATACTTCTTTAGATAATCATCCTGTTCTTCAAGAGTTTGTCGATGTTTTTCCCTCTTAGCTTTTTGGGATGCTTCCACGAAGGGAGATTGACTTCCATATTGACTTGGTTCCAGGAGAACAACCTATTTCTAAGGCCCTTTATAGAATGGCAACACAAGAACTTCAGAAGCTTAAGCTACAACTAGAAGAGCTTTTGGAGAAAGGTCATATTCTCCCTAGCGTATCTCTTTGGGGTGCACCTATTATTTTTGTAAAGAAGAAGGATGGAACTCTCCGTCTATGCATAGATTACATGTAGTTAAATAAGCTCACAATAAAGAATCGTTACCCTTTGCCAAGGATAGATGATTTATTTGATCAAATTCAGGGAGCAAAGATTTTCTCAAAAATAGATCTAAAATTAGGGTATCATTAGTTAAGAATTGTAAAAGCTGACATCCATAAGACAACGTTTCACATGCAATATGGTTATTATGATTTTACCGTTGTTCCTTTTGGATTGACTAATGCTCCATTTTACCGTTGTTCCTTTTGGATTGACTAATGCTCCATTCTTCCGCACTTTCTTGGATCAGTTTGTGGTTATTTTTCTAGACGATATTCTGATTTATTCTTGTACAATGGAGGAGCATAAGGAGCATTTGCGACAAGTGTTACAGTACCTAAGAGATAATCAATTGTATGCCAATCTCCCTAAGTGTGAATTCTTTCAGACAAAAATCTAGTATTTAGGGCACATTATATCAGGAGATGGAATTTCAATAGATCCCTCTAAGATAAAGACTATTTTGGAATGGCCTGCTCCCACTAATGTAGCAGAGGTAAGGAGTTTCATGGGACTAGCTGGTTATCACAAAAGGTTCGTGGAAGGCTTTTCTAGGATTGCTTATCTGATTACTTCTCTCCAAAGGCAAGGCAAGAGATTTGTTTGGTCTAAATAGTGTGAAAGAGCTTTTCAAATCTTAAAAGAGAAACTCACCAGTGCACCTATTTTAGCAATTCCAGATCCTGCAGGTGACTTTGTTGTTTGCACAGATGCAT
Source organism: Cunninghamia lanceolata (assembly GCA_027924645.1). NCBI lineage: Eukaryota > Viridiplantae > Streptophyta > Pinopsida > Cupressales > Cupressaceae > Cunninghamia > Cunninghamia lanceolata. The sequence goes on from BSBN01000056.1 coordinate 183,470, forward strand.
CGATCAAGGGCATTGGAGTTGTTCTCATGTAGGAGGGTATGTGATAGCCTTCGAGTCTCACAAGTTTAGAAATCACGAGCTTAACTACATGACACATGATTTGGAGCTGGCTATAGTAGTTCATGCTTTAACAAAATGGTGACATTTTCTTCTTGGGCATAGATTTGAGTTGCATTAAGATTATCAGAGCTTACAATATATCTTTTCTCAACCTAATTTGAATGCCTGATAATGCAGATGGATGGAGTTCCTTTGTGAATGTGATTTTGAGATTCATTATATTAAGGGGAAGGAGAATGTTGTAGTTGATGCCCTTAGTAGACGAAGACATGAATTGCTATCTTTGACAGTTAAGACAGATCTTAGAGGGCATATATTAGAGTTGTTACCTTAGGATACATTTTATAGCGAGATTATCCCGTTCCATGGTCCTTTGAAGGACAAGTATGAGGGATATTCTATTGATGCTGATGGTTTGCTTCGACATCATGGACGTATTTATGTTCCTCCTTTTGACAACCTTAGAGGGTTGATTCTAGCTAAGGCTCACAAAGCACCCTATGTGCCTCATCCTGGTGTTAAGAAAATGCATGTAGATCTTCAAAAGTTGTACTTCTGGGTAGGGATGTAGAAGGATATTGCAAAATTTGTTGCATTGTCTCAAGTGTCAAAGAGTAAAAGTGGAACATCAACATCCAGCCAACTTATTGTACCCTCATGCAATCCCAGAATGGAGGTGGGATGTGATATCAATGGATTTTATTGTGGGTTTACCTATGACTGCATGTTGACATGATGTGATTATGGTGACTGTGGACAAATTAACTAAGATGGTACATTTTTCTCCAATGAGTTCTTCCGATAATGCTGCTTCAATAGCTAGAGTTTTTCTGCATGATAGTGTTTGACTTCATGGAGTTCTGAGGAGGATTATTTCATATAGGGATCTTGTTTTCACTTCATCTTTCTGGACCGTTCTACAAAAAGCTTTAGGAACTCAACTTAAATTCAATAACACTTATCATCCAGAAATAGATGGGCAGACAAAGCGAGTGAATCGGGTTTTGGAGGATATGCTCAGAATGTATGTTATGGACCGACAGTCTTGTTGGGAGGATTACTTGTACCTAGTGGAGTTTGCGTATAATAATGGGCATCACAGTTCGCTTGGGATGGCACATTATGAGGCTCTTTATGGTAGATCCTGTAGGACTCCTTTGAGTTAGGACCAGCTAGAGGATCAAGTTACTTTAGGACCTGATCTTATTTGGGAGATGGAGTAGCAGGTGACTCAGATTTGTGAACAATTGTAGATAGCTCAAGATCGACAGAAATAGTATGCCGATACCAGGAGAGTAGATTGTGAGTTCCAAGTTGGAGAGCAAGTTTTCTTGTGTGTGCGACCTCATAAGAGTTCTATCTGTTATGGAAAGGGCTCTAAGTTGGCACCAAGATTTGTTGGTCCTTTTGAGATCTTGGAGAGGATTGACCCAGTTGCATATCGCTTAGCATTGCCACCCAGCCTATCTCGTATCCACAATGTTTTTCACGTATCTCTGCTTAAGAAATATGTACCCAATTTATCTCATGTTTTGGAGTGGGATGCTTTATATGTGGCTCAGGATGGACAACTAACTTTTGAACCCGTTCGCATCTTGGATCAACAAACTCTAGCCTTGCGAGGAGGACAATTGGACCAGGTCAGGGTCCAGTGGGATCTTTATGACGAGTCTTCTGCTACATGGGAGGATACAACCAGAATGAAATCTTTATTTCCTTATCTCTTTGAGAGATTCCAAACCTTGATTTGATACTATATATTTTGGTGTGTGTGATTGGACATGGTTGATGTTGTTATTTTGGATTATAGATATATATGATTTTATATGCATGCTTAGACATTTCTCTAGCTTATAAATGAAATTATATGTTCATTTGATAAAATGATATGATCATGAAGTATTAATAATTATATGTTTAATTTTTTGCAAAATAAGTATTTTTAATTATTATTATAGATTTCATAATTATTTGATGTTAGAAATTTTAATGTTTAATATTTATTGCTTCGACTATAATTTCCAAAATGTACTGATGGTTCAAATAAGATTTTGTAGGTGGGCAGTCCAGATTCCTTAAAAAATTGGAGACATAATCCAAATGCTTAATGTTATTTATTTATTTTATATAATTTTGTTAAGGGGGTTTTATGTTAAAGCGTATGTTGATTTTATGTCTATGAAGGGAAATATGTTTTATTGAGTAAAAAGAAGTCATTTTAATATTATCGTCTTTTTGGATTTTATATTGAGGGGAAATTGAAAGGTTGAGAGTAATTTTTATTTTAAGGAGGAAATAGAATCATTCCTTAGGCTAGAGGTGTGAGTGTTGTAACTTGGCTTCTTTCTTTCTTCTCTTTTCTTTGTTGGGATTTTGTGTGGTAAGGATTGGAGATTATGGAGATGGCTGAAAAGAAATGGCTATAGGTTGATATTGGCTGGAAAAGATTCAAAGTTAATTAGGTTGTTGGATTTAGACCTCATTTATTGGGCTGATTCTAACTTGGACAACCAAGGTATGACTTGGGTTTTATTGTAATTTTTAGTGTATTTGTTAAAATTGTTGATTGATTGTGTAATTGGTGTTGTTAAAATTTGTTGGTTGTATGTATCTACTTTGTATTGAGTCATGCATGAATGTTAGGGGGATTGGGTGTGAAAGAGGAGCTAATCTCACCTGTGGGTTGAGATCCTTCTTCATTTGGGGTTGAAAAGGGCATGGAACCTCTCTTGGGGTTTTTGTTAAAAAACACACACAGACACACATATATATATATATAATGGAGATGTAGTATGGATTGTGGTTGTGTATTGAAGGGTTATATTGGAGTTGTGGTATGGATTATGGCTGGATGTTGGAGAGTTTTAAATGGAAGGGATGAGCTTGGATGGATCGCAGTGGTTGTGTGCTGAAGGGTGATTTTTGGATGGAGTTGGATATTTATTTGTCTTTGATGGAAGAAGATGGTTGTGCCCCAAGAGGGAAGGGAATCCCCCTTCTCCCCCTTTACAAGAATTCTGAAAGTGGGTTCTTTGTGTGTGAGTCAATGTTTTATGTTTTTCTTTAAGAATTTTTTATTTTATTTGAGTTGAGCATTTAGATTTTGTCTCTCGCTCAGGGGTGGACTTGATTTATTCAGTCCTATGGCTGGGAGGAGAGCGGGATTGGGTTGCTCTATTTTGGTGTTTGCAGGTTTTTAGAGACTGATCTAGACAATGTATATTTGTTGAATAAAATTGGGTGTATGGGAATCTTATTGTATTATATCTTCATTTCACTAATCCAATATGATTGTTTGAATAATTCAGAGTTACAGATTAAAAAGATTCTTTGGTTGTAAGCGAAGGAATTCAGTGATCAGATTTTAGTTCAAGTAAATTGCTTATTCCATTTCATGTAATAATTTGTAAAATGGTTGCACAGTTATTGCACTGTATTATGTAAACACAAGGATTGTAAACAAATGTATATAGTTTGCAATATATTATAGTTATTAGATATAACTGTATTATCTTATTTATTATTATTTGTAATCATTTGGATATAAGTTATAGTTGGATTAATTGTAGATTGTGTTTGCTGTAGAATGAGATTTCCTTTTTAATGTTGAACTCTGCATCGCAAAGAATAACGGATAATTGATGCTTATTTTGATTAGCAGAGTAGGATTTATGATAATCAAATGATAGTGATTTCAAATTTTTCATGGAAGTTTTAAATATATAATGGTTCAAGGTAGCCGTGACTACCATGGCTACCACAACAGAGTTGCGGAAGCCATGGGAGCCACGGCTACCACAATAGAGCTGCGGAAGCCATGGGAGCCACGGCTACCACAATAGAGCTGCGGAAGCCATGGGAGCCACGGCTCCCATAAGATTTACATGGCCGGCTGTGGTCGGCTCTGACCGCCACAAGTCACAACCGTTACACAACATATCATTTTAAAGCTGCTGTTCGTTATACTTTCATTGATACCATGAGTTTTACTTTGTAATAGTCTTGTTTCATTATTTCAAATTCAATTCTCAACTATGTTGTTATTCGACTATATATATAATGCAAATGTAAACTGTGCGTATCTCAGAAATATGTAAATATAAATATTTTCATAAAGAGACATAGTCATTATGTGATAGAATCCTGATTATGTTGCAACAATATAGTTGTAATTATATATTCAAATATGTACTTGTGCTCAATATAAAATGTATATATATATATATATATATATAACTTTGTCTACAACTGCATTGATTTAGAAACAATATTGTTCAATATAGTAACCTGGCTTAATCAATCTATGTTGTGATTATACATTTATTGCATCATGATAAATTAATGAAAAAATTAATCTTAGTAGCATTAGTATTTCACTGTCAGTAAGAGTATAGTTTTAAGTTCTCATGAAAATTTTATTTATTTGTTTAAGATGAAATATCTAACTTGTAAATGCAATCTATTGTTTAGTTGTAACAGACAAGTCTTCATCAATATAGTTAAATCCATTTCATAAAGAAAAATTTAAATTCATTGTAAGTAGTTTATCTTTAATTACTTTATTTCATTAATTATTTCTCTAATTTAATAATTTTATTGTGTTTTAATAGTTTAGTCTTGGGGAGGGCATCACATCTCCACTCCACAACCCTTCAAATCACTAAACCCCCCACATCCTCCATAATGCGAAAATGTCACAAAACTTGCCCAAGAGAGGCTCCATGCCTTTCTCAACCCCACATGAGGGAGGCTCTCAACCCTTAGGTGAGATCCACTCCCTTTTTAAACCCAACCCCAAATGCATGCAAACCAACAAATTTGCAAACAATTGCAAATTTTTTTTTTTCATTTGTTCATATACAAAACACCATTGACATACAACAATTAAACCATAATAAATTACACAATTTATATCCATAAATCTAGAAACCAAATAAATTAACAAACCCTACCTTGGCTGTCCAAGTTAGGAGCAACCCAAGAATGGCTACCAAACTAAAATAAAACCCTCTCAATCAACAATTTCCAACCATCTACTAGCCATCCTCTCCATCACCCACCATATCCAATCAAAACAAGAATAAAAAACTTCCTTCCAACACAAGCAGAGAGAAGCCAAAGCCCAAGGGCACACACACTTAACATGAGAGGAATTGAATCAAATTCCTCCATAAAATAAATTGCACACCAAACCTTTCAACTTCCAAAATGAAAACTCAAAAGTCAATTTAAAATATACAACTTTTTAAATATCCATTCTCAAATAAAAGGATGAATAAAAATAATAACAACCATATATATCAAATGCCTTCATACCAATAATTTACTTAAATAATTAATATAAAGTAACCAAAATAATTAACCCAAATATCCCCAACACAACCCAACTGGTTACTCACAACAAAATCTGAAAATCAAATAAAATTGGGTAATTGAGAATATCTCCAAACTAAAAAGGATCTGGGCTGCCCACTTGCAAAACTTAATTTCAAACATTAGTATATTATGGAAAAGATAGCCGAAGCAACAAGTAATTAAATATTAAAGATCTAAAATGTCTAAAATAAAATAATTTATTAAATTTCACAATTAAATTACAACATTCAATTTTACGGAAATTAAATGCATAATCATAAACACCGCATAATTACAAACATTGCATTAATTTAAAACACCTAATATCATTCATGATCTATAATAATGTCCACACACATAAATGTATAAACTATGCATATCAAAACACATAAGTCCATGATCCTGAAATAACGGTATCAACCATGTCTACACACAATGATCAAAATAGTCGACTAAATACTAGTTGTTGATAACTAAGAGGGGGGGTGAATCAGTTATCTTAATTACTTCTACTTTCTAATCTTCTTAACAATTAATGCAACATTAAATCATATAAGCAAACATAACCATGAAATGGAAATAACATCAATACACATGACACAATGATTTTGACGTGGAAAACCCTGTTAAGGGAAAAAACCACGGGGTGATTAACCCAAGATTGTATTCTCTGTTAGAAGAATAAGATAGTACAAAATGGCACTTGCCAATTAGGGCTCACTGCCTGAGCACACTCCTCACAAGAGGCTCACTGCCTACAATAGTTTATACAAGGAAACTAGATACTTGAACTGATGAGAAGCATCCACATATGCTGAGGTTCAGTTCTGGTTAGGTTCAATACACTGATCTGCTACACTTCATTCTTTCTCTTCTTTGGTGCTGCTGTCTTGTCACGTACCGGACCTGCCTTACTGCTCTTCTACTTTTCCTTGCTTATCAAGTGATGCGTATCAAAGAGATGCTCATAGAAGTCATCAATCATGTTGGCCAATCATGAATGATACCTCAGTAAGCTTGATCACCATCAATATCTCATCCGGATCAAGGTTTGATGCTCTGCCAGTCAGTTCTTCCTCTGTTTACTTTGCCAAACAGGAACCCAATACTTAAGTGCTTATATCTCTTCATTCTTTCATCACCAGAGGCTCAATCCCTGGAATCTATCAGTCAAGGTACTCCTCTTGACTTCCCCAAGTCCGCACTTTACATAGATACTTCCTCTGAGAGATCTGGACCTGATTGTCAGACCTTGCTGCATACTCTGTTCTTGGTCACCGGACCAAGTTACTCTACAATCTGACTTTCAGTATAGACACACCATGTCCTGTGGATAGGTGGGATGAACTTTGTTGCCATCAATGACAACACTCATGAAGCTACAATGTGTCTCTTGCCAACAATCTTCCCCTTTGGCATTGATGGCAACACTTAGTGAAAAATGACTAAGTGTCATACTATACTCCCCCTTGGCTAATGCTCTGTTCTTATGTACATTTTTTGGAGCTCCCCCTTAGCTAGATTCCTCATTTTTCACTGCTCCTCACTCCCCCTTTGACATCAATGGAAAAGGGTGGGGTCCGCACACCAAAATTTTCAAAACTCAATCTATCGCATAAGTATATTATCCAGTTATACTTTACATATACTTTAGTATATCTGTAAAAGTATTCTTCAATTGTACAACTTCTGTTGCCTAGCTCAGCTTCATCCTGTCCAAAATTGAGATGTGACCACTCAACAGGAATGCAAAAGCTTCTGCCCTCTTCAGATCTGTGGGATCACTTGTCCGGGATGTGGTTTGAGCATCATTTAAGGCTTCATGCATGGCCTCTAACTTAGGGATAATTATCCCTCTAAGCTCACTCAACCTACTTATTCTATTTTTCTTCTCCTTCTCAAGCTTCTTAATTTCATTCAAGACTGCAATAGTCTGACATTCTTGATTTATTATGGAAGTGGTAAGAGGATCAAAATTCTGAGATAGTCTTGTTAGTTTATCCTCTTGTTCTTTCACTTTCTTCTCAATCTCCACTATTACTTTGGACCATGATAGACAAAATTTATACATTTCCCCACCATCTTTAAGAGCATTTTCTAAGCTCTTTATCCCTATATCCATATTTCTCCTATCATTGGTTATTAGTCCTTGTACTTCAGAGAATCTCTTTTCCACAAACTCCTTCCGGACTTTATCTTCTGCTGACTTCTCTAAGGAATAAAAATGTGTGCTAACACTATTTACTAGAGATTTGAGATTACCAGATGAAGAGGCTGAGGGATCCTTATGAAAAGATGGCATGATCTTCTCCAATACACCGGATGCAGTTTCTATGAGCTTACAATCTTCCATGTGAGACTTCAGAAGTTTTTCTTTTGCCTTTGCTGAAGTAAAGGATGCTAGCTTCATGGTTTGAACCGGGGAGAGGAAGTCAAAATTGAACGGTCCTTGAAGAAGTTCCGGTTCATCAAATTCCATCATCTCCTTGGTTAAGAATTCTTCGACTGCTTCTGCTGTGTCTCTTGCCGGTGATAGGATTTTGTCCCCTTTTGCAGCCTTACCACTATCATCTTTGGTCTTTTCTGTTGGATTTTTCTCTCCTTCTGTGCCCTTATTACTGTCATCTTCTTTTTCCTTCTCCTCTGTTTCTTGACTGATCTTCTCTTCTACTCTTTCTTCTTCTTTAGATCCAAAGTCAGCAGTGGAAACTGAAGGAGAGATGTTTGCTTGTTCATGGATCTCCTCTTCCAGAGCAGAGGATTCTAAGTCCTTATCTTTCTCTTCACCTGTCTCCTTTACCTCTTCTGCTACCATCTCAATAGATTCTTCTTTGTTATCCATTCCCAAGGGATCATTACCTAAATCCTCTATAATAGGAATATTGAATCTTTTATAAGCATTCCGCAGGATTTCTTCTGTTTCTTTTGCCACTTTATCAGTTTCTCCAAGCATGAGCTGATTCATTCTAGCCTTACTCCGGAACTCATCCTTGCAATCTTTGAAGATCATATCCATTTGTTTCGGAGTAATTGAAGGATAGAACTGAATAGCTATCTGTTCTCTAATCTCTAAGTCCTTAGCCTTGGCATTTTCTTTTCTCATTTCAAGTTCCTTTTCTAAACTTTTAGGAATTAGAGAAATTATTTCAATAAATGCTTTATTGTATATGTTCAAGTACTTAACTGTGGCTTCCTCCAAGATCTTTCTATCTGCATCATTATATGCATAATAGAATTCTGTTATTGGTTGCAGGTTCCCATCCACAGTAACTGCTTTAACTACATCATCTAAGGACATAGTGGGCCTTTCAATAAACTCTTCTGCCTCTGCCTCCTTATCTTCACCAGATACTTTCTTCTTCTTCTTCATCTTCTTTATCTCTTCATCAGATTCTGTCTCTTCTTCATCCTTCTGACTGATATAAGACCTTGTTGCCTTTGTCTTTGTTCTCTTTTCTCCTTTACCAGATGATTTTGCTTCCGATTTTGATGCCTTTGAGCTCTTTGCAGTGGCAGATGCAAAGCTCTTAGAAGATCTGGTCCAGGAGGGGGCTTCTACCAGAGCACTTTCTTTTTCTGCCTCTTCCTTTTCTTTTTCTGTCCTTTCCATCTTTGCTCTATGTGCATCAAGTGCCTCTTTTGAGATGCCATATCTTTTGGCAACATTCTCTACTTCTTTTCTCACTTTTCTCTTCATCTCTAGTTGTCTTAGTTCCACATGTGTCACAACCCTATTTTTTTACTTGAAATTACTTTTTACTTTTATGTAAATAGAAGTGAATTCTATGGAAAAATGATTTGGCATTAAGGTATAATGTCAAGATAAATCATTAGTTTCCTAGATTCTAGTCATGTGAATACATGCATGAGATGTAATGATTCCATAATGTACTTTTGAATTTGTTATTCATGAGGTTATGAATGGACTAATGATACACTAATCCCATTTAGATGGTTGCAAGTTGCATACAGGAAATAGGTTTCTGCTGCTCTGAGAAAAGGAGGGAGAGCATCATCAGAGAGAAGAGTATAGATATCAGGAAAAGAATAGTTGTCGCCATCTTAAGTCTTGTTGGTGCAATTGGTGAACCTAAATAAGTTGGGTAAGTGATACTCGACCCTTTTTGGTTTTAGTGTATGTTCTTGACTCAACAAGTCATCGATATTGTTTAAGTCTTTTAAACGTTAGTTTAGTTGTTTCTAGCCTAATCTACGTTGTTAACGTTGAGCGTTAGTTGTATTTTGACTAACGTGACTTTTCGACGAAAGTGACATCCTTGGTGTCGTAAAGAAAAATATGTTTAGGTCTATAATGACATTGTTGGGAAAGAAAATGAGTATGTTCTCGGTTAAGGACTTAATGTCGAGAATCTTGTATGTTGTCAAATCGACACGACTCATATTTCTCTTTTACGTGAAGGGGAGAATATCTTGACCTAGTCACATTTTGTGCGTAAGTTTATGTCCTATTATTATAAACCCTCTTGACATTAATATCTAAGCTTGTTTTTAGACTAAACGTGAATGTTCTCAAGTTGAGAGTAGCCATTGTTAGTTGGTTAAATGATAACCACCTCCTTTAATAAAGGATTTCATTCTTAACCAGTTTTTGATAGCTTTGAATGCTATTTGGGAATCATTGTTTGTTTGAGGGAGTGGTGCCTTAATACCCATGTTCCCCTCTTATTACATGCTCTAGTTAAGAGCATTTGGAGGCATGTAAAATGCAGATACTCGTGGCTTAAGAGAAGTCTAATATCAAATTAAAGGATAAACCTTTAAGGAGGCTATGAGGTCAAGTGTATGGAACATCTATAGGATTCGTCTTATGTATTCCTACACTATAATGATGTTTTATTATTTATTTAGTTATCATTTATAGCTTATATATTTATTATACCTTGTCGAAGAGTTTATCTTGCATTGGAACGATAGTTTTAGTGCAATTAATACCTATCCATATAATTATGGAGCACTTAAATCTCTTTACCCATCATGAGAAAGTGGTCATACTCCACTTCTTGTATGATGTTGAAGCATGTTTGAAAGGCACTAAATCTAACTTAGGTTCCGCAGTTAAGAGAGCGGATAGAGTGAAGTTTTTATAAGAATAATGTAACCACCTTCTCTTTTAATGAAGATTAGTTCTTAACCTATTACCATAGCATGGGATGCTTTAGAGTGGAAGTATTTATTAGTGAGTAGGGGTAATTTCAACCCACGTTTTCCTCAATCCGTGCATGTCCTACTAAGAGCCTTCTTAAGCCAATTAAATGGAGAAGTCCACGACTTGTGGGCAGTTTGTTTCAACAAATCTATGAGTGGATTCCTTTATAACTGGAAGTTACCACAGGAAAAAGGGGAAATCATTTCAGTTAAAAGAGAAGAGTGAGATGTTCTCGAGGTGAAGGGGGATCCATTTGAAGGAAGAAAAAGGAAACATTGAGAGTCATCCAGAGGACAGTAGTAAGCTGTTAAGAAAGGAAAGAATCGAGTGGGACTATAGCTCTATTATTAATGACCTTTCGTAGAAAGAAGTGGGAGGAGGAAGAAGATTATTGTTCCATGATTGTTAGAAAAGATAAACCTCCGTAATCTTCAAGATTCGCCACATAACACCGAAGGATAGCCTTCATTAAACAAACTGTGGAGTGATAGAAGGGTGGTCACCAAGCATTCAAGGAAGGAAGATCATTTGTGCAGGTTGGTATACAGGAGTACAGCCAAAAGAGGTCGGTTATCCCATTTTAACCCTTATCTTATTCTCAGACTGTGATAAAATGTATGACTTATGAATGTTGAGATATTCTATCTTAGAATTTATTCGAGCATATGTATTGTTTTACTATGTAAAGGTGAGGTCGACCACTATATTTATATATAAACTTTGTGTTTTTAATGAGGCAAACAAGTTTATACAGACCTCTGTATCATAAGGTCCATTGAACTCCATAATCTTTATTCTTTTATATAGGTTTATACCTTGCCCCAAAAGCTTCCATTTGGCATGGGCCGGGAGCATGCTAGAAAATGAGAATCAAATGGATGGAAGACTCATGTATTGCATTAGGTGTAACACTATTTGAGATTTTGACAAATGTGAAAGATCTATAGAATATATAGATATATATTAAGTTATAAGTGTTATGCCAAGTATATTGTTATAGGCAAAGGTGGTAAGCATTATCATGATAAACATAGAATGTTGAACACCAACTTTATTATTTCCTCTTTGTTGAAAATCAGATCAGGGAGGATGATAATTATATTGTAAACTCAAACTTACCTAGGAAAAAGACTGAGTAAGTCAAAGATGTTTATATTATTCTTAATGTACTTGTATTATAAGAGTAACAAGAATTGGTAAAGTGCCTAAGTGGTTAAGAGAAAATAGAGGGCACTCTACTTATATATATTATTAAATTTTGTACTTGGATTCAAAATATATAGTGGAAACTAGGAAAGATGGAAGTTGATCCATTAGTCTATGTGGAAGACTATGGTAGATACCTGGTTGTATTCTTGCTTTAGGAAGCATTAAACCACTAGTTCATCGAATAGAGACTTTGATGAGATGATGTTGGTACATTATTAAAATGACTATGTTGCAACTTAAATGTAGATCTCCTTATGAGGAATAAAATTCTCTTGTTAGACTATATTAAAAATCTAGGGGATTGGGAGGACCAAGATAGTGGAAACCTAGATACCCTTTTGGTTAGGAACTACCGCTTATATAAAATTATCTTGAGAAGGAGAATGATAGGAGACAAAAATAACTTCCCCTATGTTTCAAAATTGAAATGAGTAAAACAACTCAAGGGTATTTGTAGATGGAAAGTTATAGTTCTTATGTAATACGTTCAATAGAACTTATTTCAGTGCTGATTTGCATAGAAGATAAAGTTAACCAAGGTTGGGTATTCCTGATATGATTTATATCAATTTGGGTGTGTTGGAAGACTCAAAGCTCAACCCCACTTGAATATTGATAAAGATGTATTTGATATATATTTACAAGGATGTTATATATGAGTTCATAATCTAAGTTATGTAGAAAGTTGATAGACTTACATAGACCAAGGGGTTGGAAGTAGATTATTACCTTTTATGAATCAAACCTATTATGGTTGAGATTGACTTAGATCAAAAGAAAAGATGTGAAATGATGGTAATCATTTAGATTTTATGTGGGAGAGGATATATCTCGAATATTATGAATATTCATGTTACGTGAAATGCCAAGTGGTCTAGAAAAGACTAGTTGTACTTGTTCTCATGTTTTGTTATATTTATGATTATTACCTTTGGAAAATAAGGATGTGGATATTTCCATGTATTGGGTTAAAGAAGCTACCATAGTATAAAAACAAAGAGGATTCCAAAACCTACAACCCTTATGTCAGGTATGACATTGTATACTGGTCGAGAAAACCATTTTGATCAACAGTGAAAGGTCAAGAAAACCTTATTGGTCAACTGGGAAAGGTCAAGAGAACCATAAAGCAAGACAAGAAGAGTCTTTCTAGTACTTTATCAAAGGATGTGATTCTAGGATAGAGTCAAAATTTTTTATAATGCATCAAAGATGTTTGATATTTGAATTAGAGAATGGAATGACAGGAAGTCATAAACCCTAGAAGTTGTAAGTATGCAATGAGGGATTCGTTAAAGATTAGAATTACCTAATCTATTGCATGTATATCCTCGATTGAGGATACTTTCTAGGTCAGATTGACTAGAATAAATTTACAGTATAGACAAGTCTGTGTCTAGAGTTGCTAAATGAAGTAAGTCAAATTGTAGGATGAGACAGTTCCAAGTCGAGTCAAAGGTGTGTTCTAGATGGCATGACCAATCAATATGATCATACTTGGCTAGAGGGAATCTAGAGTTGTATGGTCGATTGAATTTATGTAGGACACAACTCACTAGGACTCAGATGGAAAAACTTGATAATTCCTTATATCTATACCCTTCGTGTAGGGTAGGGCCACTTCCTATGTGGAAGTTGTGTGGGAGACCGCCGGTCTGTGGATGGAGGTAAAGCACTCGGATGATGCTTTCTCTCTCTCTTTGAAGCAGAAGACTCACCGAGACTCGTGAAGACATATATCCATTATTCCAAATACAGTGTACTCCATGTTATGACTTGCGACAGTCAAGTTTATGAGGTAAAACTCTTCTTTATGCCAAGTGTATTTTATGTTTTGTAAATGTTAAGTGAAAGGATTTCACTATGATTCTAGCTTCGATTATGTTATGATTTTCAAAGTTAAAATTATATAGAAAGTTGTACTTTATCTCTTGTGATTATGGAAATGATATAAAAGAAAAAAATATTTATCTCTTGTGTTTACCAAGTTTATTTACTTTCTTGTAATTTCTTGAATTTACTCGAGTTTTAAAAGGAGCGATGTTTCAACATGAATCTTTATACTCAATTATTTAAAGGTTCCAAACCTTTCTGCCTTGGGATCCTTGGGCTGACTTAGCATGTGCTAAACATGCAGCTCTACAATTTTCTCATCCACTTCATACCCCATTGGCATGATCCACACTGTTCGTGGCTCCACAACCTCCATTAGGCACTGATCAGTTTCTACCATAAAGCACACTGTATCTTTGTACTTCTCAACTAGAGATTGGAGGATTCTTTCTCTAGATTGCATCATGCATTGGAAGTTTTTGAAGTAGCCCCATAGCGCCGTGTTTTGTGCCTTAGCATCACCAAGCCCATGCAAGTAATCTCTGATTTGAATTGCAATCGGTCTATTATTTTTCCATACCCATCGATTGGATCCGGGTAACTCATTCATGTAGTAAAAGAATAGGCAGAGTATCAAACCACCATATTTGAAATAATTCTTCTTATCCTTCTTTATCTTTTGCAGATTCTCCAAGAGTTGGTTTAGAAGGAGCTCACAAAGATCATAGTCTGCATTCTTCCTCAACATTTCATAAGCAGTATATATAGCAGTTTTGTATACTAAATTCTCCCTGCTGGAGTGATATATCTTATATCCAATTATCATTGATGCAAACTTGATATCCAGATCTATGATATCCTCAATTGTCATTACTCTTTTATCAAATTTTAATCCAGTAGCCTCACTTACAATTTGGTTTTTGACAAATTTGAGAGTAGGCATCCCACCGGTTGAGTGTAATCCGGTTACTACCCTAATGGCATCCTTAGTGATCTTAAATGACTTGTTCAACCACATGAAGTTGTCATGCATTCTGATCAAAATATACCGGACCCATTCATCTTCCAGAAAATAGGGGAAATGAATGCACTGTGAAAAATGTTTGTCTCATATAGCCTTATACTGAGGTTTGAGATCAAAAGAGTCATTTATTAACCGATTGTGATAGATATCTGATAGCTTGGATTCTCTAAACTCTTCAATGTTCGCATGAATGTATGCCCTAACATCTTCAACATGCAAAACCCCATGCGGAATGCTAGAAAATGCACCTAAAGGATCCGCTTCTAGAGATTTGTAGGGATGTTTCTTAAATTTAGGGCGCGGCCTATCAGAAATCTTCACAACATTTGGAGTAGTCATCTTTAAAGATTTAGAGAAAGAATGAAAAACACCTCTTATGCCTTTTAGGGTTCACGGAATGAGTGGAAGAGATCACCAGCTGATTTGAATTCTGTGAGTAATCCTTGAGAGAGATGAGGCAAGCTTGTTTGCAGAGCTCTTCTTGTCTATTTCACTAATGCAAATGTGCAAATGAGGAGTAAACGAACCCTTTTATCACTGAGCAAACCCTAATTTCATATTGCAATAAATGCGCAACTCAAGTCATTTCGGTTGCCTTGTTCTCCTTGTTCTGAGAAAGATCTTTTTCTGGATCACTGAGATATGCTTCGAATTATACTTGGTGATTATTAACAATCTATCTTTCTTTCCTCAATTTTGAATCAAACCGGATCTAACTGCAAAGACCTACTTCTTACAGGATGATTGTAAAACCGAATCTATCTTGGAAGATTAGACTCTTCAAACCTTCTTGCGGATCTTTCATATCTTTACCAAACCTTCTTTATATGTTTATCTAAGAATCCTTTAATCCGCAACCTTTTATGTGCCAATTTTGGGCACCTAATGACTGGCTGGGGGAAAATGTTTTTCTTTTGTTACTCCCCCTGAGCTAGAGCTCATCTATTTAGTTTTCGAAAGGAATATCAGCACCAGATTCTAGTGCGGATCCATCCTCAACATTTTTTGTACTCCTCTTTACCCAATCTTGTTCATCTCCCTTTGAATTTCATCCGCATTCATTTTTCCTTTTCCTTTGTCTTGGTTTTGATTATGATGTACCGGACCCTTATTGTTCTAATTCTTACTTCTGCAGAATTTAGCAATATGACTGGATCTATTGCAATTGTAGCAGACAACATTTCTTTGAATATTTGACTGATATCCTCTTGATCTACACTGATTAGCCATATGTCCCATTCTATTGCATGCAAAGCATCTTCTATTGAATGAATTGTTTGTTTGCATATTTCTACACTCATGAGATTTGTGACCATACCTTTTGCAATTGAAACACTATCCAGAGAAGGATGAATTAGTCTGGTTCATTCTTCTTCTATACTAATTTGCTTTATGACCAAAATTATTGCAGTTGTGGCAGTATCTATTGAAGGATGGATATCTTTGAGCATTGGGTTGCCTTACCAGAGGTCTTCTAGGCCTGTTTCTTAGATTTTTTGATCTGGAGTTCTTTTGACCGGATCCAGATCTTTCACCTTTCTCATACCCCAAGCCTTGCTTGTCATCTACCCTCTTTTGGCTTTGAAGAAGAACTTCAAGTTGGGCAGAGCTTATCTTGAATTTCTCTTTGTATTCATTTGCTGTTTGAAGATCCTTTTTAAGAGTGTCAATCTAATTCTCAAGTTGTTCTTCATTATCCCTAGCTTCTTCAAGATTAGATTCAAGATGCCTAATTATTCTATCCATTTTGTGGTAGTCTTCTGATTTCTCTTTGAAAGATTGTCTTAGATCATCTTCAGTTTTCCTTTTTTCTTCAATTTCTTGGGTAAATTTCATAACTCCTGATTCCATTTCATGTCTTATCATAATGACTTCTTTTGATAACTTTTCACATAACTTGGTTTTCTCCTTCAGATCTTCATTTGTATTATTGTCTTTACCTTGACTTGCCAATTGCTGAAGTAGATCCTTTCTCTTTTTCATAGAGATACTCAGTTTCCCTTTTAGTTCATTTATGAAATCATCAGCCTGTTTGAATCTTTCCTTCAGTTCATTGACTTCAGAGTTGGATTTTTCAAGATCATCTAGGGCAGACTGAAGTTGTTCCCTCATACCATACACATCCATTTGAATTCCTAGATCTTCCTCAAGATGTTAGGCTCTGTTTGGAGGAACTTGGCTCTGATACCAATTGTTGATAACTGAGAGGGGGGGTGAATTAGTTACCTTAATTACTTCTACTTTCTGATCTTCCTTAACAATTAATGCAGCATTAAATCATATAAACAAACATAACCATGAAATAGAAATAACATCAATACACATGACACAATGATTTTGACATGGAAAACCCTGTTAAGGGAAAAAACCACGGGGTGATTAACCCAAGATTGTATTCTCTGTTAGAAGAATAAGATAGTACAAAATGGCACTTGCCAATTAGGGCTCACTGCCTGAGCACACTGCTCACAAGAGGCTCATTGCCTACAATAGTTTATACAAGGAAACTAGATACTCAAACTGATGAGAAGCATCCACATATGCTGAGGTTCAGTTCTGGTTAGGTTCAATACACTGATCTGCTACACTTCATTCTTTCTCTTCTTTGGTGCTGTTGTCCTGTCACATACTGGACCTGCCTTACTGCTCTTCTTCTTTTCTTCGCACACCACAACACACACACACCACACCTCATACTGAAAACAATCTGGTATATATATCTGTACCAAGGATTTCATCCACTTTCTAGTTAGCATCTAGAATACTTATTATTTTCCCAAACTCTTGGTTTGTCAGCTGAATCCTTACTTATCAAGTGATGCATATCAAAGAGATGCTCATAGAAGTCATCAATCATGTTGGCCAATCATGAATGATACCTTAGTAAGCTTGATCACCATCAATATCTCATCCGGATCAAGGTCTGATGCTCTACTGGTCAGTTCTTCCTCTGTTTACTCTACCAAATAGGAACCTAATACTTAGGTGCTTATATCTCTTCATTCTTTCATCACCGGAGGCTCAATCCCTAGAATCTATCAGTCAAGGTACTCCTCTTGACTTCCCCAAGTCCATATTTTACATACATACTTCCTTTGAGAGATCCAGACCTGATTGTCGGACCTTGCTGCATACTCTGTTCTTGGTCACCAGACCAAGTTACTCTACAATCTGACTTTCGGTATAGACACAACATGTCCTGCAGATGGGTGGGATGAACTTTGTTGCCATCAATGACAACACTCATGAAGCTACAATGTGTCTCTTGCCAACACTAGTATCATATCCTAGTCTCAAAGGTAGTGCTAGCTAGGCCTCACATAGGTTGAGGGTGTTGATTAAGTTGAGATATTTTCTCTTATTGAAAAAATGACGTCCATTAGATTCTTGTTTTCTATTGCTACTGCTTATGATCTAGAGGTTGAGTAAATGGATGTGAAAATGACTTTCCTTCATGGTGATTTGGAGGAGGATATTTATATGACATAGCTAGAGCACTACATGGTGAAAGGTAAAAGTAATTTGGTTTATAAATTGACAAAATATTTGTATGGCCTCAAACAAAGTCGTAGGATGTGGTACCAAAAATTTGATACATATGTGTTGAGTTTGGGATTTGAGCATTCTAAATCTGATCACTATGTTTATTATACATTTGATGGTGATTGTTTCCTATTTATTGCATTATATGTTGATGATATGTTATTTATTGGTAAAGGGAAAGGAATGATTTCAGAACTAAAGTCTCAACTTGCAACTAAATTTGAAATGAAAGATCTTGGTGTAGCTAAACATATTCTTGGGATGGAAATAAGAAGAGATGGAGTGAATAGAAAACTATGGCTTGGCTAGAGTAAGTATGCCAATTCAATTTTATAGAGGTTTAACATGCAGGATTGTAGACCATTATGTGTTCCTTTTATAGTTGGAATGAAGTTATGTGCTTCACAATGTCCAACATCCCCATCAGAGATGGAAGACATTAGTAGAGTGCCTTACCAGAGTGCAGTTAGAAGTTTGATGTATGCTATGGTCTGTACTAGACCATACATTACCCAAGTAGTAGGAGTTCTTTCCAGATATATGTCTAATCCTAGTAGAGTTCATTAGGATGCAATTAAAAGAGTCTTAAGATATTTATGGGGTACCTCAAAGTATTTCTTGTGTTATCATGGTAATTTGATAGGAGACATGCATTCCCTTGATATTCATTGTTATGTGGATTCATACTGGGTAGGTGATGTTGATAGTAGATGATCCACAAGTGCTTATGTATTTATTTGATTTGGTGGTGCAATTATTTGGATGAGTAAGTGACAGGCTATGGTTGCTTTGTCCACTACTAAAGCTGAGTATATGGCAGCTACTCATGCTTGTAAAGAAGCCAATTGGCCTAAGAGACCGTGTTTAGATATTAGAATAAAACAAGGTGCAGTGATAGTTTAGTGTGACATCTAGAGTGTGATCTGCCTAGCTAAGAACCCAACATTTCATGCTAGGACCAAGCACATTGATGTACAATATCATTTTATTAGAGATATGGTCAAGGATGGCAGGGTGAAGCTAGTTAAGGTAGAGACTTTGATGAGTGTTGCAGATTCATTAACTAAGCCTGTGAGTATAGAGAAGTTTAGATGGTGATTGGAGTCTATGGGCCTCTCAGCCCCTAGTAATAAAATCATGGCCTCTTTGCTCTTGCAAGGTGTTTGACAAGTGGGAGAATGTTAGGAAAGGTGTCTCAACCTTGCAGCTACAAAAGGTTTCTATTCTTCCCAGTTTTGGTCTTTTTGAATACCCTTTATCTTGAAGAATGGTTTAGAAATTTCAAAGTTTCTAAAAGGGGCTAAAAATGGTAGGGCTTACTATTTTTAGTAACTCTACATTTGAGCTTAGATGGACCCAAAATTTTCCCAAAAGCTGCTGAACTACAAAGTAAACATCTTGGGTGAGTTTCGACTCAAGATCATACCTGGATTGCAAGATATTAAAGTTTCCATTTTTAAAACTCTCGAAAAAAGTTTTGAACTCAGATTTGAGGAACTTAGAGGTCTCTAAATGCCCCAAAAGTTCTCATAACTATAAAAGAGGGTTATATCTTGATAGATCTCTTCACAAGCTTTCTGATGCATCAAATGATTTGTTAATCGGACACCCAGATCAAAAGTTATGACTTTCGGAAGTTGGGCCTCCCATTTTGGAAAATGTGAAAACATGTTGGATACTTAAAAGAGTTGTAAAGGGGAGAGTTACATGTGTTGGTGTGTATTTGACACATCACAAGACATCTTTGATTAGATATAAGTTGGGTGCCACTTTTGGGTGGGTTTTGGCTCATGGTTTTGTAATTACTGCTGACAGTTTACTGTATTGTATCTCCTATATATCAGGAGCTTGAGATGGAGGTTGTGTGTGAGAGTCTTATAGATGTTGAGTTGCCTCTAGATCTTTGGTTAGTTATACTCCTATGAAAGCTTGCTCTGCAAGTATATTGTAATCTTCTTGATTCTTGAATAATATATTGGGTAGCTTTAGAGTGTAGGATTTTTCTCTTGAAAGGGTTTCCCCATGTAATTAATGTGTTATGGTATGATTGATATTTATGTTTATTTCTGTAACTGTTGTAAAGATCTGAAAAAGTTCTGCATATCCCTCCCCTCAAGATTAGTGTATGAAGTTGTTCTAATACCTTAGCTTCCTTACAATTTGCACTATAGAGGAAAAATAATATTTTGTCCATCTTTGCACTAAGTATGATCAAATCATGGCCTAGGATTATAAATAGCTAAAGGGGCTTGATGAGAACATAATGCAACACACTATTGAGATCCAACCTGAGGTTAACTAGTAAGACAAAAATAAAGGCTAGTCAATCCAAAGCTAGAATTGATGATGACACATGAAATCAATAAATTGGTTAGTGCAAAGTTGATATAACCAATCAAACATTCAACATGGTCCAAGTGAAAAATAAAAATGGAGAAATTCACCTATGTGTGGATTTCAAGGACCTCAACAAAGCATCACTCAAAGAGCATTACATGTTATCTTCAATAGACCAAATACTTCAAACTATTGCAAGGTATGATAAATTTTCAATGTTAGATGGTTTCTTAGGATTCAAAAAAATACTGGTTAAAGAGGAGGATCAACACAAGACAACATTCACTACAAAATGAGGTACTTTTACTTATCAAAAGATACAGTTTGGTTTATCAAATGCTAGGGATACTTTTAAAAGAGCCATGGATATTGTTTTCAAGGACCTCATCAATGAGATTATTTTGGTATACCTTGATGATCTCACCATGTTTTCAAAGAATAAAGAAGACCAGTTTGATAATTTGGAGAAAGTATTCCAAAGATGCTTAGAATTTGGGGTTTCTCTTAATAAAAAAAAATATATATATTTGGTGTATTACAAGGTAAATTGTTGGGACATGTGGTCTCAATAGAAGGAATAGAAACTGATCTAAAAAGAGTCCAGGCGATCATGGAGCTATCATTTGGTCAACACAAGAAAGGGATACAATATTTGGTAGGAAAAATAAACTTTGTTAGGAAGTTTATATTAGATTTTGTAGGAATAGTACACCCTATTACCCTCATGCTAAAAAAGGACCAACAATTCAAATGGATAGAGGAATGTAAGAAGGAATTTGAGAAAATCAAGATGAAAATATTTGATGCCCCAATATTGGTTAACCCTAGTTTTTCTAGAGATTTTTTAAATATATGCATATGGTAGTCAAGCAAGTATTGTTGTAGTGCTAACACATAAAGAAGATCAAGGGGATGAACACCCAATTGCTTTCTTTAGCCAAACCTTGAAAGAAGAAAAAAATAGATATACTTTCATAGAGAACATGCCCTGCTAATTTCAAGCCTTTAATTTCATACAACAATGTTACTAATATGGTAGTACACCCAGGAATAAGGGAATTTATCTTTAATGGGGAAATTAGTGAGAAAAGAGTAGGATGGATAACAAAGATTCTCAAACATGAAGTTGAGATAAAACCAACAAAGATGATAAGAGGAAGGGCACTGTGCGAGCATATTACAAAAGATGTTTTGATTCCAAGGAACCTAAAAATAGAGCTTGAATTGTGTTCTATTCAGGAGAAGGAAATTTGCCTAAACATTGAGGAACAATCAACTGTAGGATGGCTACAGGACAAAATTGAGTTCTTGTAGACTTGAAGGTTCCCAAAAAACCCAATTCCAACAAAGAAAAGAGCATTTAGGCTACAAGTAAATCCCTATTGATTAATTGAGGGAGTTCTCTTTAAAATAAATCTTGATGGAATGTTGTTAATATGTGTGGATAAAGACAAAACTCCTACACTAATAAAATAAATCCATGAAGGACTCTCAGGAGGACATTATTCAGCCCACATGATTGCATTAAGATAACAAGAGCCATATATTATTGTTGCAATTGTTTGTAGACACACACAAGTGATCAAGAAATTGGTAAAATTGCCAATATTATACAGGCAAAAAAGGAAAGCACCCATGCCCCTCAGATCCATCATGGATAAGTAAACTTTTGCATAGTGGGGATTAGATTTCATAGGAGTAATCCATCCATTGTCAAGTAAGGACACAAATTTTATATTAATAGCCATATATTATTTCAATAGATAGTCAGAAGATATCCCAGTAAAAGAGGTTACCGAGATAACAATCATCAGTTTCCTAGAGGGGTTGATAACTAGGTTTGGTATTCTAGAGACTATTATTACAGATAATGCAAAGGCATTTACTAGAGCAAGAATGACTTAACTAGCCTTGAAATATGGAGTATACTTGAAATCATAATCAAATTACTATCCACAAGGGAATGGATTAGATGAGTCAATCAATAGAAATCTATCACTTGATTATTAAAAAAATGGTTCAAATTAGAAAAGTTAATTGCATTTGCACTTAAAGAAGGAACTGTGGACAAATAGAATTACACCTAAGCATTTCATTGGAACTTCTATATACAGCCTTGTATATGGGAGAGAAGCAAGAATACCAAGTTCTATTGAACTCCTAGCTCTCAATATTGTGTAGTAGATGGAAGTTGAAAAAAATGGGCCCATGACCAATAGGCTAGCTAAACTGCTTCAACTGGAAGAACATAGAAGAATTGCATACTACAAGATGGGGAGATACTAGGAAAAGGTAGAAAGATGGTCTGACAATGGAGCAATAGTACAATATTTCAAGACATGTGACCATGTCTTGAAATGGGATGAATATGGGGCAAAACTAGAATGCCATTGTAAAATTAACTCATTATGGAGTGGTCGCTATCTCATAACAACATGCAAGCAAGTGAATTAATTTCAGTTGATGAGACTATGCAACTGATTCCAATAAATGGAATCCATCTTAAACCAAGTATGTGAGGTATTAGTGTTGTTGCATGTATATCTATGTAATTATTAATATTTAATGTGTTTTCTTTATAATCTTTGCCTTTAAAAGATAATTAATTAAATTTTTTGAGAAATGGGTGGAAAGAGAGAGATCTTGAAAGGGTAGGAGATATCCATGGTTCACATGAACTTCAAGTGACAAGACTCATCACACATCATGAACACCAAGTGTAGAAGTGAATCTATTGCATGGAAAGCCACCACCTTCTGATTGCACATGCAGGTCCTAGTGGAGGTGGTTATTTGTTGTAATCTATAAAGAACACACTCAACTAGTACTAACAAAACCAAACAACGCAATTTTTGAAGCCACTTCAAATCAAATTTGATACATCCCCAATAAAATTGCTTGCAAGCATATAGAAACCCCAAAAATGTGAAAGGAAATACAACCATTAAATGGAAAGCATTCACAAGTCAAGACTTCAAGATACATTAAAGGGAGAGAAGCAGAAACAAACCTTCAGCTTTGAACCCAAACAAATTGTAGGCAAGAGAAGCAGAACTAGAACACCAAGAGAAAACAAACATGGCAAAATGGAGGTAAGAACACAAGGAACATCAAGCAGAACTATAAGGGGGATTGACTTGATAGAACCACCCTCAACTAGTGGAAGGTTGGACATTAGGGAGTTGGACCTACCATATTTCTCATTTCTAGAAATACATCCTAATCACCTAGTAACAAATCCTTCTAAATCTGTTCTATTTTTGCTTACGATAAGTGACTTGGTGCAAGATGATGTAGACCTATTTTGTGACACTATCTTCTTTGGAAAAAACCCCAGCTAGTTAAAGGAAGAAACATTCCACTGAAGAAACAAAAAAATTATTGAGATAGGTATCCAAGCCATAGATAAATTTGTTGATAGAATTTTGACCTCTTCTCTCCCTAGACACCTAGTTCCTATTGCCCAACCCTGTTATGAAATTGTTGTTGCATGTGCTAAAAAATATGAATCTTCATCCAGAAAAATAAGAGGATAGGGATAGAATAATGCTTTTCCTTGTGTAATAAATATACAATATATAAGAAAAATGCTAGGGATTCCCCCAAAACCTTTAATGCCTCTATAGATAGCCTAGCACAATACTAAGAGTGAGTTCAGAACTGTACTACATTTTTACAAAATTTGGATATTAATCCACCCAGTAAGAAACTTGAACCATCTCATATGGAACTAGCATACTTCAGTAGAGATGCTAACAGGTAGGTCTATAGTATGGTAGCATTCCTGCTAGGGTAGGATAATGACTCAATTGTGGACCTTAAGCACCTGGAACTACTAGAAATTATGCTATAGAGAATACTTAGGGGATATTCCCTATGCTTTCACTTCATTCTATTTTTGGAGGAATATATGCATTCACAGTTGGAAAATTTCTCACCAGTGAAATATTTAGATACCCTTCTCTCCCGATGCACATGATTTTGCATAAGTGTTAACACTTGTATCCACAACTAAAGCCTAAATTGTGTCACACAGTAGAAGTCTATGACCTAGTTACAGTGTGGGTCCCCTACCTCAATAGGACCTCTTTTTATTATTAGTTAATTGAATAGCTCCTGCAACCAACAATCACCTTGATTATAGGAGAATATCTCCCAAGGCTTCTAGACCTTTGAGGAATTTTCAAAAGCACCAAGAAGGGTGATTGGTTTTTCACTTCTGATAGCACAACATTAGATTGTATGGATTATTGGGGAGAATATAAAGCATCCCAAATATGATACAATCAGAGTATTTGCCTTAGAGTATTCAAGATAATTAGATATAATTGATGTGGAATATGGAAATGGGAAGGGAGGGTAGCCTATTAGCCACTACCTCATGTATGGGATTGTATAGTTTTAAAGAAAAGAAAAGATTCAGTAGTACTTGTTAAAAAATTGAAGGAATTGCAATTGGATATTGTGAATGATTGTTGGGACTTTGACCTAGATTATATATTTATAGGTTTTTTGTAATAAATTAAAAATATGGAATACATAAAATTTGTGCATGATTCACACCTATAGATGGAAAGCAAGAAAATCCTAGAAGAGAATGATCACACAAAATACTTAGATGATTGGACCAGCCATCAAGTTCTCACCCAATAGCCACCACAAAACCAATAGACATAGCCATATGAGACCTTCTATTAAAAGACTACAAGTTACACCTGATAAGGGTTTCTTTGTATGGACTAGGGCAAAAACAAGACTATTTCTGTGCAAACCCTAGGACTGTTACAGAACTGCTCTCACCAAAAATGGCATAACTCATTCAAAACTTAATCAAATTTGCTCAAACCAAAAGCATATGAAACTAGACTCATGCCTTCAAATTTTAGAATTGGTTTCAGGCTTGTACTATACCATACATGGCCATACTAGCACATTTTTAGACTACAAATTTTGGAACACTTTGTTAGATTAGGGCAACATTCACCAAAATAGCCATAACTTTCACAAATCTCAATGAAAATTCATGCAACAAAAAGAAAAATGAAGTAGATTCACATGCCCACATGATCCAATTGATTTTAGGTCATTACATGGGTCATACAAGCCTTACACAGCAACAGAACAGGACTGCAACATTAAAAACCACAGAAAAACTTGCTTCTATTCACCAAAATCACAAAAATCCATTCTTCTCTCCCTCTATTTAATTTTTGAGGGTGTATTTATGCATTTATAATCAAACCCAATGGTTTGTAACCATTTATTTCTTGCATGTAACCATTTTCTTGATTTTTTCCACCTTGCTAAAGTTGCATGACACTTTTTAGCAACTTTTGACAATATTAGCAACTTTTCCCATTTTAAAACCAATGACCTAATAAACACATAAAAAATGGATTAATATGATTCCAAATGGTCATAAATGACCTTATTAAACACTAAAACACACCATCAACATAAAAACCCAAAAATGTCAAAATTAAGCTTATGAGGCTCCTGATGCCCCTGCACCATACACCCAAGGGGAAGAAGACTCAAGTCCCACTTGAGTGTAGGTCTTCTTTTTCTTCTTGATCTTCTAATTCTACTGCGCTATTGTCTTGATATCTTCTTGGCTTTGTCTCTGTGTCTTCCACTTGTTTTCTCTAGATTGTCTTCTCAGCTCCTTCTCTTCTTCCTTCCTTGCAAGGTATTCCTCTTTTGGCATCCTCCTTTGAAGTTGATCTCTTTCAAGAGCCTGTTTCTTAATGATTTTTATCTCCTTGTCTAACAAACCTGCACATACATAGTCCAATGAAAGATTAGAAATAAAATATTGAGACCTTGAGGTCTCCTCTTTATCTCCTTGCACCATACACTCCACTTCAACACCCAAGAGATCCTCCATGTGTGCTATGGTTGTCTTAGGACTGAACTTGTCCTCTAAGGGTATCCTTTGATAAATAACATCTTCGAACACTTCCATCTCAGTTGTTAATTGCTCTTGACTTTCATACACAAAGTAGTGTCCCTCTTTTGGCAAACCTACCATATCCTTCCAAAGGATGTGATCAATCTCTGTATATGGACTGAATACTTCTTACTGCACTTCAGGGCTGCCTTCATCATTAAACTTTTCAGTTTGTCCTACTACTGCAAACAACTTATCATTCATATCCATTTCTTCCAATAATAAAGCATCCAATTCATCTTGCATGTCATCAAACACTGATCTTTCTCTAAGAGAACACAAAACATATTCTTTATCCATCAACCTTTCACTATCAAAAATAGAATGCAATATGCATTCACCAAGTATCTCACCTTCCTCAGGATGACACAATATTTCATCTTCTGCACTTAGGATTTTTTCCTCATTTATTGTTATGCCTGCATTTACACACTCAAAACTTTCATTAATTTCAAAACAATGAGACTTACTTGCCTCCACATCTCTTCCCTTGGATGGCTTTTCAAGTACTTTCAGCCACCTTCTCAATCTGTTAGCTTCCTGCTGCTTCCTTCTCTTTTCCATCATTTTCTTAAGAGGCCACTTCACCTTTTTCTTAACCTCTATAAAGAATCCATGTGATCTTATTCCCTATAGTATCTCTAGTATGATGTCCAACTTGTCCAAACTCTCTCTTATCTCTTTTATCTCTGCTTCAACATCCTGTTGTGGCTTGGGCTGGTTCCTTTTCCTTTCCTTATGCAGTATCTCATCCATAAGCTTCATCACTGTAAGCAATTTTTTTAGTTACATTTTCTACCTCACCTGCATCCTTTTCACCTCAGTCTGTTGGCAAATTCTCTTTTGAGCATCACTTGTGCTCTTCTCCTTCATTTAAGCCTATCTAGGCTTCTCCTGCCTAAACCACCCACACACTTGCCACACAAAGCACACCTTGCAAACTGATCAGTACAACAAAACTATTACAACCTCTTGTAGCTTTCACTTATTTCTTCCTACCATCTAGATATTCTGTGCTCTGATACCAAAATGATGCAGAGGAAAAAAAAGACTGTTCTAACACAACCTTACTACCCTCATACCCTTCATACAATGACTCATTTCAGCCAATGCCTAAAAGCTTCCTACTACACATGAAAACATGGGACAACAACCTAATGGCATTACATCATTGAGGACATCATGAAACAAGGGGAACTTGGTGTATTTAGACCTATTTTCAACATACTTTAGGTTTTTCCAAGCATGCATGACCTTACACTTGTTTGACACAATGTTCCAAACAACAATGGATTGTTGTCACTAGGTGCAACAAATCAAACCTTTTTGATCATAAATTTTCAAAAAGACCTTTCAAATGGAAATGTAAAACCTATTTTGGATACTCTTTTGGCCCTTATTAAACATGTGTCAAAATGAGCCAGGGTTTCTTTGTACGGGCTAGGGCAAAAACAAGACTATTCCTGTGCAAACCCTAGGACTGTTACAGAACTGCTCTCACTAAAATGACATAACTCATTCAAAACTTAATCAATTTTTCTCAAACCAAAAGAATATGAAACTAGACTCATGCATTCAACTTTTAGAATTGGATTTAGGCCCGTACTGTACCATACATGGCCGTACTAGCATGTTTTTAGACTACAAATTCTGGAAAACTTTGTTAGATTAGGACAACATTCACCAAAATGGCCATAACTTTCACAAATCTCAATGAAAATTGATGAAACAAAAATAAAAATGAAGTAGATTCACATGCCCACACAATCCAATTAATTTTAGGTCATTACATGGGCCGTACAGGCCATACACAACAACAGAACAGAACTGCAACATTAAAAACCACATAAAAACTTGCCTCTATTCACCAAAATCACCAAAATCCATTCTTCTCTCCCTCTATTTGACTTTTGAGGGTGTATTTATGCATTTAAAATCAATCCCAATGGTTTGTAACCATTTCTTTCTTGCATGTAATCATCTTCTTTATTTTTGCCACCTTGCTATAGTTGCATGACACTTTTTAGCAACTTTTCCCATTTTAAAACCAACGACCTAATAAACACATCAAAAATGGATTAATATGATTGCAAATAGTCTTAAATGACCTTATTAAACACTAAAACACACCATCAACCTAAAAACCCAAAAATGTCAAAATTAAGCTTATGAGGCTCCTGATGCCCCTGCACCACAACCCTTAATCAACTAATGGGTGGAGAAGGAGGTTGTAGAATATGATCTGGAAAGAAGAAAAGATAGCGGAATGGTGGAAATTGTGACAAGAGATTGGAAAGAATAATGTAAAGCTAAGAAGGCATACATTGCATGAAAAATGGGAAATTAAATATGATAAGGTTCACCCAAAGATCCCTTATTATATTATTCCAGATAAAATACCTTGTCAAGGAGGAAGAAATGGAGGCCCAAGTTTAACTGGTCCTAGCACAAGATGAAGTGCAAACATTGGACCAAGTACCAATTGTTGAGAAGCCTAGGTAGCTTCAGGATCCTATACTCTATACTCATGTAGGTACAATAATAAGAAGGATAACCTATTAACATGGATCATCCAACTATTCTATAACTAAGGTTTGAGGTACCTCTAGGAATTAGGAAGCAAAAGGACTAGCTCTTCAACAAGAATAGGCTGGACGACACTTTCAGAGAAAGCCTAATAGGCAGAGGTACAGATCAAGTATGTGCTTAGTTGACACATCTGTTCGTTAGAAGAATAGATACCAGAGAAAAGTTGGCCTACAATAAATTCATAAAAGGTAAATGCAAGGATCTCAAATATTTCAAAAAATATTGTGAAGTCCAATATTAGAATTTCTATCAGTCAGGCCGTGAACAAAATCATGATTTTATGTTCACAACTTTTCTAAAAAGTTTTGGAAATGTGATAGGAGAATTCTATCACAAGAAAGTTCTTGAAAATCTGGTAACGGAAAACATTGAAATGAAGGAGCTAACCTTTCCACAATTAGTTCAATTTCTTACTCAGATTAATGAAGAAATCTGTGAAGAAGGAAAGGCAAAGAAAGAGATAAAAAAGGTACAACCCTTATTATCCTCTTATGTATGCTACCAGATAATGCCTTCAAACCATTTTCCTGAAAAAGGTAAATCTTCTTCTTGCTATGATTGTGAAAAGTTAGAAAAATCTTATAAGAAGAAAAAGAAGAAATTTAGTAAATATCCTAAGAAAAGGGGGTATTTCAAGAAAAGGGATAAGAAAGGCAAAAGATCAAAGAAATGGGAACCTACCTACTTCATTTGCAAAGGGAAGCATTTTGCAAATAAGTGCCCGAACAGACATAAGAAAAAGAGTAAAGGAAAAGTTTGAGCTGCAAGAGAAGCAGGAGTCGAAGATGATGAATATGAATTCATCGATAGCTACCCATCAGACTCAGAGGATATCATTCTATCCAGTAGTAATATAGAGACATAATTAGAGTCTGAAGAATACACATCAGCTCCAGAACAAGATCAAGTAAATATGATGATCGAGCAAATTCAATCATTTGATGATGATTCAAAAGTCTCCTTCTTTTGTAGAATGCTATGAAGGGACACCCGTGCTGAGTTGGACAAGACAATTGAAGAAATTGTCCAAACTGAATCCAGACTCCATGATATGGACATGGGTCAAGAGACATGGAAAATTGACCAACAAACTGGAACAACTTAAGGCAAAAAAGTACTTCCTGCTTCAAAAGGAAGAAAGACCTCCCAAGCTCCTGGTAAGGAGAACACCCATCCTCCAATATGGGTTATCTTCATCAACAGTTGAAATTCCAGAACGTCATGGGTATAAACCCTTACAGAGAAGAGAACCATGGCCACCAGGTCCTCCTGCTCAGAGAACCATTAGTGAAGCCCATGCACCTGGCAGTATGGCTAGAAGGTCATGGAGAAGAAGCTGCAAAGCCTTTGTAGAAAAGGTTATAGCACAAGCTCAGGGAGAAATATCTGAAATAGATGATGAAGAAAATTTCTATCTCACAGAAGAAATGGAAAAGTCCCCCGAACTTGATAAGTTTGTCAACCAGTTCAACTCAACTAGACCTATGCAGTTGCCATTACAAACTTCCCTAAGAGAAGAACAACTGTATTGTGAAGAGAAGCCCTACAGCCCACTCATTCATCAAGCTGTCAAGGAAGAACCAAAAGTGACTTTCGAGGAAGGTTCTAGCAGCTGTCAGATGAAAGCATACAAGCACACCAAAAAGACTACCTCATGTCCAGGTGTAATCCTGACAATACATTTTCCAGGTATAATGGCTTATCCTTTGGCATTTCTAATTGATACAGGAGCAGACCTAAATATTGCTAGATACAATGCCTTTCCCAGAGATGCCTGGATAGAAGGAACCACAAGTATCACTTTTGGTAATTCTGAAAAGGGTGATAGTACAACAATTTGTGAAGTTCCTATTTAAATTGGATTTGATGGTTTTATGGATACACTAACATTTGTCCAATATGAGGTAGATGGATATGATGGTGTAATTGGAAGCAAAGCTATTCAACAATGGGAACCATTCACCATTGATTCTGACTTCATTATAATTCAGAATAGATTTCAGCTTCCACGGCTTCATCAAGATCTAGCTTATACATCCAAGCTAGAAAAGGAAAAGAAAGAGAAACCAGTTAATGCAGTTTGGTTAGCCAAACAAATGGATGTAGGTCAAGAATCTCTAACTGAGATTAAGAATGCCTTTGCTGCCACTGTGCTTACAAAGGATTTACAGAAGCATCAAAGAAATTTGACATGTGATCTCCCTCTCAAATGAGATCCTCAAGGTAATGAACTCACTCCCAAAGCAAAAGCAAATTATTTTCTAATAAGTTCAACTGAGGCATTAACTTGCAGAACAGAAGTCGCAGAGCTAGAAAAGATTGGAATAATCCAGACTTCTGAATCTCCATTCTCATGTCATGCTATGTATGTTCCTAAGACTAATGAGAATGGTAAAGAATTACCAGAAAAATGGCTAGTAGTTAACTATAAACTGCTAAATGACTGTCTTGTTGATAATAGACACCCTTTGCCAAGCAAAGATCATATCTGGTAGACTATTCAAGGTAGTCATGTTTATTCAAAATTTGATCTAACAAAAGGGTTTTGGCAGATTGGACTCAAAAGTGCCGACTTCTACAAAACTGCTTTCTCAGTCCCACAAGGCCTCTATGAATGGAAAATCCTTCCATTCAGACTAAAAACTGCCCCCTCTATTTTTCAACAAAAAATGGATATAATCTTCCGGCCTTATGCCAAATTTATTCAACCCTATATAGATGATATTCTTATCTTCAGCCATGATATGCCCCAACACCTTGCTCATCTCCGGCAATTCCTTTCTATTTGTCAACACCATGGGCTTGCTGTCAATCCTACAATGTCCTACTTTGCCCAAAACCAAATTATTTTCATTGGCATCAAGCTTCTTCTGAGGGGGAGAATGGAGGCACAACCTCATATCCTAAACAAGATCTCTAATCTTGCTGTTACCAATGTCAAAGAATTACAACGCTTTTTGGGTCTTGTTAATTATATTATAGGATTCTATTATAAGCTCGCTGAAGATAGAATTGAGCTTAATAAGCTTCTGGGAAAGACACCACCACCCCAGATGATTAAGCATGATGGTTTGATCTCAATAATCAAACAAAAATGTTCTAAGCTTCCACCGCTAAAACTACCAGGTAATGGTTTCAAGATAGTGGAAATAGATGCAAGTGAAAACGCTTGGGTTGGTGTTCGCAGAGAATGTAAGTCAACATCTCACGATCCCAAAGATAAAGCTGAGATTGTTAGATATGTCTCTGATAGTTTCAAGAACAGTGAAAGAGACCACCACAGTACACAAAGAAATCCTTGCTGTTGTCAATACTTTTCAAGCATTCCAAATGTTTATTGCTGACAAGCGATTTCTTCTAAAAAGTGATCTTCAAAATCTGTGAGGATTCTTCAGAAAAGAATCAAAAAATAAAGTTGTTAGAGGAAGACTCCTTAGATGGGCACAACTTCTAAGCACTTATGAATTTGATTTTGTTCATCTTCCTGGAGTTGATAATATTTTTGCTTATCAATTTGTAGCTAACTTTGAAGATGAAAAAAATTCAAATTCATAAGTGCTTAGAAGCTGTGCCCATCTAAGGAGTCTTCCTCTAACAAATTTATTTTTTGATTCTTTTCTGAAGAATCCTCATAGATTTTGAAGATCACTTTTTAGAAGAAATTGCTTGTCAGCAATAAACATTTGGAATGCTTGAAAAGTATTGACAACAGCAAGGATTTCTTAATGTGTACTGTGGTAGTCTCTTTCACTATTCTTGTAACTACCAGAGACATATCTAACAATCTCACTTTTATCTTTGGGATCGTGAGATGTTGACTTACATTCTCTGAGAACACCAGCCCAGGCGTTTTCACTTGCATCTGTTTCCACTATCCTGAAACCATTACCTGGTAGTTTTAGCGGTGGAAGCTGAGAACATTTTTGTTTGATTATTGAGATCAAACCATCATGCTTAATCATCCAGGGTCGCGGTGTCTTTCCAAAAAGCTTATTGAGCTCAATTATGTCTTCAGCGAGCTTATAATAGAATCCTACAATATAATTAACAAGACCCAAAAAGTGTTGTAATTCTTTGACATTGGTAACAACAAGATTAGAGATCTTGTTTAGGATATGAGGTTGTGCCTCCATTGTCCCCCCCGAAAGAAGCTTGATGCCAATGAAAACAATTTGGTTTTGGGCAAAGTAGGACTTTGTAGGATTGACAGCAAGCCCATGGTGTTGACAAATAGAAAGGAATTGCTAGGGATGAGCAAGGTGTTGGGGCATATCCTGGTTGAAGATAAGAATATCATCTATATAGGGTTGAATAAATTTGGCATAAGGCTGGAAGATTATATCCATCTTTTGTTGAAAAATAGAGGGGGCAGTTTTTAGTCCGAATGGATGGACTTTCCATTCATAGAGGCCTTGTGGGACTGAGAAAGCAGTTTTGTAGAAGTCAGCACTTTTGAGTCCAATCTGCCAAAACCCTTTTGTTAGATCAAATTTTGAATAAACATGACACCTTGAATAGTCTACAAGATATGATCTTTGCTTGGCAGAGGGTGTCTATTATCAACAAGACAGTCATTTAGCGGCTTATAGTTAACTACTAGCCATTTTTCTGGTAATTCTTTACCATTCTCATTAGTCTTAGGAACATACATAGCATGACATGAGAATGGAGATTCAGAAGTCTAGATTATTCCAAGCTTTTCTAGCTCTACAACTTTTGTTCTACAAGTTAATTCCTCAGTTGAACTCATTAGAAAATAATTTTCTTTTGCTTTGTGAGTGAGTTCATTACCTTGAGGATCTCATTTGAGAGGGAGATCACATGTCAAATTTCTTTGATGCTTCTATAAATCCTTTGTAAGCACGGTAGCAAGAAAGGCATTCTTAATCTCGGTTAGGGATTCGTGACCTGCATCCATTTGTTTGGCTAACCAAACTACATTAACTAGTTTATTTTTCTTTTCCTTTTCTAGCTTGGATGTATAAGATAGATCTTGATGAAGCCGTAGAAGCTGAAATCTATTCTGAATTATAATGAAGTCAGAATCAATGGTGAATGGTTCCCATTGTTGAATAACTTTGCTTCCAATTACACCATCATATCCATCTACCTCATATTGGACAAATGTTAGTGTATCCATAAAACCATCAAATCCAATTTAAATAGGAACTTCACAAATTGCTGTACTATCACCCTTTTCAGAATTACCAAAAGTGATACTTGTGGTTCCTTCTATCCAGGCATCTCTGGGAAAGGCATTGTATCTAGCAATATTTAGGTCTGCTCCTGTATCAATTAGAAATGCCAAAGGATAAGCCATTATACCTGGAAAATGTATTGTCAGGATTACACCTAGACACGAGGTAGTCTTTTTGGTGTGCTTGTATGCTTTCATCTGACGGCTGCTAGAACCTTCCTCGAAAGTCACTTCTGGTTCTTCTTCGATAGCTTGATGAATGAGTGGGCTGTAGGGCTTCTCTTCACAATACAATTGTTCTTCTCTTAGGGAAGTCTGTAATGGCAACTGCATAGGTCCAGTTGAGTTGAACTGATTGACAAACTTATCAAGTTCGGGAGACTTTTCCATTTCTTCTGTGAGATAGAAATTTTCTTCATCATCTATTTCAGAGATTTCTCCCTGAGCTTGTTCTATAACCTTTTCTAGAAAGGCTTTGCAGCTTCTTCTCCATAACCTTCTAGCCATATTGCCAGGTGCAGGGGCTTCACTAATGGTTCTCTGAGCAGGAGGACCTGGTGGCCATGGTTCTCTTCTCTGTAAGGGTTTATACCCATGACGTTCTGGAATTTTGGCTGTTGATGAAGATAACCTATATTGGAGGATGGGTGTTCTCCTTACCGGGAGCTTGGGAGGTCTTTCTTCCTTTTGAAGAAGGAAGTACTTTTTTGCCTTAAGTTGTTCCAATTTGTTGGTCAACTTTTTTCATGTCTCTTGACCCATGTCCATATCATGGAGTTTGGATTCAGTTTGGACAATTTCTTCAATTGTCATGTCCAACTTAGCACGGGTGTCCCTTTGTAGCATTCTATAGAAGAAGGAGACTTCCGAATCATCATCAGATGATTGAATTTGCTCGGTCATCATATTTACTTGACCTTGTTCTAGATTTGATGTGTATTCTTTAGACTCTGATTCTATCTTTGTATTAATACTGGATAGAATGATATCCTCTGAGTCTGATGGATAGCTATCGATGAATTCATATTCATCATCTTCGACTCCGGCTTCTCTTGCAGCTCGAACTTTTCCTTTACTAATTTTCTTATGTTTGTCCGGGCACTTATTTGCAAAATGTTTTCCTTTGCAAATGAAGCAGGTAGGTTCCCATTTCTTTAATCCTTTGCCTTTCTTATCCCTTTTCTTCAAATACCCCCTTTTCTTAGGATATTTACTAAATTTCTTCTTTTTCTTCTTATAAGATTTTTCTGACTTTTCAAAATCATAGCAAGAAGAAGATTTACCTTTTTTGGGAAAATGATTTGAAGGCATTATCTGGTAGCATACAAAAAGGGATAATAAGGGTTGTACCTTTTTTATCTCTTTCTTTGCCTTTCCTTCTTCACAGATTTCTTCATTAATCTGAGTAAGAAATTGAACTAATTGTGGAAAGCTTAGCTCCTTCATTTGAATGTTTTTCGTTACCAGATTCTCAAGAACTTTCTTGTGATACAAGTCTCCTATCACATTTCCAAAACTTTTTAGAAAAGTTGTGAACATAAAATCATGATTTTGTTCACGGCTTGACTGATAGAAATTCTGATATTGGACTTCACAATATTTTTTGAAATATTTGAGATCCTTGCATTTACCTTTTATGAATTTATTATAGGCCAACTTTTCTCTGGTATTTGTTCTTCCAACGAATAGACATGTCAATTGAGCACAGACTTGATCTGTACCTCTGCCTATCAGGCTTTCTCTGAAAGTGTCATCCAGCCTATCCCAGACACTTCGTCCAACACCTGTCATAGCATTAAGAGCCTTCTTGATCACTTGTGATTCATCAACATTAGCATTAGTGGATAAATAATTTGTTATCTAGGCTTGCATGGCATCTATTCCTCTTGTATTTTCTATATCCTCAAAATTATCAAAATTAACAAGGGGAGGTGTATCAGCTTTCAGAGTCTAAATAATTTTGAATGGATCAATGGGGTTAGATCCATTAGGATTGGAACCATTACCACGAGCCATCTAGAATTTTCCTTTTGCTCATTCTTCTGGGGTAGTTTCCCTTAATGTCCCGGTTGAGGGATCAAAGATCTTTTCAATCATAGGCTTCCTGACCTCAGTAGACAGTTTTGGTCTTTCATACTGAGCCTGCAAATATCCCTTAGCACTGGAAGGGAAATTCATTATTTTTACAGTCTGTTGCTGCCTAATGGTTTGTACCACAGACTGAATAGTTGTGGACTCTTGATGTAGTTCAGACTGTATATTTGCGGATTCCTAAACTATGGAATCTCCTATTAATAGTTGTGACTGTGCAATTGAATGAACTTTATTATAAACTTCATCTATCTTTTGTTCATTATGCTTTGCATGAATATTTGCATTATTCAGTTGTGTTGTAAGTACATCACAATCTAATTTAACTTCACTTCTGACCTTTTGCAGAAGTTCTCTCTGTTGCTCTAAAGATCGTTGTTGGGAGACCACCATGTTTTCGCTTGGCTTTTGAACTCATTATATTGGGCTTTGAGTTCCTGGAGGTCTTTATTGACAGAGGCCATCCACTGATCAGTGAGATGCTTTTCCAAGCGTTCTAGAGTGAAGATAAGAGAATGGAAATTCTCTTGAGAACTTAGACGGGCCTTTTCAGCCTTGACAGCCTCAATCTGATGCCAGATCTTCTTATCCTCAGCAAGTAACATAGATTTCCTAAGGCACATGTTAGTCTAGTTTAGCAATTTGCTTTGACTGGAACCTTGGAGACTTTCTGGTATAGGAAAGATATGAAGAGGCTAGAAATTAGCTTTATAAGTACTGGTGGTTTCAAAAAGCATGAAATCTCTAAATGGGGGAATAGCACCGGGTACAGGGCAAGGATCTGCAGGAGTACCTATGACTTTCTCATATACTTCTTTGATATCCTGTTTGGGCATTATAGCTTGCTTGGCTGAAAACATTCTGAAATGGCCGGTTCTAGGAGGATTAAAAACAAAAGAAGAATCCTCACATTTATACATCCCATTGTCTAGTTAAGAATATAACTTATGGGAGCA
The DNA here is from genome assembly GCA_027924645.1 of Cunninghamia lanceolata. NCBI lineage: Eukaryota > Viridiplantae > Streptophyta > Pinopsida > Cupressales > Cupressaceae > Cunninghamia > Cunninghamia lanceolata. Next base: position 220,781 of record BSBN01000056.1, read on the forward strand.
GGAAGTACTCGCGGTTGTGGCAGTGGAGCTGCTAGGTTTGGAAATAGAAGGGATCTTAAATAGATCTTCAAAACCCTTGGCGGGTTGGAATCTTGCGCTCTAGGTGTGCGGTAACACAAATGAACCAAGTTGGTTGTAGTTAAACACTCTCTCTGTTCTCATAGAGTGGCTGCTGCGTAAAGCAAGCTGGCTACCGGATGAGAATCTGATTACTGCCTGATCATCTAATTCTTCAATTAAGATCCCTCTCAATTGTGGTTGCTTTTCTTCTTCAAATTGGCCATCATTATCCCAAAGATCTAGTGCCTATTCTTCCAGCAACTTGATATCTTTATGATGGACTATCTTTGGTGCGGTTAACCACGTGCTGTCATTAGTAGATTTCCAGATGATTGACAGACCTTCTAGACCTTGTGCCTTTCTAGGATTTATCATCAAGGGACGAACCTTGTTGTATAACCTATAGTGAATGAGAAAGGTAAGAGAATGGTCTACAGATTGATTTTTCATGTGAAGGTTCATGGTCTTGAAATTATATTCGAGAACATCTCGAAGATTACCATCTTTCAGACTGACAGGGAAATCTAATGAGCAATCAATATAAAGTGATCCTTTGGACATAGAGTCACAAGTAGCACCTAACAAGGAATGTGACAACCTTAGGAACCTTGCATCTTTCAACATCATGAGGATGATGATTGGTAATCCTTTTCGGTAATGTCTAGTAATAACTATCCTTACATAAGACAAATGCATAAACTGGGGATTATCTGGGCTTTCTAAGGCTTCCTTTTGAAATTTCTGGACTTGGGCATCTGAGAACAATCTCAGTTTGCCTTTGTTTCCATCTGTAACTACATGCTGTAAAGTATCTACATGACATCTCTGAGAAAATTTATAACGAAACCACTTTTTTAGACCTTTGTTTTTGTTAAACATATCTACTAAACTATTCGGCACATCAATATAGATTTCAAAGGATTTTATCTTAGGAACACGAAATTCTTTATCATCAAACTGACTAGAGAAACTTTCATCTAAAATATTACTACTAGATTTAAGAGTAGAAAAAGAACTTTCATTGTCAGTAAAGAAATTGGTGAACTTAACTTCTGTGTTACGATTTGCTGTGTGGTCGATGCTTTCCATACTCGATCTAGAAGTGCTTGGTCTATCCATTTCTGCACTCAAACCAACGCTCGCACCCACGCTCAAAATACAAGATTACTACCTCAGATTTGCCCTAAACACAACAAGCAAAGATGGGACTTACATGGAGAGGATTCACAATAGAAGTCTGGTTTGTATGAGTAGTACGAGGAGCAATATAAGGAGCAATACAGATTGATAAACCACCACTCGTGAGTCGTTATAGTTAGACACCAACTGTAACAACAGATGAACATCACATTGGCTCTGATACCAACTTTGAACAACAGTTGCAAATGATAAATGATATGCGGATGAAACATGTATTTGACACTTAGGAAAATATTATAGATATTATTATTTTCACATCTAATACTCAGGAATACATTTATTATATTTAATGCACGCTGGCATGATACAAACTTATATGCAGAAAGAGGAGCTTAAAAACTTTTACAATACTAAAAACTTGTTTGCATCAGATTTTCTGATTCACTTAGATCAGCTTAGAGCTACAAAGTGAAGAGCATACTGTTCTTGACAAACACCTAACAGACTTGAGACTTAAAACTTTGACTTTCTAAGAATTCACTCACCTAGAATTCGTTGAGAAATGAAGGCGTCCCTCTTGCCTTTTATAGGGAGTGTGGGCAAAGCTTTAACCTTATCTCTTGAATCCAATTTGAAATCCATCCACAGAAAGTGGACACGTAACAACTAGTTTTTCGAAGAGTTACCCAAATGAAGATAAGCATCTTCTGGTGGGTCCCAATAACTCGTGAACAGAGAAAGGAGGAGACAGACAATACAAGAAAAGAATCTACTTTTACATGGCTTCTTTTTTATCACGAGAAGGTTAACTCGTGCTTACTGTGAGGCACGTAAGCTTTTCCCCTTTTACCGTGGAAGGGCCCATGTCTATCAAGTTCAATGAGGTGATAGATTCCTCGATGGATTACAAACCCATCCCTTAGCCTAGGGGCCCGTGCTGTGTTCTGAGGTATTGGAATCAGCAAAAGGATGACAGCGTGGATCGGTAGGATCAAAGTTAGATGTTCTAAGATTCCCCTCCTCATCATACGTAGGAATCCTTGGATCATTAGTTGGATCATACGCACAATTGGTGCAAGTTTGATTGGAAGAATGGGGTTACCAATGTCAAAGAATTACAACATCATATCCATCTACCTATAAAATAATTTATGCAAGTTAATGCCGCTCCACTACCACAAGTTATATTCTGAACTAGACAATGGGATATATAAATGTGAGGATTGTTCTTTTGTTTTTAATCCTCCTAGAACCGGCCATTTCATAATGTTTTCAGCCAAGCAAGCTATAATTCCTAAACAAGATATCAAAGAAGTCCATGAGAAAGTCGTAGGTACTCCTGCAGGTCCTTACCCTATACCCGGTGCTATTCCCCCATTTAGAGATTTCATGCTTTTTGACACCATCGGTACTTATAACGCTGATTTCTAGCCTCTTCATATCTTTCCTATAGCAGAAAGTCTCCAAGGTTCCAATCAAAGCAAACTACTAAATTGGACTAACATGTGCCTTAGGAAATCTATGTTACTTGCTAAGGATAAGGAGTTCTGGCATCAGATCGAAGCTGTCAAGGCTGAAAAGGCCCGTCTAAGTTCTCAAGAGAATTTCCATTCTCTTATCTCCACTCTAGAACGCTTGGAAAAGCGTCTCACTGATCAGTGGATGGCCTCTGTCAATAAAGACCTCCAGGAACTCAAAGCCCAATATAATGAGTTTAAAAGCCAAGTGGAAACATGGTGGGTTTCCCAGCAACGGTCTTTAGAGCAACAGAGAGAACTTCTGCAAAAGGTCAGAAGTGAAGTTACATTAGATTGTGACGTACTTGTAGCACAACTGAATAATGCAAATATTCATGCAAAGCATAATGAACAAAAGATAGATGAAGTTTATAATGAAGTTCATTCAATTGCACAGTCACAGCTATTAATAGGAGATTCCATAGTTCAGGAACCCACAAATATATAGTCTGAACTACATCAAGAGTCCACAACTATTCAGTCTGTGGTACAAACCGTTAGAGAGCAACAGACTGTAAAAATAATGAATTTCCCTTCCAGTGCTAAGGGATATTTGCAAGCTCAGTATGAAGGACCAAAACTATCTACTGAGGTCAGGAAGCCTGTGATTGAAAAGATCTTTGATCCCTCAACCGGGACACTAAGGGAAACTACCCCAGAAGAACAAGCAAAAGGAAAATTCTAGATGGCTCGTGGTAATGGTTCCAATCCTAATGGATCTAACCCCATTGATCCATTCAAAAATATTCAGACTCTGAAAGCTGATACACCTCCCCTTGTTAATTTTGATAATTTTGAGGATATAGAAAATACAAGAGGAATAGAGTTGACACATCTATTTGTTGGAAGAACAGATACCAGAGAAAAGTTGGCCTACAATAAATTCATAAAATGTAAATGCAAGGATCTCAAATATTTAAAAAATATTGTGAAGTCCAATATCAGAATTTCTATCAGTCAGGCCGTGAACAAAATCATGATTTTATGTTCACAACTTTTCTAAAAAGTTTTGGAAATGTGATAGGAGAGTTCTATCACAAGAAAGTTCTTGAAAATCTGGTAAGGGAAAACATTGAAATGAAGGAGCTAAGCTTTCCACAATTAGTTCAATTTCTTACTCAGATTAATGAAGAAATCTATGAAGAAGGAAAGGCAAAGAAAGAGATAAAAAATGTACAACCCTTATTATCCTCTTTTGTAGGCTACCAGACAATACCTTCAAATCATTTTCCCAAAAAGGTAAATCTTCTTCTTGCTATGATTTTGAAAAGTCAGAAAAATCTTATAAGAAGAAAAAGAAGAAATTTAGTAAATATCCTAAGAAAAGGGGGTATTTGAAGAAAAGGGATAAGAAAGGCAAAGGATTAAAGAAATGGGAACCTACCTGCTTCATTTGCAAAGGAAAACATTTTGCAAATGAGTGCCCGAACAGACATAAGAAAAAGAGTAAAGGAAAAGTTCAAGCTGCAAGAGAAGCCAAAGTCGAAGATGATGAATATGAATTCATCAATAGCTATCCATCAGACTCAGAGGATATCATTCTATCCAGTATTAATACAAAGATAGAATCAGAGTCTAAAGAATACACATCAGATCTAGAACAAGGTCAAGTAAATATGATTACCGAGCAAATTCAATCATCTGATGATGATTCAGAAGTCTCCTTCTTCTATAGAATGCTACAAAGGGACACCCGTGCTAAGTTGGACAAGACAATTGAAGAAATTGTCCAAACTGAATCCAAACTCCATGATATGGACATGGGTCAAGAGACATGGAAAAAGTTGACCAACAAATTGGAACAACTTAAGGCAAAAAAGTACTTCCTTCTTCAAAAGGAAGAAAGACCTCCCAAGCTCCCGGTAAGGAGAACACCCATCCTCCAATATAGGTTATCTTCATCAACAGCCAAAATTCCAGAACGTCATGGGTATAAACCCTTACAGAGAAGAGAACCATGGCCACCAGGTCCTCCTGCTCAGAGAACCATTAGTGAAGCCCCTGCACCTGGAAATATGGCTAGAAGGTTATGGAGAAGAAGCCGCAAAGCCTTTCTAGAAAAGGTTATAGAACAAGCTCAGGGAGAAATCTTTGAAATAGATGATGAAGAAAATTTCTATCTCATAGAAGAAATGGAAAAGTCTCCAGAACTTGATAAGTTTGTCAACCAGTTCAACTCAACTGGACCTATGCAGTTGCCATTACAGACTTCCCTAGGAGAAGAACAACTGTATTGTGAAGAGAAGCCCTACAACCCACTCATTCATCAAGCTATCGAAGAAGAACCATAAGTGACTTTCGAGGAAGGTTCTAGCAGCCGTCAGATGAAAGCATACAAGCACACCAAAAAGACTACCTCCTGTCCAGGTGTAATCCTGACAATACATTTTCTAGGTATAATGGCTTATCCTTTGGCATTTCTAATTGATACAGGAGCAGACCTAAATATTGCTAGATACAATGCCTTTCCCAGAGATGCCTGGATAGAAGGAACCACAAGTATCACTTTTGGTAATTCTGAAAAGGGTGATAGTACAACAATTTGTGAAGTTCCTATTTAAATTGGATTTGATGGTTTTATGGATACACTAACATTTGTCCAATATGAGGTAGATGGATATGATGGTGTAATTGGAAGCAAAGCTATTCAACAATGGGAACCATTCACCATTGATTCTGACTTCATTATAATTCAGAATAGATTTCAGCTTCCATGGCTTCATCAAGATCTAGCTTATACATCCAAGCTAGAAAAGGAAAAGAAAAAGAAACCAGTTAATGTAGTTTGGTTAGCCAAACAAATGGATGCAGGTTAAGAATCCCTAACCGAGATTAAGAATGCCTTTGTTGCTACCGTGCTTACAAAGAATTTACAGAAGCATCAAAGAAATTTGACATGTGATCTCCCTCTCAAACGAGATCCTCAAGGTAATGAACTCACTCACAAAGCAAAAGAAAATTATTTTCTAATGAGTTCAACTGAGGCATTAACTTGCAGAACAGAAGTTGCAGAGCTAGAAAAGCTTGGAATAATCTAGACTTCTGAATCTCCATTCTCATGTCATGCTATGTATGTTCCTAAGACTGATGAGAATGGTAAAGAATTACCAGAAAAATGGCTAGTAGTTAACTATAAGCCGCTAAATGACTGTCTTGTTGATAATAGACACCCTCTGCCAAGCAAAGATCATATCTTGCAGACTATTCAAGATGTGTTTATTCAAAATTTGATCTAACAAAAGGGTTTTGGCAGATTGGACTCAAAAGTGCTGACTTCTACAAAACTGCTTTCTCAGTCCCACAAGGCCTCTATGAATGGAAAGTCCTTCCATTCAGACTAAAAACTGGCCCCTCTATTTTTCAACAAAATATGGATATAATCTTCTAGCCTTATGCCAAATTTATTCAACCCTATATAGATGATATTCTTATCTTCAGCCATGATATGCCCCAACACCTTGCTCATCTCTGGCAATTCCTTTCTATTTGTCAACACCATGGGCTTACTGTCAATCCTACAAAGTCCTACTTTGCCCAAAGCCAAATTGTTTTCAATGGCATCAAGCTTCTTTTGGGGGGGAGAATGGAGGCACAACCTCATATCCTAAACAAGATCTCTAATTTTGCTGTTACCAATGTCAAAGAATTATAACACTTTTGGGTCTTGTTAATTATATTGTAGGATTCTATTATAAGCTCGCTGAAGACATAATTGAGCTCAATAAGCTTCTTGGAAAGACACCGCCACCCTGGATGATTAAGCATGATGGTTTGATCTCAAGAATCAAACAAAAATGTTCTCAACTTCCATTGCTAAAACTACCAGGTAGTGGTTTCAAGATAGTGGAAACAGATGCAAGTGAAAACGCCTGGGCTGGTGTTCTCAGAGAATGTAAGTCAACATCTCACGATCCCAAAGATAAAGGTGAGATTGTTAGATATGTGTCTGGTAGTTACAAGAACAGTGAAAGAGACTACCACATTACACATAAAGAAATCCTCGCTGTTGTCAATACTTTTCAAGCATTCCAAATGTTTATTGCTGACAAGCGATTTCTTCTAAAAAGTGATCTTCAAAATCTGTAAGGATTCTTCAGAAAAGAATCAGAAAATAAATTTGTTAGAGGAAGACTCCTTAGATGGGCACAGCTTCTAAGCACTTATGAATTTGAGTTTTTTTCATCTTCAAAGTTAGCTACAAATTGATAAGCAAAAATATTATCAACTCCAGGAAGATGAACAAAATCAAATTCATAAGTGCTTAGAAGTTGTGCCCATCTAAGGAGTCTTCCTCTAACAACTTTATTTTTTGATTCTTTTCTGAAGAATCCTTGCAAATTTTAAAGATCACTTTTTAGAAGAAATCGCTTGTCAGCAATAAACATTTGGAATGCTTGAAAAGTATTGACAACAACAAGGATTTCTTTGTGTACTGTGGTAGTCTCTTTCACTGTTCTTGAAACTATCAGAGACATATCTAACAATCTCAGCTTTATCTTTGGGATCGTGAGATGTTGACTTACATTCTCTGAGAACACCAACCCAGGCGTTTTCACTTGCATCTGTTTCCACTATCTTGAAACCATTACCTGGTAGTTTTAGCAGTGGAAGCTTAGAACATTTTTGTTTGATTCTTGAGATCAAACCATCATGCTTAATCATCTGGGGTGGTGGTGTCTTTCCCAGAAGCTTATTAAGCTCAATTCTATCTTCAACGAGCTTATAATAGAATCCTACAATATAATTAACAAGACCCAAAAAGCGTTGTAATTCTTTGACATTGGTAACAACAAGATTAGAGATCTTGTTTAGGATATGAGGTTGTGCCTCCATTCTCCCCCTCAGAAGAAGCTTGATGCTAATGAAAATAATTTGGTTTTGGGCAAAGTAGGACTTTGTAGGATTGACAGCAAGCCCATGGTGTTGACAAATAGAAAGGAATTGCCGGAGATGAGCAAGGTGTTGGGGCATATCATGGCTGAAGATAAGAATATCATCTATATAGGGTTGAATAAATTTGGCAAATAAGTGCCCGGAAAGACATAAGAAAAAGAGTAAAGGAAAAGTTTGATTTGCAAGAGAAGCAGGAGTCGAAGATGATAAATATGAATTCATCGATAGCTATCCATAAAACTCAGAGGATATCATTCTATCCAGTATTAATACAGAGACAGAATCAGAGTCTGAAGAATACACATCAGCTCTAGAACAAGCTCAAGTAAATATGATGACCGAGCAAATTCAATCATCTGATGATGATTCAGATGTCTCCTTTTGTAGAATGCTATGAAGGGACACCCGTGCTGAGTTGGACAAGACAATTGAAGAAATTGTCCAAACTGAATCCAAACTCCATGATATGGACATGGGTCAAGAGACATGGAAAAAGTTGACCAACAAATTGGAACAACTTAAGGCAAAAAAGTACTTCCTGCTTCAAAAGGAAGACAAACCTCCCAAGCTCTCGATAAGGAGAACACCCATCCTCCAATATGGGTTATCTTCATCAACAGCCGAAATTCTAGAACGTCATGGGTATAAACCCTTACAGAGAATAGAACCATGGCCACCAGGTCCTCCTGCTCAGAGAACCATCAGTGAAGCCCCTGCACCTAGCATAATGGCTAGAAGGTTATGGAGAAGAAGCCATAAAGCCTTTCTAGAAAAGGTTATAGCACAAGCTTAGGGAGAAATCTCTGAAATAGCTGATGAAGAAAATTTCTATCTCACAGAAGAAATGGAAAAGTCTCCCGAACTTGATAAGTTTGTTAACCAGTTCAACTCAATTGGACCTATGCATTTGCCATTACAGACTTCCCTAAGAGAAGAACAACTGTATTGTGAAGAGAAGCCCTACAACCCACTCATTCATCAAGCTATCGAAGAAGAACCAGAAGTGACTTTCGAGGAAGGTTCTAGCAGCCGTTAGATGAAAGCATACAAGTGCACCAAAAAGACTACTTCATGTCCAGGTGTAATCCTGACAATACATTTTCCAGGTATAATGGCATATCCTTTGGCATTTCTAATTGATACAGGAGCATACCTAAATATTACTAGATACAATGCCTTTCCCAGAGATGCCTGGATAGAAGGAACCACAAGTATCACTTTTGGTAATTCTGAAAAGGGTGATAGTACAACAATTTGTGAAGTTCCTATTCAAATTGGATTTGATGGTTTTATGGATACACTAACATTTGTCCAATATGAGGTAGATGGATATGATTGTGTAATTGGAAGAAAAGCTATTCAACAATGGGAACCATTCACCATTGATTCTGACTTCATTATAATTCAAAATAGATTTCAGCTTCCACGGCTTCATCAAGATCTAGCTTATACATCCAAGCTAGAAAAGGAAAAGAAAAAGAAACCAGTTAATGCAGTTTGGTTAGCCAAAAAAATGGATGTAGGTCAAGAATCTCTAACCGAGATTAAGAATGCCTTTGTTGCCACCGTGCTTACAAAGGACTTATAGAAGAATCAAAGAAATTTGACATGTGATCTCCCTCTCAAACGAGATCCTCAAGGTAATGAACTCACTCCCAAAGCAAAAGCAAATTATTTTCTAATGAGTTCAACTGAGGCATTAACTTGTAGAATAGAAGTCGCAGAGCTAGAAAAGCTTGGAATAATCTAGACTTCTGAATCTCTATTCTCATCTCATGCTATGTATGTTCCTAAGACTGATGAGAATGGTAAAGAATTACTATAAAAATGGCTAGTAGTTAACTATAATCCGCTAAATGACTGTCTTGTTGATAATAGACACCCTCTGCCAAGCAAAGATCATATCTGGCAGACTATTCAAGGTAGTCATGTTTATTCAAAATTTGATCTAACAAAAGGGTTTTGGCAGATTAGACTCAAAAGTGCCGACTTGTACAAAACCATTTTCTTAGTCCCACAAGGCCTCTATGAATGGAGAGTCCTTCCATTCAGACTAAAAATTGCCCGCTCTCTTTTTCAACAAAAAATAGATATAATCTTTCGGCCTTATGCCAAATTTATTCAACCCTATATAGATGATATTCTTATCTTTAGCCAGGTTATGCCCCCAACACCTTGTTCATCTCCAGTAATTCCTTTCTATTTGTCAACACCATGGGCTTACTGTCAATCCTACAAAGTCCTACTTTGCCCAAAACCAATTTGTTTTCATTGGCATCAAGCTTCTTCCGGGGGGAGAATGGAGGCACAACCTCATATCCTAAACAAGATCTCTAATCTTGCTGTTACCAATGTCAAAGAATTACAACGCTTTTTGGGTCTTGTTAATTATATTGTAGGATTCTATTATAAGCTCACTAAAGATAGAATTGAGCTCAATAAGCTTCTGGGAAAGACACCACCACCCTGGACGATTAAGCATGATGGTTTGATCTCAAGAATCAAACAAAATGTTTCTCAGCTTCCACTGCTAAAACTACCAGGTAATGGTTTCAAGATAGTGGAAACAGATGCAAGTGAAAATGCCTGGACTGGTGTTCTCAGAGAATGTAAGTCAACATCTCACGATCCCAAAGATAAAGGTGAGATTGTTAGATATGTCTTTGGTAGTTTCAAGAACTGTGAAAGAGACTACGACAATACACATAAAGAAATCCTTGCTGTTGTCAATACTTTTCAAGCATTCCAAATGTTTATTGCTGACAAGCGATTTCTTCTAAAAAGTGATCTTCAAAATCTGTGAGGATTCTTTAGAAAAAAATCAAAAAATAAAGTTGTTAGAGGAAGACTCCTTAGATGGGCATAGCTTCTAAGCACTTATGAATTTGATTTTGTTCATCTTCCAGGAGTTGATAATATTTTTACAGATTTCCTGTCTAGAGAAGGACATGTTTCCGAACCAGTTCTTCCTGAAGCAGACTGAACAACCTCTTGTGTTCTTCGTGTGATCCGAATAAGAGAACATAGATGGTATGAAGAAAGCTGCCGAGAATGGAGGACAAATCCCTTTGAAAGAAGAGATCTCCATAATTTCCAAATGGCCAATGATTTTCTTTATGATCGTTTTAAGATGTTAGTGGCTAAGCAACAACTAACATATCCAGGCCTATGGACTGATAGACCATTCTTTCAATTCCCAGCAGAAGCAGAACCCATTGATCCTGATGTTGGTCATATTCTCTAGAACTGGTGTGGAGATTTTGTTCTCCCCGTCATGTTTCTTAATCCACCAGTGGAATGACCAGATCAATGGTTGAACGCAGAACATGCGAAGAAATTAATCAGGGATCTGTTCCAGGGACCATACCCACCTGCCACTGACATGCAGTTCAATGGAACCTCATCCTATACCGGATGTATATTCAAACTCATGTTCAATTCTCCTTAAGAAAATCCAATCAGTAGGCACCTTTGCCAAGTTTATGGACCTGCCGTATCCTCATCTGTCTTTGAACACTGGACAGTCGTAAATAGATTAAAATTCTTCCATTCCCAGAATACACCAATTTGGATTCACACCAGAACCTATCGAATGGATAGAATAGATCAAAGAGCTATGTCCCAAGGGATTTATGGCCCATACAAGATGAAGACCATGACCATTATCTGGAAGGAAAATGAACTAGTCCATCGTACAACACGGGATGTGAACCCCATTCTTCCAATTAGACTTGCACCAATTGTGCGTATGAAACAACTAATGATCCAAAGATTCCTACCTATGATGAGGAGGGAAATCTCAGAACATCTAACTTTGATCCTACCGATCCACGCTATCATCCTTTTGCTGATTCCAATACCTCAGAACACAGCACGGGCTCCTAGGCTAATGGATGGGTTTGTCATCCATTGAGGAATCTATCACATCATTGAACTTGATAGACGTGGGCCCTTCCTCGGTGAAAGGGGAAAAGCTTATGTGTCTCACAGTAAGCACGAGTTAACCTTCTCGTGATAAAAAAGAAGCCATGTAAAAGTAGATTCTTTTCTTGTCTTGTCTGTCTCCTCCTTTCTCCGTTCATGAGTTATTGGGAACCACCAGAAGATGCTTATCTTCATTTGGGTAACTCTTCAAAAAAGGAGTTGTTACGTGTCCACTTTTTGTGGACGGATTTCAAATTGGATTCAAGAGATAAGGTTAAAGCTTTGCCCACACTCCCTATAAAAGGTAAGAGGGACGCCTTCATTTCTCAACGAATTCTAGGCGAGTGAAGTCTTAGAAAGTCGAAGCTTTAAGTCTCGAGTCTATTAGGCATTTGTCAAGAAGAGTATTCTCTTCACTTTGCAGCTCTAAGTTGATCTGAGTGAATCAAAAAATCTGATGCAAACAAGTTTTCACTATTGTAAAAGCTTTTAAGCTCCTCTTTCTGCATATAAGTTTGTATCATGCCAGCGCGCATTGAATATGATAAATGTATTCCTGAGTATTAGATGTGAAAATAATAATATCTATAACATTTTCCTAAGTGTCAAATACATGTTTCATCTGCATATCATTTGTCATTTGCAGCTGTTGTTCAAAGTTGGTATTAGAGCCAATGTGATGTTCATCTGTTGTTACAGTTGGTGTCTAACTATAACGACTCACGAGTTGTAGTTTATCAATCTGTATTGCTCCTTATATTGCTCCCCATACTACTCATACAAACCAGACTTCTGTTGTAAGTCCTCTCCATGTAAGTCCCGTCTTTGCTTGTTGCGTTTAGGGCAGATCTAAGGCAGTAATCTTGTATTTCAAGCGTGGGTGCGAGCGTTGGTTTGAGCAAAGAAATGGATAGACCAAGCACTTCTGGATCAAGTATGGAAAGCATCAACCACATAGCAAATCGCAACACAGAAGTTAAGTTCACCAATTTCTTTGCTGATAATGAAAGTTCTTTTTCTACTCCTGAATCTAGTAGTAATATTTTAGATGAAAGTTTCTCTAGTCAGTTTGATGATAAAGAATTTCGTGTTCCTAACATAAAACCCTTTGAAATCTATAAAGATGTGCCAAATAGTTTAGTAGATATGTTTAACAAAAACAAAGGTCTAAAAAAGTGGTTTGGTTATAAATCTTCTTAGAGATGTCATGTAGCTACTTTACAGCATGTAGTTATAGGTGGAAACAAAGGCAAACTGAGATTGTTCTCAGATGCCCAAGTCCAGAAATTTCAAAAGGAAGCCTTAGCAAGCCTAGATAATCCCCAGTTTATGCATTTGTCTTATGTAAGGATAGGTATTACTGGACATTACCGAAAATGATTACCAATCATCATCCTCATGATGTTGAAAGATGCAAGGTTCCTAAAGTTGTCACATTCCTTGTTAGGTGCTGCTTGTGACTCTATGTCCAAAGGGTCACTTTATATTGATTGCTTATTAGATTTCCCTGTCAGTCTGAAAGATGGTAATCTTCGAGATGTTCTTGAATATAATTTCAAGACCATGAACCTTCACATGAAAAATCAATCTGTAGACCATTCTCTTACCTTTCTCATTCACTATAGGTTATACAACAAGGTTCTTCCCTTGATGATAAATCCTAGAAAGGCACAAGGTCTAGAAGGTCTGTCAACCATCTGGAAATCTACTAATGACAGCACGCGGTTAACCGCACCAAAGATAGTCCATCATAAAGATATCAAGTTGCCGAAAGAATGGGCATTAGATCTTTGGGATAAGGATGGCCAACCTGAAGAAGAAAAGCAACCACAATTGAGAGGGATCTCAATTGAAGAATTAGATGATCAGACAATAATCAGATTCTCATCTGGTAGCTAGCTTGCTTTACGCAACAACCCCTCTATGAGAATAGAGAGAGTGTTCAACTACAACGAACCTGGTCCATTTGTGTTACCGCGCACCCAGAGCACAAGATTCCAACCCGCCAAGGGTTTTGAAGATCTATTTAAGATCCCTTCTATTTCCAAACCTAGCAGCTCCACTGCCACAGCCGCTAGTACTTCCTGCTCCCATATGTTATATTCTGAACTAGACAATGGGATGTATAAATGTGAGGATTGTTCTTTTGTTTTTAATCCTCCTAGAACCGGCCATTTCAGAATGTTTTTAGCCAAGCAAGCTATAATGCCTGAACAGGATATCAAAGAAGTCCATGAGAAAGTCATAGGTACTCCTGCAGGTCCTTGCCCTGTACCCGGTGCTATTCCCCCATTTAGAGATTTCATGCTTTTTGACACCACCGGTACTTATAAAGCTGATTTCTGGCCTCTTCATATCTTTTCTATAGTAGAAAGTCTCCAAGGTTCCAGTCAAAGCAAACTGCTAAACTGGACTAACATGTCCTTAGGAAATCTATGTTACTTGCTGAGGATAAGAAGATCTGGCATCAGATTGAGGCTTTTAAGGCTGAAAAGGCTCATCTAAGTTCTTAAGAGAATTTCCATTCTCTTATCTCCACTCTAGAACGCTTGGAAAAGCGTCTCACTGATCAGTGGATGGCCTCTGTCAATAAAGACCTCCAGGAACTCAAAGCCCAATATAATGAGTTCAAAAGCCAAGTAGAAACATGGTGGGTCTCCCAGCAATGGTCTTTAGAGCAATAGAGAGAACTTCTGCAAAAGGTCAGAAGTGAAGTTAAATTAGATTGTGACTTACTTGCAGCACAACTGAATAATGCAAATATTCATGCAAAGAATAATGAACAAAAGATAGATGAAGTTTATAATGAAGTTCATTCAATTGCACAGTCACAACTATTAATAGGAGATTCCATAGTTCAGGAATCCGCAAATATACAGTCTGAACTACATCAAGAGTCCACAACTATTCAGTGTGTGGTACAAACCGTTAGGCAACAACAGATTGTAAAAATAATGAATTTCCCTTCCAGTGCTAAGGGATATTTGCAGGCTCAGTATGAAAGACCAAAACTGTCTACTGAGGTCAGGAAGCCTGTGATTGAAAAGATCTTTGATCCCTCAATCGGGACACTATGGGGTAGTTTCCCTTAGTGTCCCACACTATTTGATGGGGTGGGGATTTATTCTTTCTTAGTCCTTGACCCACTCTAAATTTTTTTCCTGCTCCAGCCCTTAGTATATCAACTGTCAGGATACCCTATGTAGTACCCTACGCCTATTGCACAATCTATCATTCCCCAACTCTAATTCTTCTCTGTTATAGGGTTTAGCAATCCTCACCTTTTCAAATTAACCTCGTACAACATTAGCCCATCCAAGATCCCTATCACCCTTGTCATATTCCTGAACAATATGATATTAAGGAGGCTTCAACCTCACTAACCAAAGCGACTACTTCACCTGTTGCTAGATAATTGTCCACCTTAACCAACCCCATATTCTATCCAAGAGGATCTAACCCCTAGGAAGAAATTGTTATAATATTAGACCCTAGGGTATATGAGCAATAGATGCAACAGATACAACTGGTAATGCAACAAAAGGAATATAAAGAGACTACAATAGGATGCAGTGTCTGCCTCTAGAAGGATTAAAATGAAGTACAAAGAGATTGAGGATTCCATTCAATTTTCTCTTTTTACTCCTCTAGTAAACAAGACACAAGGGCAAAGATGGCTACCGACTACTAGATAGAAGTAGTGGGAATTAGCATTAAAGATGCTCAGGCTAAAGATAGGGCATAGTTTATGTAAGAAGGTGCTAAGGCAATTGGAAGTTCATTGATTTCCACTGAAAGAAATTTAAAAAGAAAATTGTTGAGCTAGATCAAGTGAAACATAAATTAAAAGATGCTGAGGTGAAAATTAAGGCCCTAGAGAACAAAATAATCTCTATCATGGAGAAAATCAACAAAGCTAAGGGAATAAAAATACAGAGTGCCACAGAGAAACTTACACAAGTAGAGAATGCCCTGGAAGAGGCCAAAAGATAAGTTACTTTCTTGAAAAGTGAGTTAAAAGTCAAGAGCTAATAGAAAAGGAGGAACTATCTGAACAATTGGAGAAGAAAGTGGTAGAGCTACTCCAAAAGATGACAGAGGGTGGTGTGCGCACAATAGAAATGGAAATAAAAATACAGAGTGCCACAGAGAAACTTACACAAGTAGAGAATGCCCTGGAAGAGGCCAAAAGATAAGTTACTTTCTTGAAAAGTGAGTTAAAAGTCAAGAGCTAATAGAAAAGGAGGAACTATCTGAACAATTGGAGAAGAAAGTGGTAGAGCTACTCCAAAAGACGACAGAGGGTGGTGTGCGCACAATATGAGGAAATGACTGGAAGAACAAGAATATGACCTAGAGAGATATCAAACCCAATTGGGAACACATGGCTAGAGGATCAAAGGGTTAACTAATCATGAGGCAAACCTAGAATTCATACTATAGACATCAAAATGGGAGATTTAGGCTCTTAACACTCACATTAGTGAGCTAGAAGGGTGGTATCAATTCAAGCTTTGTATGCCCACATTAGTGAGCTAGAAGGGTCACCATGATACCAAGGGATAGTTAACGCCTTAAGGAAAATATTTTAGAAATTTGTATAGATGAGTATGATATCATTATTTCCAACCTTCCAATACATTGAAGAAACTAGTGCATTGAGTAATGAGGTGTATAGGGAAATGGAAGCTAGAGAAATAATTGTTACTCCAGTTGCATAAAGTGCTTTGGCATATCTTAATGAGTTGTGTAAGGCACCCAACTCTTGGTTGATAGCATCTAGAATCTAGGATAGAAGGGAAGCAACCTAGATGCTTAATGATGTAGTGGATACAAAGCGAGCTATCAAACTTTCCAAAGAAAAATAGATGCTGTGATCAAAATAACCTTGGAAATGAAAAGAGCCCCCACAAGCACTAGTATAAATATGGCAAATAAATGACCAGGTGACTAAAACTTTTAGTCACGTGACCAAACTTTTAGTCATGTGACTAAAACTTTTTGCAACACAGCTATAAATGACTAATTTGGTCATAGGTTAAAATGACTAAATAAATGACCAAATAAATGACTAAATAAATGACTAATTTGGTCATCGGGCAAAAAACACAACTAAAGCGGATAATTAAAAAAAAAAAATCGAATTAAGGGAGTGGGTTATATTATAATATAATATAATAATAATATATTATATTACAATACAATACAATATAATATATTATAATATATTATGATATTATATAATATAATATATATTATATAATATTATTATTATATAAAATTTCCTGACGTGAATTTTTTTACAGCGTGAATTTTTTTACGGTGTGAGACAATTCCAAGCACTATAATACTCATATATAAAAGCCTATCGACTAATAATAATATATATTATACAATAATATAATATTATATAATATAGATATTATAATATATATATATTATATAATACTATATAATAATATAATATAATATATATATTATATAATATTATATAATAATATAATATAATATTTATATTATATAATATTATATTATATTATTAATATTATAATATATTATATTATATAATATTATAATATAATAATATAATATAATATTATTAATATTATAATATATTTAATATTATATAATAATATAATATTATAGTATATTTAATAATATGGGCGCCAAATTTTATTTTCATTTCATTTTGGCATTTCTCATTTTAGAGAGCAGATCGTCCATCAGACTTGGTGGGCATAGCTATTCTCATCACTTGGCTCGTCCTCTGCCCAAGAAGAGCTTTGACATGACTATAAAATTGGAAGTGTGGATTCAATTCAAGGTCAGCGATTGGACTACCAGGCATTATACCATGGAGGTTTTCTGCGATATCACGATTGACTTGAATGGCTCTTTTGGTCACTTGTCTCGCCCTAGAAGGTGTGATGTTGATATATGATTTTAATCTTAGTGTTTGGGTTGATATGTGGTGTGGTTATTGAGATTTCTTTGTTTCTTTTCATACTTTGACATGGGGTAGGGGTTGGGTTTTTTACTGTACATAGAGAAACTTTGTAAATGCTATTATAAGCAGAATATATGGGGTTTGTAATATTCTTTTTATCGTGTGCCCCTGGCACTTTTTTTTCTGGTAATATGGCAAGGAGTTACCTTACATATTTGGAAATGAAAATATGGCTAGGGTTTGTAGCATTCATTTTAAATGGAAATATGATTAGCGTTTGTGGTATTCAGTTCAAATGAAAATATGGTTAGGATCTGTAGGAGTGAGTTTACTTGTGCCATTGGCCTTTCCTGTGTAATTTGCTAAATAATTATTGCTTTTATTTGGAATTTGGCTTTACACCAGCCAATTGCATTTGCTTTAAAATTTTTAAAGCCTTTTCAACAAATCCATTTTGTGCATATTCTGCAATCATTACATTCCATGAGATGACATCTCTTTGAGGAATTCTGTCAAACAGTTCACATTTTTTGTCTATAATTCCATATTTTGCATACATGTCGATGAGAGCATTTCAAACTATAATATCTCACAAGAATCCCCCTACCATTATGCTTTGAAGGATGTCCATACCCTGTTCTAAAGCTCCCATTTGGGCACATGCATGGAGGATGCTGGCAAAGGTTGTAGAATTTGGATTTACAACTGTCAATTGAATTTGCTTGGAAGTTTCTAAAGCCTATTCAACAAATCCATTTTGTGCAATCCTACAATCATTGCATTCCATGAGATGACATCTCTTTGAGGCATTCTGTCAAATAGTTTGTGTGCCTTGTCTGTGCTTCCACATTTTTCATATATGTCTATCAGAGCATTTCCAACTATAATATCTGACAAAAATCTACCTTCTATTATGCCTTGATGGATGTCCATACCCTGTTCCAAAGATTACCATTTTGATATAGGCAGAGAGGATGTTGGCAAAGGTTGTGGAATCTGGCTTTACACCTGCCAATTCTTGTAAACTATTCTTCAGTGAAATTTTGAAATAGGTCCTCAATGATTAGAAGGGCACCTGTTGGAGTGAACATTCTATTGCCAGATTAAAAAGTTCATTTCTATACAATATACAGTTGTTAAAAAGTCTTTTACAGCCTTTGGATGCTATTCATTCCACACGATCATTGTTACTAATAAGTTACTAATGTTACTAGAAGAAGAATTTTTTGATTTTTCCAATATGCATTTAATTTTCTTGTATTAGGTCCATTCTTGGCATTGACAAATGGCAGAAAATATTATCTTCATGTGCTTAGTAATGCAGTTTTTTTGCACAAGAATAAAGACTTGTCATTGTCTTACATAGGTTTCTTCTAGTTGGAAACAAACTAGAAAAACGTGATTCCATTAATATAACTAGAAGAAATAAATATCTTGCTAAGAGCTTCTGGATTTGTCTGTGTATTATTTCTGATTACCAATGTTTTGGGGCTTCCTGTTGGACTTGTCGTATGAGTAAAAAGCTTACAATTTAATCCTTGACAAAGAGATTAGGTTTACCAATGCTTGTAATGTGTGTTAACTCTAATCATTATTAAAAAGTATTGATTAATGTGTTTCACAGAGCTTAATATTTTTAAAATGTTTAGTTAATGTATTGATGTAGAGCTATGATCAGTTTGATATAGAGTTCATAGATCAAGTCATACTGTTAGATCTATATCAATGGCAATTATTGCTCTACAAACTGTCAGTGAAACCAAAACTTTTGAATGGTGTAAAAGGAATGTGGTGCCATGAGATGTGGTAACTTGTCCAGTCTCAAAATCTCCCAATATTAGAATAAAATAGTGTGTGCAATTCCCTTGTAAATATTTTCATGCATGTGTGGTATTATTGCAATTATCAATCTTGTGGTATTTCAAATTCACTTTTTGCTATTCTTTATTAAAGATTGGGCTATTAATTTTAGAGGGTGTCCAAGAAAGGACATATTTTGATATCTCATACATTCTTGGTGTTCTAATAACTGTAGAGTTTATTTTATAAGCAAACTACTTCAAAGATTCTTGTAAACTATTCTTCAGTGAATTCTTGTAACACAATGATGTCTCTTATAATCAAGTTAGGATTAACACCCTTATTTTTTGTGGGGTAGTTTAGACACAGATGATGATGCTGATTTCAGGCCACGAAGAAGACATCGTGTCGAGCCTCCAACCACTGACCAAACTGAGGAAGACCCTTATGAGGTAAATTTCCATAATCATTTAATTCCTCTCATTGTCATCTCAATTATCACATCTAGTAGTTGTCTATTTTGTTCATCTCAGAATAAATATTTTGAGACTCTATCTATATGAACTTTAAATTTGCTCACGACTTGTGATGCTTGGTTGCTTGCACAATCTGAATGAATACATTTTCATACTTGTCCAGATGTCACCTTCTTCTACTCATGCTTTTCCAAGATTCAAACAGCGACATAAGTCTTCACTAGTGCAGGCAAGCTATACTTCATTATTTTATCATGTTTCTTTTGCCTTCTTTTGGTTTTATAGATGGCAAGATTAATTAGGTCACAGAAAGACATTTTCTGTGTTTAAATGCCCTAGTTTTAAAAATTTTATACTGTGGACTCAAGTCTCTGTTGTGATATGTTCATTAAATTATTCCATTGATTTTAAGCATATTGTCAATACTGCTCATTTGTCTTTTAATCTCATAACTTGATTGTTATACAGTAATAACTTTCTAGAAACTCCATTTTACATTCACGAATTTAGTGTATCTTGAACTAATAACAGAGGAGTGTGCATCATATAGCCTTTTGGTTTGACTTATTTTCTATGAACTTTTAATCCACACGCTTCTGAATTGTTCATATTTCTCTACAATGCACAGGTGGAGGGTGGTGTATCCCATCTTCCTATTTTGTATCCCATTTATTTTTGTGTACCCTTCATTAAGTAAATGTCTTGCATCTGGAAAATACCTTGCTGCCTTCATCTCCCAAGCCAATTGCTCAAACTTTGCATAGATATGCTGCGTCTGTGGATGTGATCTGTCTCCTACAGAAAAAGCATGTACCATTTTATGGCCTTCAATCCAACTACATCCAGGGATCTTTTTAATTCTTCTATCTTTCATCAATCTCCTTACCATTTGAACCTCACCCCAGCTACCCACTTCTGCATATATGTTTTAGAGAAGAACATAAGTCATAGAATTTTTAGGATCCAAATCAAAAAGCAACATTGCTGTAAATACTCCTAAGCCTATATTCATATGTGATTTACAGGCACCAAGAAAACACATCCACACAACCACCACAGGTTTAACTAGCATCTTAATGATAAAGTTTAGGCTGTCCTCAAGATAGCCAGCACAGGCAAGAAGGTCAACCATGCACACATAATGATCTACTGTAGGAGTAATGCAATAAGGGTTACTCATGTGATTGAAGTATGTACAACCCTCATCCACTAAACCTGAATAGCTGCATGCACATAGAACACAAGCAAAGCTTACAATGTTAGGATATGCTCCAGAGTGCTTCATTAATTCAAAGATTTTGAAAGCATCCTTGCAAAATCCATTTTGTGCATATCCTGCAATCATGGCATTCCATGAGACTACATTTCTTTGAGGCATTTTGTCAAATAGGTCACGTGCCTTGTCTATACTTCCACATTTTGCATACATGTCTACCAGAGCACTTCCAACTATAATTTTTGACAAAAATCCCCCTTCCATTATTCTTTGATGGATGTCCATACCCTGTTCCAAAGCTCCCATTTTGGCACAGGTAGGGAGGATGCTAGCAAAGGTTGTGGAATTTGTCTTTAGACCTGCCAATTGCATTTTCTTGAAAGTTTCTAAAGCCTTTTCAAAAAATCCATTTTGTCCATATCCTGCAATCATGGCATTCCATGAGACCACATTTCTTTCAGGCATTTTTTCAAACAGTTCACGCTTCCACATTTTGCATACATGTCTACCAGGGCAGTTGCAACTACAACATCTAACATAATTCCTTTATCCTTTATGCTTTGATGGATGTCCATACCCTGTTCCAAAGCTCCCATTTTTGCACAGGCGGGGAGGATGCTGGCAAAGATTGTGGAATTTGGCTTTACACTTGCCAATTGCATTTGCTTGAAAGTTTCTAAAGCCTTTTCAAAAAATCCATTTTGTGCATATCCCACAATCATTGCATTCCATGAGATGACATATCTTTGAGGCATTCTGCCAAATAGTTCACATGCCTTGTCAATGCTTCCATATTTTGCATCACCGCAGGCACTTCAAGTCATGCCTGTGGTGATGCGGGGAAGTCTTGTCTTTCCTGGCCTGCAAGTATATATTGCATACACACTATCATTTTGGCAAACACAAATAAATGCACTGTAAGCTTTCACTTAGCTTGAGAAAAATGATACCTTATGGGTGATGAAAAGAATTGCCTTGTTATCCTTTATATCATATGTGGGTATCAATAGGTTACTTATTGTCTCATTTAGCCGAAGATTTGGAATCGTTTCACGTATAATTTGGTGAAGCTTTTCACCAGAATATCTCGGTCCTCAGAAGAGTGCACAAATATAGTGAAATGCTCTCATTAATATGCTCCTATGACATGAAAACATTGGAATCAAAGTAACATAGGGATTATACAATTTTTCATACCAAAAAGGCAATCGTGACTATTTGGCCCATATTGAGGCCTGTAGTAAGAATAATGTTTTAGTATTTATACTAACTTTGATTGTGGGAAAATTTGAGCACATTTCTGTAAGTAGAACTCTATGATATCCTTAGCTTGAAACATGGGACGACCATTTGTGTCTGGTGAGGCTAACATTGCGGCAATCAGTCCTCCAGTGCTAGTACCAACTATGTAATCCATATAATCTGCTATTCTCGCATCTTTACCATGCACATCTCATCAAGCAAATAATGATATCATACATACTTTTTATTAACACAATGCAAATAGTTATAACAATTAAAACAATCCAAATGGTTGAGTGTTATTATAGCAGAGCCTACCTGAAATATTTCCTTGAGAGCTGAAATCATTCGAGCTACAAGAACTCCACGTACGCGCCTCCCCCATTGATACTAAGGCTTCCTCGCATCACCGCAGGCATGACTTGAAGTGCCTGCGGTGATGCAAAATATGGAAGCATTGACAAGGCATGTGAACTATTTGGAAGAATGCCTCAGAGATATGTCATCTCATGGAATGCAATGATTGTGGGATATGCACAAAATGGATTTTTTGAAAAGGCTTTAGAAAATTTCAAGCAAATGCAATTAGCAGGTGTAAATCCAAATTCAACAACCTTTGCCAGCATCCTCCCTGCCTATGCCGAAATGGGAGCTTTGGAACAGGGGATTTTGTCTTGAAAACTTTTTATATAGAGTTCTTTGTAACATATTTTATATACAATTTGAATATACAATGAATTATTTTCCAGCATTGTTGTTTCAATCCTTTGAGTAGATTTGTTGATAAATGAGTTCTTTGTAACATATTTTATATACAGTTTGAATATATAGTGAATTATTTTCTAGCATTGTTGTTTCAATCCTTTGGGCAGATTTGTTGAAGTTTATCAACAAAAAATGGCATAGTTGATGTTTATCATGTACTAGTTGTTTATATATGACTAGTTGATGGAAAAATAATGATTAAAATGACTAAATATACTACCAATGGATGGAAATCAGTGATTAAATAAATGACTAAATATACTACCAATTGACAACAATTAATGATTACAATGACTAAATAAATTTGGTCACGAGATAAATGACCGACAATAAACTACCAATGGTCATGTGACTAAATATACTACCAAATTAATGACTAAATATACTACCAAATTACCAAATATACTACCAAATTGATGACTAAATATACTACCAAATTAATGACTAAATATACTACCAAATTAATGACTAAATTTACTACCAAATTAATGACTAAAATTTTTTTGGTCATAAATTTGGTTGCAAGATAAATGACCAGCAATAAACTACCAATGGTCACATGACCAAACTACTGATCACATGACCAATTTTTGGTAGGTTTTTTAGTCATTTATTTCTATTTTTCTACTAGTGAAGTCATCAAAATTGTAGTGGATTTTCCACTACAAGCAACTGATATTTATTTTAGCTTTACTTTGTATAAGATATGCTATAGGTGGCTAATGATTTAATTATGCTTTTCCTTCATGTGCTTTCTATTTTTTAATTGTGATGTTCTTTTCTCTAATTAAAATGTTAGAAATGAAGGTGCAAACCACACAATGGAAATTTGATTCAAACCTTATTAATGTCCTCTAAATAATGTAGAATCAATGGAGATTGCAACAAAAATAAAACCCACTACATAGAAATAACATGCATTAAGAATTAAGCACATAACACAGTATGTGATGTGGAGAAAACCCTTTTGGGTAAAAAACTCCACCAAGAAAAGAGGCTCCAAGTTATATTATCTTCAAATATGAGATTACAATACATGTACTTTCTCTTCGTCTTCAGTCTTCAATCCAACGACACCTATTACTCTCAACTTTGCTAAAAACATAGTACAAATATCCTTATAAAAGGGGGTTGCCTTATAGGACAAGAAAACTGACATAATATCGACAGTCAGATATGTGACCTAATGATGAATAGTCCAGATTTACAATGATAAAATATAAATAAAATAAGGTTGTGGGGGTGCTGCCCCCGAACCCCTGCCAAGGCTCACGACCCCCCACCAGGGGGATGATCCCCTTGGACCCCTTGCAGGGGAGAAAACCCCTATAACCCCCTATCATGGATGAATTAGCGTCAAGTACTGGATATAAACATGTGGCTAAAACAAGATCGTTGTTGGTGAAACCTGTCATCTCTTATGGGTGATTTACAAACAATAATAGGAATAATAAATTACATAGGATTTACAAAGTTGATGACACCTTAATCCTAACATTCTCCCACTTGACATCATACATTGTAAATACCCATAGGAAAATAATAAAATAATCAGGCTCTACAAACAAGGCACATGGCCTCTCTGCACCAAACAGATTTCTTTGTGCTCACAAGCTTGGTCAAAGAATCTACAACATTCTCTTGAGTGTCTACCTTCTTTAGCTCAATCTGTCCATTTACAACCATTTCTTGAACAAAGTGATACTATACATCAACATGCTTAGTCCGAGCATGATACATAGGATTCTTGTCCAAACAAATAGCACTCTATCTATCACAACCAATCTGAATGATCCTGCAATCAAAACCAATACCTGTACACAATATCCTCAACCAAACTACCTCCTTAGAGACATGGGTAGCATCCATATACTCTTCTTAGGTGGTGGACAAAGTAATTGTGGGCTACCTTTTTCTCTTCCAACTCACTGCTCTGCCAAACAAAGTAAACACATAGCCACTAGTGGATGGACTATCCAAGTCACCCGTCCAATCTGCATCAACAAATCCCTATATGTCTAAAGTTTTATTAGCACTATTAGTACTAGAATAAACCAAACAGTAATCATGAGTACCTGCTAGATATCTAAACACCCTCTTTGTATAATTCCAATGTTGTCTACCAGGGTTAGACATAAATTTGCTCAAAACTCCCATTGCTTGGGCAATATCTGGTCTAGTGCAAACCATTGCATACATCAAACTCCCTACAACACTAGCATATGCCACATTAGACATATCCTTTAAATCATCCTAATTCTTTGGACACATATCTGATGAAAGCTTAGTATCAACGGGTAAAGGAACTTTAATTGGGTTACAATCTTGCATACTAAATTTTTACAAAATGGTATTCACATACTTACTCTAAGACAACCAAAGCTTTTTGTTACCTCCATCCCTCCTAATCTCCATACCCATAATATACCTAGCTGCTCCAAGATCCTTCATATCAAATGCACCTAAAAGTTGGGCTTTCAATTCAATGATCATACCCTTAGCATTGTTGAAAAATAACATGTCATCAACATACAATGCAATGATTAGAATAGAATCATCAATACAATGAATGTACACATAGTGATCCTCCTCACTTCTAACAAAACCCAATTTCAACACAAATGAGTCAAACTTTTGGTACCACATTCTGGGGGGCTGTTTCATACCATAAAGAGACCTCTTCAATCTACAAACCCAATATTCTTTCCCTTTTACCTCAAAACTTGTAGGTTGTTGCATGTAAATTTCTTCCTCAAGATCTCCATTCAAAAATGTAGTCTTAACATCCATTTGCTCTATTTCCCAATCAAAAGTTGTAGCAATGGATAAAAGAAATCTAATAGAAGTTAATTTAGCAATAGGAGAGAATATTTCACTGAAATCAGCTCCCTCTCTCTGGGAGTAGCCCTTGGTTACCAGTCTAGCCTTGTACTTCTCCAATGAACCGTCTGCTCCAAATTTCTTCTTGAAGATCCACTTGCAACCTATGGCCTTTCTTCCTTTGGGCAAACAAACAAGTTCCTAGTTATTGCAAGAGTCTAAAGTCATCATCTCCTCCTGCATGGCTAACTGCTAAGACTCACTATCATCTGCATGAATAGCTTCCCTGTAGGATCTAGGCTCATCGTCACTACTCACTAAAACAAATACACAACATAAATCTAGTGGGCTATACCTGTCAATTGGGTTCCGTTGTCTTGTGGATCTTCTCAAAGGTGGAGTAAGAGACTCTTCAGGTTCTTCTAAATGCTCTTCTATACCAACTTCTTCTGTCACAATAGATTCTTCTCCATCAGACCTTTCACTCAAGTCTTCTTCTACTTCTTCACCCCCCAATCCATCATTTTGTTCTTCTTGAGGTGCATCTCCATTCTCTAATTCAAAATGCACTCTCTTCACCTTTTGTTCTTTTTCCTTCGGTTGTTCAGGTTCTAAAATAACACTAAGTTCCCTAAAAATAACATCTCTAAAATAGATAATCTTTCAGGTTAGTAGATTCCAAAGCTTATGACCTTTTACATTATCACCATATCCAATTAAAGTACACTTTTTAGCTTTTGGATCCAACTTAGTTTGTTTTTATTTAGGCACATGAACATAAGCCTCACAACCAAATACCCTTAAATGTGAAACATAAGGTTTCTTACCTGTCCACATTTCATAAGGAGTTGAAACAAGAGCCTTACACAGAGAAATGTTAACCAAGTAGTTCACAGTACGCACAACTTCTACCCAAAAGAATTTGTTCAACTATGATTCACTCAACATACTTCTGGCTCTTTCCATTATTATCTGATTCATCCTTTTTGCCACTTCATTCTGTTATGGAGTATACAAAGTAGTTTTCTATCTAACAATACCTGCATGCTTACAGAATTCATCAAATTCCTTAGAACAATATTCCCCTCCATTGTCAGATATCAAAACCTTTATCTTATAATCTGATTGCTTTTCAACTAAAGCTTTAAATTCCTTAAACTTAGTGAAAACTTCATATTTTTGACGCATAAAATAAATCTAAGTAAACCTTGAGACATCATCAATGAAGGAAACAAAATATCTAGAGTTTCTAATTGATTCAACATCTACTGGACCAAAAAATCCAAACAAATAAGTTCCAATTTATCATTAGATTTATTACTGCCTAAAGGAAATGGAGATCTATTCTATTTTCCAAACACACAATGTTCACAAAATTTGAAACTCTCATTAGAATAGGATAAATCGTCTAACAATTTTTATTTAAGATAGTCTTTAAACTAGACTGACTTATGTGGCCCAATCTACAGTGCCACAACATACATGTATTTTTAGTATTAGCCTTAGATACATAAGAGGCATTATAAACAATAGTGGCTTCTAGTTTAAATAGAGTTCCCAATCGTTTCCCCTTTGGTACTGCCAAGTTTCCTCTCACCAATTTGCAGCCATGCTTATCAAATGTCACATGCATTCCCAGATCATTCAACTTTGAAATAGAAATCAAAATTCTAGCCAATCCAGGAACATGCAAAACACCAGGGAGGGTTTTAATTCTCCCATCAGTAAAACACAACATTACCTTCCCTCATCCAACAATAGGGTATGTAGAGTTGTCCCTGAGGTACACATTTCCTTCATCATACTCTTTGTATGTGGAAAACCATTCTTTATGCAAGGTCATGTGGTACGATCATCCTGAGTCAACCAACCAATGATCATGAGAAATAACATTACATGCAGAAAGTAAAAACTCATCACCTGTATTCAAAGACTTATTAGTAGCAGAATCCCATTGTTTCTTCAAGTTTCTACATTCCTTTTTCACATGTCCTCTCTTTCTGTAGTTCCAACACTTGACTCTGTTCTTCTTTCCAGGAGTCTTAGAACAACTCTTAGACTTGTCTTTAGACCCCTTCTAATCTCCTTCTAGTCCTCTTTCCATAGACCTTCCCCTGACACTGAGAGCATCCCCTAAACTATTTGAACTTTTCTTCCTCAATTCATGTGACAACAGAACTGAAATAAGAGCATCCAACTTCGGATCTATGAGGTTAGCAGTGATAGCCAAAATAACATTCTCCCATGACTCAGGTAAAGAATAGAGAAGCAATATACATTTATCATCCTCATTCACGTCAACGTCTACAGATGCTAGTTGACTCAATAACAAATTAAATGAATTCAAATGCTCTGCAACTAATTCACCCTCTTTCGTTTTCATGGAAAATAACTTACACTTTAAATAAAGCTTATTTATCATCCTCTTGGCTTGGTAGATCTCACCTAGACACTTCCATAAGCTATGTGCAAACTTCTCACTTGCAACATTTAGTAGAATAGAATCTACAAGATGTAGATGAATTGTACCTCGTGCCTTTTTATCCAGTCTTTCCCACTCATCAGGAGCAACATCATTGGGTTTATTCTCTTTTGTAACAACCAACCACTGGTTTCTTTCTTCTAGCAAATCCTCTATTTTCAGCTTCCACAATTCGTACCCCGTGCCATTGAACTTTTCAATATCTAAGCAAGAGGTAGAAGGAATAGTGGATGTAGCCATGATATCTACACAAGATCTGCAAACAAACAACAACCAAATCTCCCACTGCAACTAAAAAACCTTCACACTACCACCCAAGAATAAAAACTGGCCAGACTCTAATACCAAATGTTAGAAATGAAGGTGCAAACCACATAATGGAAATCTGATTCAAACCTTATTAATGTCTTGTAAATAATGTAGAATCAATGGAGATTGCAACAAAAATAAAACCCACTACACAGAAACAACATGCACTAAGAACTGAACACATAACACAATATGTAACATGGAGAAAACCCTTTCAGGGAAAGAACTCCACCAAGAAAAGAGGCTCCAAGTTATATTATCTTCAAATATGAGATTATAATACACACACTTCCTCTTCTTCTTCAGTCTTCAATCCAGCGGTGCCTGTTACTCTCCTCTACTAAAAACGTAGTACAAATATCCTTATAAAAGGGGGTTGCCTTCTAGGGCAAGAAAACTGACATAATATCGACCATTAGAACTGTGAACTAATGATGAATAGTCAAGATTTACAATGATAAAATATAAATAAAATGAGGTTTCGTGGGCATTGCCCCCAAACCTCTGTTGGGGCACGCAACCCCCCAGACCCCCTACCGGGGAGATGATCCCCCTAGACCACTCGCAGGGTGGAAACCCCCCTACGACCCCATGTCATGAATGAATTAGCGTCAGGTACTGAATATAAACATGCAACTGAAACAAGATCATTGCTGGTCAAACCTTTCATCCCTTATGGGTGATTTACAAACAATAATAGGAATAATAAATTACATAGGATTTACAAGGTTGATGGCACCTTAATCCTAACATAAAAAATAGTGTTCTATTTTGTAGGTGGCACTAAGTTATTTTAGTTTTGGCTCCATGCTACCTCCCACACCATCTAATCAGCTAGCTCAAAGATCTCATCTAATGGCTCATATGACTTACAACAAATAAAGGCAAAAGAAACATATCAAGCTTATAACATGTCATCTCATATTACCTAGATTATCATTCCCAATTTACTATCAAGTAAATAATCATGGTCATCATAATCATATTTTTTTTAACAATAATCATTTACATAATCATTATATAAAAAGCATATCTTTTCCAAATATTTTTAAACTAAAAATTTACAACATATTCAAATATAGCATGCTAGTGATTTCCTTCAATTTATAATCATATAATGTTTTGCTCATGGCAATAATGACAAATTTACATAGAATTTGACTGTCAAGTCATATAAATAGAATATACTGCATCTGGAGTTTTGTTATCTATCTTCATAAGTCTTGGCTTGTCATCTGCTTGGGAATGAGAGCATCACCTGAGTGCTTTTCCTTCAACCACAGACCAACAGTCCCCCACACAACTTCCTTCCTGGAAGTGGCCCTACCCTTCACGAAGGGAATAGATATAAAAAACTATAAGGTTTGCCATCTGGGTTTCTAGTGTTGTGTACTACATAACTTATCACGATCATAGAACTATAGATCCACTCTAACTATGTATGACACTACTGGATGATTATGCCATCTGGAACATAGTGAACCGACTAATGCATGCAGAGATGGATGCATTACTTTGGCCAAAGATTTAATATACATAGATGTTTAACAATGAACGTAGTCTAGTGTCCACACACTTATAACTTGACTTAGAAGCTATCTCATCCTACAGTGAATTTAGTTTGGCCAATTCTAGCCATGAGTGTCTAGAATAATTCTGACCCATCATCTTCCCGACTTAGATTTTTATCTCTAGTTTTGGAGTATAATACCCACTAGGGTTTATAGTGAGGTCTTGATCCTTCAAAGGCCTCTCGTTGCAACTGTAACTTGGAATTTCATGACACTCTATCATTCTATTCCTTGTTCCAAAAGTTTAAATATGTTATATTTTCTTGTCTCAAGTGTCTAATATTGACACAGATAATAGTTTTGACAGGACATCTTAAGTTTGCCTAATATATTTAATTTGGTTCTTGGACTCACATCTAATCCAAATCGACAATTTAACGTCTAATAAAAGTTAATTATATTCTTGTAAAAAGATTTACATGTTCAACATGCATGTATGCAAGATCCTTAGAAGTTATCTTTTCTAATGCCAAATCACACATAAGTGAGTTATTAAGAACCCTTATCATAAATGGTTTCTTGACATACTTCATAAAAATAAACTTTAAGGCTAAACTTTCAAACAATACACTTACCATTTTACAGCCAAGAGGATAACATCAAATGACATATTTCAAATCTATAGTGGCTCAAAGATTCTGCGAAACACAATATTGTTAAATCTATCAAGATAATCATTAGTCATCAATAAATAGTATAGGTAATGTTGGGGCTCAAAGACCACCCACTTAATACCTGGGCTTGGGTATCTAACCCTGACTTTGCACGATTGTCTAAAATGATTTAGTTCCAGTACTATTCAGTACCTCTCAAAAATAGTAATATAACTTTGAGCTTGCATTACTATTTGCGACCTTGTCTAATATTAGAAAAAGATTGTTATATACGACTAGTTTCCTTTACTTTGGAACAGTCTAAGGTAATGCATGCAAGAAAGTTTCCTTCTACATTTCTAGACTGATAACGACTTGTTATCAAAACCAAAATAATACTAACTTGTAAAGAATATGCTTCCACAGCCATGAAGAACTGATAGTGATCACATCAAAGATGAGTTCTTTGAAGTATCGACTTGCACAGAGGCTATCAAAACAATTCATATCATATAGTCAAGAATGACTGTTAAGATTCTTAACTTTAGTTCCCATCTATTCAAAAATAAGAATATTTACATTAAGGCCAATGTCCTACTGAACCATACGGTATACGATATAGTATACATATACCAAACAATTATCGGTCTTATGTGCTATTAAGCAACTGTTGTGAAATAATATGTGTAATATCAGCTTACCCAACCATTCATAAACACAAGAATGTATATAATAAATGAAGGATACCACATATCCATTTATCACAGCTTCGTCCATGGATAAGAGATTACCGGTTAAAAGTTTAAAACAATCCTTCTCTCGCATGTAAGCTCTCGGTTCAAGCTCCCTCTTTTCTTGATTCCTCTCTCCCAAGCACAGTCCACAATCAACAATCAAAAATAACAATAAAGATCAATAATGATCTTTTATTGATGCCCGAGAGTGCCCATACCACCGAAGGGATAGAGCTCCTTAAGAAATCTTCGATTAAGAGCATGCATCCCACCAACTGCTATCTTCTTTCCCAAAAGATAGCTCCACCACTGAGGATCATTCCCACTCTTCCACTTTATGTGGAAATATAAGGTACGTGTGCTACCTTGTGGTACCACCTTGTGGTCATATGGTTATTAAAACCATCGAAAAACTTATCTCAAGTAGATAAGTGTTTAAAACAAAAAAAGATGACATAATATATTAATGTTATTAAAATATATAATTAAGTAAATACAAGATATCAACTTTAATGGTAGAAACACCATTTCTAAGAATGTTGATAATAACCATTTTGTAAGTTGTGACAATGGGGTCGAGGTTTTCTCCCCCTTCACAACTTCTTGCTGACGTTAGCGCCAGTCATCAAGCAAAGCAAAGGGATATGGTCAAAAAATTTCCAACGAGCAAAATGGTTAAACTATAACCTCTAAATACTTATATCTCTTGACCAAATCAAATAGGGTAAATGACGTAAAAAATCTTTCCAAAATGATTAATCGACATTAATGCAATTGAGTTTAACTCAACAAGGGAAAAAAACTAAAACATACCTAGTCTTGCGAAGGTTCGCGTAATGTACATCTTGGAACTCAAATGACAAACTTGACTTTTCTAAAACATCTATTTCATTCTCCCGGGTGATACTCTCCTTCCATTCTTGGAGGTGGAAATCCTATCCTGGTTACACTCATAGTCATACAAACTATGATCAGTGTATCATCAATAAATCATTATACATCATGCTTAAATAATCTTAATAACATAGAATCTCATTTCTAATTCTAAGCATTAATCATAATCCATATAATCAATGAATTATTTTGACATTTTCCTAAACATCAAATCATTAATCTATGATTACTTATCCATTTAATCACATGAAAGTAAAAGTTAAACATAGTCAAAGTTTAGGGATGTAACATATCTCCCCCCATAAGAATCATCATCCTCGATGATTTAAGGTATCCAAAGTTTATAACATAGAAAGAGTTTTGTTCATCATAAATAAAAGCTTAAAAGAGATGAGGAAATTTTTGATAGATATCATCATAATTCTCCCAGGTGGCATTCTCTTCTGCATATTGGTCCCAATGGACCTTGCATTGAGTAATTTCTTTATTACGCAAGCGTAGCTTACGTATTTCGAGCACCTTGATGGGATCGATCACTACCACCCATGGGTCCTTTACTTGTATGGCATTCCAATCAAGAATAGGAGTATGATTATCTCGTGCAACATGATTTTTGAAATATGAAACATGGAAAACATTATGCATCATGGAAAGAGCCGGTGGTAGAGAAATCCTTTATGCAAATGGGTTGACCTCGAGAACTTCGAAGGGACCCACATACCTAGGAGCTAGATTGGATTTCTTTCAAAACTTAATAGAAGTCTTTAAGTGGTTTAACTCTTAAGAGGACTTTCTCTCCTACTGACAAATGTCTTGCGATGCGCTTAGCATCCACATAGCTTTTTTGCCTATCATTCGCTTCTGCTAGCCTTTTCTTAATCAAATGGACATGTTTTCCATTTCTCATAGCATTTCTGGACCAAGGCTAATCCTATCTTCTAGCTTATTCTAGTTTATAGGAGTTTGACACTTTCTTCCATATAATGCTTCAAATAGAGCCATCTTGATAGCGAAATGATAGGAATTATTGTAAGAAAATTCCACAAGAGGAAGGTAATCTTCCCACTTGTATTGCTGGTCCATGCAATACATTCTCAATAGATCTTCCAACACTTGGTTACTCTTTTAGTTTGGCCATTCGTATTGGGATGATAAGCTGAGCTTATGTTTAACCAAGTTCCAAGTGAGGAAAATAAGGTTTGCCAAAACCTTGATGTCATACAGACATCCCTATCTGAGATAATCTTCTCAGGAATGTCATGTAATCTGAATACTTCTTGCTAAAATTTATAGGCTATGATTGGTGCTCCATTTGTCAAATTTCCATGTATAAAATTTACTACCTTGGTGAGTCTATCCACTACTACCATAATAGAATTGTGTCTATTTCTAGACATTGAAAGTCCTTGTACAAAATCCATGCTAATGATTTTCCATTTCCATTCTGGAATCTCATGAGGGTATTGTTACAAATATGTGCCTAATCGGTGTTGTCATTGATGTCAACATATCCTTGTTGTCATTGGTGTCAACTGTATTCCATTATAGAAGACTTGTATGTTGAGGACATTGAGAAAATTAGCCTCTTCGAAAGAAGCAAGTAAGTTAGATCTCTTTACCAGAGATAGTGAAGACAATGCAATTCAATGAAGTAGATTGCTCTACATTCCCAGTGAGATGAAGATCAAAGTCTGCAGATTAAAGGGTTTATAGAGGATTGTCTAAAGTTGCTCTAGTAAAGATTTGATAGGTCCGTACAAAGTATTGGTGAAGTTATGGCCATCTGAGTATAACCAGGTTTTACAGTTGTTTAGAGGTGACAAGGTGACATGAATTTGGTCCGGATTGCTCCGCATTGGTATATTATGGTCTGCGGTTCTAGAGGTGTGTTTGGGATGTCAGTGTGTATCCTTAACTCAAGTGGTTCATGGTTTGGAGGTCCGCAAGCAATCTTTCTAGTGTGACAGTCATGACAGTTGGTGTTCTTGAGTTCCCGGATGAAGGTGCAAGTGTTTCTGGTGATTTGAGGTAGTGTTGTTCTTGTTGATTTCATTGTGCTTGTGGTGGTCTCTAGATCGTGTTCCTGTTGTGTTGGTCATCTGCATTAAGGATTGATCTTGTGGATGAAGATTTCTCCTTGGATGTTGCTGTTCTTTCCAGTCTTGGCTGATTGGATGCTCTGTGCATGTTGTAGATGATCTAAGAGAGGTTCTATGAAGCGTGGTGTGTTGTTTGAGGAAGATTTGGGTCCCAGCTATGTTTGGCCGACAGTATAGTGATTCGCATTAAGTCAGATGTTTGTAGTGCCGACCTTGATGTTTATTCCAAGGTTGATAAAGCATATAAATACGTATGGTTGAGTTGTGGAAAATCATCCTTGTGTGAAAATGACAAGATCCTAAGAAAGGAAGAAAGGCAGAGCAGAGAAGAGGAAGAGCAGAAGAGGAAGAGCAATAAAGGATGAGGAGATAACAAAGAAGTGTTTGGGGGCAGAACAGAAGTATTGTGCACTTCAATGGAACTGAACCTTGCATGAAGATGTTGTTTCTCAGTTCAATCTTCTTGTGTTAATATTGTAAATGTTCTTATAGGCAGTGAGCCTCTTTTGAGTAGTGAGCTCTGGGTAGTGCACCTGAAGGCAAGTGCCTTCCCATTTTCTATTATTTTAACAGAGAATAAATCTTGTGGGTTAACCCCCACATTGGTTTTTCCCTTAATCAGGTTTCCACGTAAAAATCCTGGTGTTATGTGTGTTGATTATGTTTCTGCTCATGTGTTTTTGATTCATGCTTTTATGGTTATATCATTCATCTATTTATAAGTTGTAAAGAAGATTAAATGCAACAAAAGATAAAAGTTTTGTGACAACTGATTCACCCCCCCTCTTAGTTGTCTGCCCTAATTTCAACAATTGGTATCAGAGCCGGTTCCTCTAAAAGAAGCTTGACCGCTTGAGGAGATCCAGGATGTCAACTTACAAGAAGGACAACCTGAGATTTGATGGAACAAATTACTCTCTTTGGAAGATTCACATGGAGTACCATTTGCAATGCATGGGTGATGCTTATTGGTTGATAACTACGGATGAGTATAAGCCTCTAGAGAAAGGTCCCTCAACTCAAGATCAACTCAAAGATGCTAAAAAAAACATTCAAGCTAAAGAAGCTTTGTTGAGTGCCTTGACATATACAAAAATACAAATGTCCTGGAATTGAAAACTGCTCATGAAATCTGGAAGAAGTTGGAAACTCTATATGAAGATGATGCATATGTCAAATGTGCTAAGTTGTAGAGCTTGAAGGGTAGATACAAAAATTTGAGGATGATAAGAGGAAAACATCACTTCTTACATGCAGAAGGTGAATGAACTTGTGTGCAGTATCAGGTGTGCTGATGGAATTCTAGAAGAATCAGAGATTATTGGCAAAGTGATCAGATCCTTAATTGCTTCATACAATCATAGAGTTGCTGCTATTGAGGAGATCAGGACTGTGACAACTATTACAAGAGATCAGTTGGTTAGCAAGCTCTCAGCATTTGAAATGAGTGAGTTTGGTGATTCTCTTCCTAAATCTGAATCTGCATTCAAGGCCAGTGTTTTTGGAAAGTAAAGATTTGATCCAGGTGAAATATCTTCAAGAAGACTAACCAAATTTGAGAAGGCAAGGAAGGATCTTGAAGAAGATGAATCGGAGCTTGAAAAACTTGAAGCTCTTTTTGCCAAAAGACTACCAAGAGGATTTGGTAACTATGAAGGAAAATTGCCTTTCAAATGTTTTGCTTGCAATAAGATTGGTCATTTTGCTTCAAGATGTTCTGAGAGGGTTTCAAAGCCAAACCCTAACAGACCTAGGGTTTAGAAGAAATGCTACTATGTCCAAGAAGCTATTGAAGAAGGAGTCACTGATGATGAATCTGATAAAGGAAGTACCTCAGGAAATGAATGGATGTTCATTGCCATCAAAGAAGAAAATCTGGTGCCTATTGAATCTACTAGCTGTGTGAATGTGGAAAGAGCCTTGGCTGGTCAGGTTGAAGAAAAGGATGAATGGGTAATTGATAGTGGATGCTCTCATCATATGATAGGTGATAAGAGTAAGTTTGTAAGTATGGAAAGGTATGAACGTGGAATTGTGAAGTTTGGAGATAATTCATCTGGTAGAATCCGTGGCAGAGGATCCATCTCTCTTGATGGTATGAATAACACTAATGATGTTTTGTATGTAGAAGGGTTGAAGCATAATCTTCTCAGTGTTGGACAGTTGGTTGACAAGGGATATGATCTCCGATTCAAGGATAGAAAATGCAGAATTTTGGAAAGCTCCAGAATTGAGATTTTATCTGGTACATAGACTAGAGGTAACATATTTCATTTAAGTGGTCCTGGTAAAAGTTGTTTGATTGCTTAGATTGATCAGAGTTGGCTATGGCATAGGAGAATGTGTCATGTAAACTTTGACAACATTGTCAAGATAAGTGCTACGCAGGCTATAAGAGATCTTCCAAAGCTTGTGAAACCTACCAATAGCATGTGTAAGGATTGTCAATTGGGCAAATAGAACAAAACTACATTCAAGAGTAAAGAACAATCTTCAAGTAGATTGTTGGAACTTGTGCACACTAATTTGTGTGGTCTTTCCAGGGTTAGGAGTTTGCAAGGAGACAAATACTTTATGTTGCTAACTGATGACCACTCCCAGATGATGTGGGTCACTTTCTTGAGAGAGAAATTAGAGGCTCTTGACAAATTCAAAGTGTTTAAGGCTAAGGTGGAGAATGAGATTGGTATGAAGATAAAGTGTTTGAGATCTGACAGAGGTGGAGAGTTTACCTCCGGTGAGTTTAATGCATTTTGTGAAAAGCATGGAATAAGAAGACAATTGTCTGCTCCTAGGACTCAGTAGAATGGAGTTGTGGAAAGGAAGAACTGGACTATTCAAGAAGCTGCTAGAACCATGATGATGGAAGCAAATGTTCCACATGTCTATTGGAGAGAGGCTGTAAGTACTGTTGTCTACACTCTTAACCGGGTGCAGATAAAAGGTAATTCTGGTAAAACACCTTATGAACTGTGGTTTGGTAATGTTCCTTTGTGAAATATTTCAGAGTTTTTTGTAGTAAATGCTATATCAAAAGAGATGAAGATCTAGGCAAGTTTGATGCAAGATGTGATGAAGGAATATTTCTGGGTTATTCTAATCAAAGCAAGGCATACCGGTGCTTTAACAAGAGATTGAAAAAGGTTGTTGAAAGTGCTAATGTCAAGGTTGATGAAAGCAAGGAGAGACCTTCAAGGTTTTGTGGATATGAATCAAATGATCAAAATGAAATTACAAATGAAGGAAAGCAAGTTTAGTTTACTCCAGAGAATCCAGTGACTTAAGAAGTTAATGCAAATGTTGAGGAACAAGTTCAAGAATCAGAAGTTGAAGAAAACCTCAAAACTCCCAGGTATGTAAGATTGAATCATTCTGAAAATCAGATCATAGGAGATAAAAATAAAGGTGTTCAAACTAGAAGAAGAATTGCTGAAGAACAAGAGGAGTATTGTCTGATTTCAAATATTGAACCAAAATCAGTGAATGAAGCTTGTAATGATGAAAGTTGGGTAAAAGCAATGTAATAAAAATTAATACAAATTGAAAAGAATCATACTTAGGATCTTGTTCCTAGACCTGAAAAAAAAATGTAATTGGAACTAAATGGGTCTTTTGGAATAAATTAAATGAAGATGGTGAAGTTGTGAGAAACAAAGCAAGATTGGTGTGCAAAGGTTACTTTCAAGATTTCAAAGTCTACCAGATGGATGTCAAGTTAGCATTCCTGAATGGTGAGTTGGAAGAAGAAGTCTACATTGAGCAACCAGAAGGATTCCAGTTGTCTGATCAAGAAGATAAGATCTGTAGATTGAAGAAAGCATTGTATGGACTCAAACAAGCCCCAAGAGCCTGGTATGCAAGATTAGATAAGTATCTGCTAAAGTTAGACTTTAACAAAGGCACTGCTGATAGTAATCTTTATTTCAAAATTGATCATGAACACATCTTGATTGTTGAGGTATTTGTTGATGACATCATCTTTGGTGGAAATGAGAGTATGTGTAAAAAATTTGCCGATCAGATGCAAAGTGAATTTGAGATGTCCATGCTTGGTAAAATGAATTTCTTCTTAGGTCTACAAATTATTCAGTCAGAAAAAGGCATCTTCATATCTTAGTCTAAGTAGGTGAAAGAGTTGTTGAAATTTTTTGGAATGGAGGATTCAAAACCAGTGAGTACTCCTATGGTAACCAGATGCAAGTTGAGTAAAGATGATGATTCCCCTAAGGCAGATCAGAAAAGGTATAGATCAATGATTGGAGGACTGCTTTATCTGACTCATACAAGACCTGATATTATGAATGTAGTTGGCCTTGTTGCTAGATTTCAAGCTGATCCTAGAGAATCTCATATTGTAGCAGTCAAAAGAATTTTTAGATATCTGAAGGGAACATCTGACTATGGCTTATGGTATCCTAAGGGTGATAATTTCACTCTTCATGCATATACAGATGCTGATTAGGCAGGAGATGTGGACGACAGGAAGAGTAATAATGGAGGTGCATTTTTATTGGGAAAGAGAATGGTTTCTTGGTTGAGCAAAAAGCAGGAGGCAATATCTCTATCTTCTGCAGAGGTAGAGTACATAGTAGCAACAAGTAATTGTACTCAAGTTTTGTGGATGAAGCAAATGTTGAAGGCTATCAGAGTTGTGTTTGAAGAACTTGTTACAATCTTCTGTGATAATTCAAGTGCAATAAACATTTCAAAGAATCTGGTGTTGCATTCAAAGACAAAGCACATATCCATCAAGTTTCACTTTTTGAGAGAGAAGGTAAATGAGAATGAAGTCAAATTGGAGTTTGTTTCATCAAAAGATCAGATCATAGATATCTTCACTAAGCCTCTACATAAGGATACTTTTGAGTATCTCAGAGTGATGCTAGGGGTTATTACTCCTCCTATTTAGAACTAAGGTGCACTAATGTGCATCAGTTTGGTAAAATTCACAGTCATATCTTGTGATCTGAATTGGTGTTAAGGAGTTGATACTCAGGGGGAGTAGTTAGTATGCTGATTCTGGATTAAGAAACAAAAAGAGGAAGAGATGATTGCAAATATGTGCCCTTTGCCATTGATGTCAAAGGGGGAGAGAAGTCATGTGAAAAACCTGGAAGTAAGCAATTGATGGTGAAAGGGGGAGCAATAAAGAAAATGGTTGCAGGTGTGATAAGAGAAAGGGGGAGAAGTTCTTGTCTTGATGGTTGAAACAATTTTTCACATCATATGTTGCCATCAATGACAAAGGGGGAGAATGTTGCAAATATGTGCCTAATCGGTGTTGTCATTGATGTCAACATATCCTTGTCATTGGTGTCAACTATATCCCATTCTAGAAGACTTGTATGTTGAGGATATTGAGAAAATTAGCCTCTCCGGAAGAAGCAAGCGAGTTACATATCTCTCTGTTAGAGACAGTGAAGACAATGTAGTTCAATGAAGTAGATTGCTCTGCATTCCCAGTGAGATGATCGGAGTCTGCAGATTAAAGGGTTTGTAGAGGATTGTCTGAAGTTGCTCCAATAAAGATTTGAGAGGTCTACACGAAGTATTGGTGAAGTTATGGCCATATGAGTAGAACCAGGTTTTGCAGTTGTTTAGAGGTTATAGGAATTTGGTCTAGATTGCTCCACATTGGAATATTATAGTCTGCGGTTCTAGAGGTGTGTTTGGGATGTCAGTGTGTATCCTCAACTCAAGTGGTTCATGGTTTGGAGGTCCGCAAGCAATCTTTCTAGTGTGACAGTCATGACAGTTGGTGTTCTTGAGTTCCCGGATGAAGGTGCAAGTGTTTTTGGTGATTTGAGGTGGTGTTGTTGTTCTGGTTGATTTCATTGTGCTTGTGGTGGTCTCTTGGACTTTTGTAACACTTAATTCCTAAAATTAGAATGTATGGAGATTATTGAGGAGATATGTCTCCTCTTACTTAAGGCATCCACCACTCAGTTTTCCTTGCCCTGTATGTATTTAATCTCAAAATCATAATAAGAAATTAATTCTAACCATCTTCTCTAGCAAGCATTTAGATGTCATTGAGAAAATAAATATTTGAGTCCTTAATGGTCTATTTTTAATTCAAAAGGTTTCCCAAGTAAGTAATGTCTCCACATTTTAAGTGCATGAACCACTGTTGCCAATTCAAGATCATGAGGAGCATAATTCTACTCATAATATTTAAATTTTCTAGATTCATATGCAATAACTTGTCCATCCTGGACAAGTACACCCCTTAATTCTTCTCATGAGGCATCGGTGATGACAAGAAAATGACCATCTGGGTCAGGTACCTTCAAAATAGGTGCCATAGTCAACCTTTCTTTTAGTTGGTTGAATGCCTCCTAACATTTCTCTAACCAATCAAATCTTTTTCCTTTACTTTGTAAGGAAGTAATAGGATAGGCAATTTTTGAGAAATTAGCCACAAATTTCCTATAATATCCTGGTAGGCCCATGAAACTACGGACCTCATGCACATTTCTTAGTGTTGGCCATTCTTAAATGGCTCTAATCTTTGTTGGGTCCACAACAAATCCCTTAGCTGAAATTATATGACCCAAATACTATACTTCTTTTTAAAAGAATGTACACTTTGAGAGCTTGCCATATAGTTTATGCTCTTGTAATCTCTAGAGAGCAATCCTTAAATACTGAAGGTGGTCCTCCTCATTTTTGGTGTAAATCAAAATATCATCAAGAAAAACAAGGACAAACTTGTCCAAAAAATCTCTGAACACATTGTTCATTAAGTTCATTAATGCTACAGGTGCATTCATTAATCCAAAGGGTAGGATAGTGAACTCTTAGTGTGAATATCTCATTCTAAAGGCTTTGTAATGAACATCTTCATCTTTTAATGTCAATTGATGGTATCTTGATTGAATATCAATCTTTGAAAACATAGTTGGCTATCGCATTTGATCAAAGAGATCATCAATGCGGGGCAATGGATACTTGCTCTTTACCGTTGCCTTGTTTAGCATACGATAATCTATGCATAGTCACAAAGTACCATCTTTATTTTTAACAAAAAATACTGGTGCTCCTCAGGGTGAAATATTGGGTCTTATCAATCCCTTTTCTAGCGATTCCTACAGCTAAGCCTTTAACTCCATTAACTCTATTGTGGTCATTCTATAAGGAGCTTTAGATATAGGTTCCAATCCTGGAATTATATCTATTGAAAAATCAAAAGATCTCTTAGGAGGTAGTCCCAATAATTCATGTAGGAACACATCCTCAAAATCTTGAAGAAAGGGGTACCTATCCATATCTGATCTCTCTTGATCTATGGATTCTCTTTCTTCAACTCCTTGGAGTTTCTGAGATTCATAGTACATCAAATCATCTTGGAAAATAGATTCGTTGTGGTTATTTATTTTCTCCATTTTAATAGAAAAAGGTTGACATCCTTTTCTCTGGGCTCCTTTCATCTATAGGGCAAATATTTTCCTTAGTTTAACCTCTCTAGCAGTACCTTGTAGAAAACCTTTGTTCCTAAGGTCATCTAGGCATTCTCTTATTTTAGCAAAACAATCCACCTTAGCCCTATGCCTCCATAGCCAATTTATTCCAAGGATGACATCATATGAGCCTAATTGGGCTACATAAAGGTTCACTTCAGTGGAAAAACTCAAGAGATCAACCTTAACCTAAAATGTAAACATTGCTCTACGTGAGCTCTTGTCTAATTAGCATATTCAACTGACTTGCTATTTGCCATGTAACCGGATTTTCTAGTAATTTTATTTGAAACTTTTGGAGAAATAAAACATTCTGTAGCACTAGTATCTATCAAAACTAAAATTATAATACCAAATAAAATACCTGTGGTTTCGATTGGAGTAATTTGGTATTCTTCTTGCTGGTTATTCTAGGTTGTATGTATCCGTTGTTGAAAAGCTACC
Organism: Cunninghamia lanceolata; assembly: GCA_027924645.1. Lineage (NCBI taxonomy): Eukaryota > Viridiplantae > Streptophyta > Pinopsida > Cupressales > Cupressaceae > Cunninghamia > Cunninghamia lanceolata. The sequence goes on from BSBN01000056.1 coordinate 263,167, forward strand.
TATTGCGAGGGTAAAGGATCTTCTCGTGGCTAAGTCCCTTATGTCTTATTGGGACACTGATTGACATAATGGTCACCACCACATGAATAATAACCTCTCGTGGGTCCTCACCTTTCATAAGGTTTTCCTGAATTATCTCCATTTTCTTGGAGTTATTATTGTTTTTCTTATCAGTTTTGGATTCATTCTGATTATCTTTGAATACTTTATCACCTTTCTTTTTGAAATTCTACTTATTGCCCTTTTTCCTAAATGACTGGGAGGATTGGGACCAACTAAACTTTTTATGTTTCTTTTCTTGGTATGTAGATATGGATTTCAACTTTTGTTCCTGTTTAATAGCTTTCTCATAAACTTGGTCCATTGTACTAGGGTCATGCACATCTACTTCACCTCCAATTTGGGCATTCAAGCCCATGATGAAATTTTATATGCGAAACCTCTCATCCTGTTGGTATTGGGGAACATATTTAAGGAGATGAGTGAATTTCTCCCAATACTCATTCATATATGAGTCACCTTGTCTTAGGTTTTGGAAGTCTATGAGCTTCTGATCAAAATACAACTGTGGCAATCATCTTTGCCTAAAGAGTTCCACAAACCTTTCCCAAGTTAGACTCATGGAGCTCAATCTTAGCTCCATCTTATTGTTCATCCACCAGGTGGATGCTTCACCCGCCAATTGGTACGCTCCTCATACCACTTTGGTTATTTCAGAATAGTTTCTCATTTCAAAGTATTTCTCCATTTCTGTAAGTCATGCCTCCATGGTATCTTCGCTTATAGTCCCATAAAATTTGGGAGGTGTAATATTTTTCATATCTTTGGATAACTCTAGAGACAAGTGGATCCTTTTATCCTTATCTTGTCTCATTTTAGAGTTATTCTCTCCATGTCCACTTTTGGTGGTGTTTTCATCATGTCCCTCGTCTTCACCCTCAAGGAAGACTTCCTGCCTGGTTCCATTATGACCCCTGACCTCTTTCTCTAAAGTTCCAATTCTTGCCCTCGTCTCATGGAGCATAGAAAGGATATGGTCAAGTTTTGAATCAGAGTGGCCAAAAGGTTGCCCTTCCTCTTGGCTACCCCCAATGTTAGTTCCTATCCAAACCATGCTGCAATCTACTTCTTTTGAAGTCTGCAGGTTAAGCATTCAATTAGCTTTTCATACTATTGAATTAATTCATAAACATAAATCCATTATTATTTATGCAATCTTAAACAAGAAAGGATAGCTTTTGCCAAAATTTAAAAATTGCATTATAGTATCCATGGATCACATAATTTCCATCATTCATTACAAATATTTATATCTTGCAACTACAAGTCACTTTCAGAAAGGGAGATCTTCCCAGGTTTATCCTCAACCTTGAGGTTTTCCAAATCAGACTTGGGAGGTGGATGTACTTGTAGGTACTCATCCATGACCTCCTAAATGATAATGGGAGCATTATGACCACTTCCAAATGGTAAGTCCTTACGTGTAGAGGGTTTCACTAATTCATTTCCAGAGGTAGGAACAATAGCCTTAACTGCTTTGTCCTTCTCCTTCTTGATGCGTTTAATAGCATCAACAAAGGTTTTAGTGTCAGATAACCATGCACCTTCCAGATAACTAGTTTGGCCTAGGCTTTTCATTCTCAAGGCTCACTCCCTCATAGCCTTTAGGTAATGTCCATTTCCCGTTACCTTCTTCCTTGGCGTCAATCTTGTTCTTACTATTCTGGTACAAGAACATCCAAACATTAGCAACTGTTAATGTCTGAGGAAGATTTCATGCAATGAGCTCATAGGTCCATGTATTGAACCTGGTAGCTCTGATACCAAATGCAACATGTCATCTCATATTACCCAGATTAACATTCCCAATTTACTATCAAGTAAATAATCATGATCATCATAATCATATTTTTTTAACAATAATCATTTGCATAATCATTATATAAAAAGCATATCTTTTCCGAATAGTTTTAAACTAAAAATTTACAACATATTCAAAGATAGCATGCTAGTGATTTCCCTCACTTTACAATCATAATGTTTTGCTCATGGCAATAATGATAAATTTACATAGAATTTGACTGTCAAGTCATATAAATAGAATATATTGAATCTGGAGTTTTGATATCTATCTTCATAAGTCTTGGCTTGTCATCTTCTTGGGAAGGCTCAGAGTATCATCCGAGTGCTTTTCCTCCAACCATAGACCGGTGGTCCCCTGTACAACTTCATTCCTAGAAGTGGCCCTACTCTTCACGAAGGGAATAGATATAAAGAACCATTTGGTTTGCCATCTGAGTTTCTAGTGTTGTGTCCTACATAACTCATCATGGTCATACAACTATAGATCCACTCTAACTATGTATGACACTACTGGATGGTTATACCATCTGGAACACAGTGAATCAACTAATGCATGTAGAGATAGATGCATTACTTTGGCCAAAGATTTAATATACATAGATATTTCTCAATGAACATAGTCGAATGTCCACACACTTCTAACTTGACTTAGAAGCTATCTCATCCTACAATGAATTTAGTTTGGCCAATTCTAGCCATGGGTGTCCAGAATAATTCTCACCCATCGTCTTCTTGACTTAGATTTTTATCTCCATTTTTGGAGTATAATACCCACCAAGGTTTATAGTGAGGTCTTGATCCTTTAAAGTCCTCTCGTTGAACCTGCAACCTAGAATTTCATGACTTCCTGTCATTCTATTCCTTGTTCAAAAAGTTTAAATATGTATATATTTTCTTGTCTCAAGTGTCTAATACCAGCATGAATAATAGTTTTGACAGGACATCTTAAGTTTGCCCAAGATATTTAATTTGATTATTGGATTCACATCTAATCCAAATCACCAATTTAATGTCTGATAAAAGTTACATATTCTTGTAAAAAGATTTGCATGTTCAACATGCATGTATGCAAGATCCTTAATCACAAATAAGGGAGTAATTAAGAACCCTTATCATAAATGGTTTCTTGACATAATTCATAAAAATAAACTTTAAGGCTAAACTTTCAAACAATACACTTACCATTTTACAACCAAGAGGATAACATCAAATGACATATTTCAAATCTACAGTGGCCCAAAGATTCTACAAAACACAATATTGTTAAATATATCAAGATAATCATTAGTCATCAGTAAATAGTATAGGTAATGTTGGGGCTCAAAGACCACCCACTTAATCCCTAGGCTCAGGTATCTAACCTCGACTCTGCCCGACTGTCTAAAACGATTTAGTTCCAGTACTATTCAGTGCCTCTCAAAAATAATAATATAACTTTAGGTTTTCATTACAGTTTGCACCCTTGTCTAATCTTAGAAAAAGATTATTATATATGATTGGTTTCCTTTACTCCGGGACAGTCTAAGGTTATGCATGCAAGAAAGTTTCCTTCTACATTTCTAGACTTATAACGACTTGTTATCAAAACCAAAATAATAGTAACTTGTAAAGAATAGGTTTCCACAGCCATGAAAAGCTGACAATGATCACATTAAAGTTGAGTTCTTTGAAGTATCGACTTGCACAAAGTCTACCAAAACAATTCATAGCATACAATCAAGAATGACTATTAAGATTCTTAATTTTAGTTCCTAGCTATTCATAAATAAGAATATTTATATTAAGGCCAGCGACTTGTTGAACCATATGGTATATGATACAGTATATGTAGAACAAACTATTATCAGTCTTCTATGCTATTAAGCAACTATTGTGAAATAATATGTGTGATATCAGTTTACCCAACCGTTCATAAACTCAAGAAGTGTATATAGTAAAATAAGGATACTACGTATCCATTTATCATGACTTCGGCCATGAATAAGAGATTACCTGTTAAAAGTTTAAAACAATCCTTCTCTCGCTTGTAAGCTCTCGGTCCAAGCTCCCTCTTTTCTTGATTCCTCTCCCCCCAAGCATAGTCCACAATCAACAATCAACAATCACAATAAAGATCAATAATGATCTTTTCTTGACCCCCGAGAGTGCCCATACCACCCAAGGGATAGAGCTCCCTAAGAAAGCTCCGATTAAGAGCATGCAACCGACCAATTGCTATCTTCTTTCCCAAAAGATATCTCCACCACCGAGGATCATTCCCATTGTTCCACTTTATGTGGAAATATAAGGTACATGTGCCACCTTGTGGTACCACATCATGGTCATATGGTTATCAAAACCATTGAAAAACTTATCTAAAATAGATAAGTGTTTAACACATAAAAAGAGGACATAGTATATTAATGTTATTAAAATATATAACTAAATAAATATAAGATATCGACTTTAATGGTAGCAACACCATTTCTAAGAATGTTGATAATAACCATTTTGCAAGTTGCGATAATGGGGTCGAGGTCTTATCCCCCTTCACAACCTCTTGCTAATGTCAGCGCTAGTCATCAAGCAAAGCAAAGGGATATGGCCAAAAACTTCCCAATGAGAAGAATGGTTAAACTATAACCTCTAAATACTTATATCTCTTGGCAAAATCAAATAGGGTTTGACGTCGAAAGTCTTTCTGAAATGATTAATCAACATTGGTGGATTTGAGTTTAACTCAACAAGGGAAAACAACTAAAACATACACAATATCACGTAGGTTCACATAATGTACATCTTGAAACTCAAATGGCAAACATAACTTTTCCAAAACATCTATTTCCTTCTCCCGAGTGATAATCTCCTTCCATTCTTGGAGGTGTAAATCTTCTCCTGGTTACACTCACAGTCATACAAACTATGGTCAATGTATCGTCAATAAATCATTATACATCATGCTTAAATAATCTCAATAACATATAATCTCATTTCTAATTCTAAGCATTAATCATAATCTATATAATCAATGATTTATCCTGACATTTTCCTAAATGTCAAATCATTAATCTATGATTACTTATCCATTTAATCACATGAAAGTAAAAGTTAAACATAGTCAAATTTCGGGGATCTAACATATCTCCCCCCATAAGAATCATCATCCTCGATGATTTAATGTATCCTGTTGGTGTTCCCAATTGATGGTCTGAGCTTCCCTAAAAAGTTGCCTTCTTTTATGATCAGGATTCTTAGGTCAGTGGCCAATGAACAAGAGACAATTATTTATTCTCCTCTGCACTCCAGGCTCTGCTAGACCTAGGGGGTATTCCCTTACTTCAATACCTATGTAACAAATCCTTATTTCACCAGATATTGACAATTAAAGTAGATATGTTCTCCTATATGCAAACCAAAACTGTATAATTGGTTCAAAGTTGGCTAGCTTTGGAAATTACCTCGTTAAATGGCTCAGAGAACATGAAACTAAACCCTACTCCTAAAACTAATAAATTAATTATTCTTTTTTTTTAATGTATGTATGATTGTTGATTATGGGTGATTCGTGAAAATACGCCCAACTCTGATTGGTGCCAATCCTAGGGTTTGGAGTCAATTCCTTACAATGCAGACTACTTCTCATAAACAACACAAATATTTAGATTCAAAGGATTTATTATGTTTCTACCCTACAGATAACAATCCAAGAATGAGTATTTCCCACAACTCTTCTTATAAATATCCCTGTTGCAAAACACATCTCTCCATATCTGGCTTAGAGCATTTTAATCTATTCCTTGAATAGAAGCAATAAACTATACATGCAATATAACAAATGTATATTCAAGAACTTAGAAACCCTTAGTATCTTCATTCAAAAGAGAAATGCAAACAACACAGGAGACAATTGATGGAAACACATGCTCAGAGGCATTTTTCATATATTGCAATCTGAAACTGATAAAATTGCTTATGAAGAAAATACATTCAACATGTAAGAAATCGAAACTTACAACTCAGAATATGGACTACATCTCAGAATTGCTCTGTATTTCACTTATCAAAGTTTCCTAAATCTTCCAACAACCTTACAAAGTGGATCAACATGCTCTTTTATAGACACAAGAACATGTTGCTCAAAAATTTGCTACCAACTGTCGGTTACAAATCTTACATTACAAGCCACCGCCATAGGCATTGGGAAACTAATTCAAATTACATATGAAAGAGAAAAGACAAAAATACAATTTATCTTGGAGATGCTAAAAAACCGTTGGAGATGCTTTATCCCAATGATGAAGAAGACATATCACATGATTGGATGCTCGTTCACCCTGGACACATTTATCCATACTTCTCCACCTAGGCTGCACATGATTTCTCCGATGGCCATTGGAAAGGAATCAATTTTGCTTTTTTTTCATTATGCCCTGTATAACTTGCATCCAATAAAATCTTTGATTCCTTACAAAATATCTCAAAATTCAATTCCAACACATGTAGCTTATCGAGTGTAGAACTTAAAATTTTCATGATTGCGTCACAATCTACACAACTTGAAGATATGAGTTGGCTAGCTATACTTTCAAAATTAGCCTTCCATTTGTCTAAACCTTTTATCTGTCCATCATCTTCCAATATGCTTGGCATGATTCTTTTATCTATGTTCTCAATTGATTGTCTTTTCTCATTCAAAACCTTGTCCAATTTTAGTTGGAAGGCCACTACCTCTTCTAATAAAATTAACATATCAAGGGTTAATTTTATTTCTGCTGGAGCATCAAGGGCAAACCTTGAACATCTGTGAACCTCCCTTATTTCTCCAGTTCTTGGTAGCCACACCCTACACATGTATTTTAGGCTTTCCTTGTCCTTCTCATGTTTGTCCAAGGTTGTCCTCAAGTCTGAATAAGACTTCCATGTATCATCAACCCTGGCTGTTGTATATCAAAAAATTTGGATTTACAAATGGAAATGATCAAATAATGAAATGCATAACCTAAACCCAAATCATTCAATACCTCAAAGATGCAAGATGAATTGTTTGATTGATTTGATATGCTGGTTGCTCATAATTTGGCAGCATAACATTTGCATAGGATTGAGATGATAGATGTAAGATGATGATGATAGATGCAAAGGCTCTAATGATATTTCAGCAGCATAAGGATACTCCAACTCAAATGCCCCTTCTCTTCTTTCAAATGGTTTGTGAGGGGGTTGATTTATAAGAAAGGCTTGGCTCAAATGGATGGTTGAGATTGAAAGGCTACATGATTGATGTGGACGGCTAGGATTGATTAGTTATTCCCACTCTTCAAGGAATGTGTAGTCATGTGACAAGTGTACAAAGGAGGATAGGGCTCATGGGTGACCATGTACACAAATACTAAAATTAGGTCCCATTAGTTGTGCATGTGAAGGATTTTAAATGAAAGTTGTACTACAACACATGATTTAATTAAGAGATGGACAAGTGTTGAAATGTGGTGAGAGGTGAGGATTTAATTCAAATAAAATATTTGAATTAGTTGGGATATGAGTTGGAAAATTAATTAAATAAATAAGATTTATTTAATTAATTGGATAGTGGGATTAGGATATGATTGAGAAATTAATTAAATAAATAAAATTTATTTAATTAATTGGAAAGTGGCATAAGTATGGGATTAAGATGGGATTTTAATTAAATAAATAAAATTTATTTAATTAATTGGCTAATGGATTAGTGGGATTAAGAGTGGGTTTAGGACAAAATGCTACATGATGTCTAAGTAAGGTATTTGACTAGGTGTTGCAAGACATGGACAAATTTGGGACAATTTTGGGTGTCTACATTTTGTCCCTCTTTGAGATGATGTTTGAGATGATAAGATTTATTTTGAGTAACATCATTTCAAAGAAGCTAAGGTATGGATAGAGAAAAAGGATGATGATAGGAAGATAGGATGAGGATGGAATGGGATGATGATGCCCCCTCGAGAGGATAGGTGGGTTGGACAAACATGGGTAGGCTCTCGAAATGAAAGGGATTGGCTAAGAAAGAAAGATAAGGGGATAGATAGAAGAAATGAATGATGCGTTATGCTACAATGAAAGTGAGCAACCATGATGTTTGATATAGCACTAGACATTATGCACCAAGGTATAAGGACCAAGGTGATGATGTGTCTTGTGCCCCAGCATAATACAACCTTGTCTAATGTATGAGGAAGTACACTTAGAGTATTAAAGTCCTAATGCACAAAAGGTATGATATGACCTTAGATGCAAAGGATAGTGCAAAAATCTATTCCAACATACACAAGATATGGATATTAGCTAGAAATGATACAGATTTGATACAAATGCAAGATTAAAAGATAACACACACAAGCAAGCAAGCAAGCATGCACAAATGATTCAAAAACAAACAAGGTATTGCCCCTGTCAAGCTGTAAACCAATGATTAATTGCTGATTAATTTGATGATGATAATAGTGTTGTCATTGTGGGGAACGCTATATCCCTAGATCAACACAAGGATGTTTATTGATTTGGTTGGTTGGTTGGTTGATTGATTTGGCTTACAACAAGGCTAGAATCAAAACCATTGATTGCACTTGGATAACTTGGCTTGATTGATTAGCTTGATTAGTATGGATAAATGATGACTTGCATTTGGATCATTGTTTGGAATTATTTGAGGATGACGAAATGATGGATGAAGATTGATGAAAATGAATTGGTGTGAATTGAATTGATATGAATGGATGATTGGATTGATGTGCTTTGATTTTGATGATGATGGATTGCTGTGAATGGATTGATTGAATGATAGATTGATTAGAATAAGTTATTTATTGATGATGTAGGAGATAGATGATGGAAGAAATGATGAGAAGAGAAAGAAGAAAATTGCCTGTGCCTAAATTTGGGCACTTCATTCATACTCCAGACTGCCTACATACCCTGTATCCACGGGATCAAGGCACTTAATGATGGAAATGAGATGTAGTTCTGATTGTTTTATTGATGAGATGATGAAAATGGATTGAATTGATCAATTTATGGATATATGAAATGTTGATGATGGGATGATATGTGGTGGATTGAGTTGCTTTTGATTTGTTGAAGTGATTGGATGTGTTGTGATGGTTGGCTTGATGTGCTTGGGTTTTCATGTTTGCTATTGCCGGGCTGATTGTTTTGATGATTGTATTGTTTTGAATGATGATAGTGATGGTGTGATGATTAGAGTGTCCACTCAATCTAAACATAAGAAAGTGTTCTTAGTGTGCTCAAAAGATGTAAAACAAACAAGGTATTGCCCTTGTCAAGTCATAAACCAATGACTGATTGTTTGATTGATGATGATAGTGTTGTCATTATGGGGAAATCTATATCCCTAGATCAACACAAGGATGTGGGAACGCTATATCCCATTGATGATGATTGATTGGGCTCATGACAAGATTAGGATAAAAAACTTGTTGATTTGATTGGATAATGTTCCTTGATTGATTAGCTTGCTTGATATGGATTAGTGTGACTTGGATTTAAGATCATTGGTTAGATTGATTTGATTGATATGATTGGAAGAAGCGATTGATTGAAATGGATGAATGAATGTTATTGATATGAAGAATTGATGATGATGGTGATTTGATTTTGATTGAATGTTGATGGAGGGAATTGTTTTGGATGATGTGATTGATCTTATTGCTTGGATTGTTTTGGATATTTATTTTTTTTGTATTTTTTGACATATTTTGATTTTTTTGGAGTTTTTTGGGATATTTGATTTTTTTTGTGTTTTTTGAGATATTTGATTTTTTTTTAATTTTTTGAAATGTTTTGGAAAATGCCAATGGATTTGCAATTTGGGTAGCCTTTGTGCTTAGATACCAATGATAAGGGAGAAAACCAAATCTAGGTGCAAAGATGTAGGAGGATGGATAAAAGGATGGGCTCATAGTAAATGGGATGGAAGGTTCATGATAGATGGATGGGTAGGAGGATAGGTCATAGTGGATGGATGTATGCCTCATAAGGGAGTTAGGATGTGATCTCCAAAGACTATGTCGTGTTGACACTCATTTTGACCAGGGGTTGATTTGTCATGATCAGGAGGTTTCTTCATTTGAAGCCTTTATCTTCTTGCCCATTTTTTCTAAGTGTTGGACCTCCTCAGCATTTTTCAACTGCAGCATCATATTTTCCTGAGGAGGAGGTCATCAGCATCATCTTGTCTTCGATGATGATCTGCATCATCATGTTCCTCGTCGACTTGTTTTTCAACGTCATCATCATATTTCAACTGTCAGGTGATGTTTTCTTATTATCCTGATGATACTGATGAGCTACAGTGCGCCCTCATCTGCTTGCGAGGGTGATTCTTCAAAGACTCCGGTGATCTTGCACTTATCACCTTGCCCGAGCATGATGATGATGTTGCTTATTCTTTGAGTTGCTTCGACCTGACTTGCTTCTTTCCTAAGGGTCGTCATCATCATGATATTTCCAGTTTTCATCCTGCTGCTTGCGGAGGTCATCATATTTTCTGCCTTCATGATATTTCGCCGGGGTGATGTTTTTATCATCGGGTGATCTTGGTTAATATCATCCTGATGATGCTGTTGAAGAGTTCTAAGTGCGACCCGATATTCACTAGGGTCATCATATTTTGAACGTCAGGATGATCTTAGTCAATATCATCCTGATGATGTTGTATCACCTTGTTCTTTGTTTCTCATCCTGATGATGCTGACGTCATCCTTATATCAGGGTGATATCTTTCTTTCTGCCTATCTGCATCATGATATTCCGAAGGAGGGGGTGATATTTTCATATCACCCGGATATATGTTTGTTTGTTCGAGCATCATGATGATGCTAATATCAAGGAGATATCCGCTTGCCGGCTTCGTGCGCTATCTAGTGGGGGTGATCTTTTCGAGCATCATCATATTCGTCTATCGCCCCGATCTTATAGAGGAGCTACAGTGCAACCTGATATTTGTGCATCAGGATGATATTTCCAAATATCCGGTTGTCTTCCGAATATCATGATGATGTTAATATGATGATGACGTCATCAAGGTCCCGGGGGGGTCATATTTCTAACACTGATCATCTTGAGGAGATCTCCCGATATTTGCAAACATGATGATGACGTCATCCGGATATGAGGAGATGCGCAGTAGGCAGATATGATGATGACGTCAGCAGGATATGATGATGATGTCATCAGGATGTTCATCGGCTAGACTTTTGGTATAAGCTCAGCAGGAGGATGTTCCTCTGATAGATCAGGTTGTGCCGATTATCATGAAGGTTATATTTCAAATATCATGATGACGTCAGGGTGGTATTTCGAACAACATGATATCATGCTGCTGGAGGATGATGATGATGAAGTCTATACTAGTGTCGTCAGGAGCAAAAGCGCTGACATGATATATGCTCATGACCTAGTATATAAAGTATTATTGAGGTCATCGTGGGGTGCATGTGGGATATTGTTATCCTGCATATTCAAAACATCATGATGATGAATCTCGGCGGGAAATGGTTGCGACTGCAGATTTGATGATCTTCCCAAGGCCGCGGGTTGGTGCGCCATTAATGGCGATTGTTGCAGAGGTATGGGCGATGGCGTGGGTCGATCTTGTACCCGACTGGAGGTGTCAATCAACGGACAGGGGCGCAGGGCTCGAGAAATCTTCCTGTCTCCTCCCCTACCTGCTGCATTCAGGTTTGGGCGCCAATCTGGTTGTGTTTGAGCGCCATTTTCATGATACTGTGTATCTGGCGAAATTTTGGTCAACATTGTAATTAATTGCTGAGCACCTACCTGGCTGTTATAAGGAGGTTGTGTTGCTCGTTTGAGAGGTTGTTGAAAGTTGATGATTTTTGGCTCTGTAATGCAAACCAGCTGATCTGGTTGCTTTGTACAGTTTAATCTTGTGAGTTTATGTATCTCCTGTTGTAGGACTTGGCATGAATCCACTGATTTCATGGTTGACCTTATATGAGTAATGCTGTCTTAGCATGTGTTGTGTTAATTCTGTCTCCAGTATTGCATGTATCCTTCTTCTGGATCTGGATGTTTGCTTATGTTTAGATTCTAGAGCATAGAATTCCTATGTTGAATGTCTGATCTTTTAACCTCTGCTCAAGGGGCAGATTAAACTGTTTTTAGGTTGAACATTGGGAAGGGTATACTGCAGTAGGGATGCCATAAGTAGAGATAGCTCAACACTCTTCATTGGGAGATATCTGTAAGGCAGATATCATGTGTATCCCCCTGAAATCCAGTTTTAGCTATTCATGCTGATCATTCACAGGTGTATGTCTACCGACTCCAAGCCCTGGATAGGCACCAATCATGTTGTGTTCTTGTGTTATACACCATGTCCAGCTTTGCATCCAAATTCATATCAAAACACTTCATACCTCTACCTGTTAGTTGTAGGAGTAGGATTAGGAACCCCCTGCATACTCTCATACCCAACCAGACATCATGTCCAAGAATGTTGCCAGCCTTGTGATCTATCATACAGATCTTGGTCCATACATGAGAGTATTCTGCCTGCTGTTGTCAAGTTAGATCCTTCTATCTTTGAGCTAGTCAAGGTTACATCTTGAGTTATAGGGATACCCCCCTTGGTGCGGCAGAACCAGAAGTGAAGGGGAGGAGCTCACGCAACCTCCTGTATTCAGTTGGCCTGAATCTGCCTGTGCATTAGAAGTGGCAAACCCTAATGCTGATTCAGAAGAAATGTCAACATGTCGCATAGGAATAACATGCCCCATTCTACGTGGTAATGCTTAGGATTTTTACATGACAAGGCTCATGACAATGGGATGATAAGATTGGATTTTACATGATGCTTATGACGAGAGGAGGACATGATGGATTGGTTTGAATGTGATGGATGAATGGTCAATCGATAGGACTTGGTTTGGAAAGAAGGTATGTCAAGAAATATCCAAACATGTTTCAACATTTTGTCCCTATGTCTTCATCAAAATCAAAAGGCGAAAGGATGGATAAATGGGTTCAATAGGATAGGCATTTTTATGTAATGGCTAAGGATGGTAGGATGGTATGGTAATGGTAGGACATGATAGGATGGAAAATGATATAATGGGATAGATAGTTTGGAAATGGATAGGTTGGATGAGACAATGTGCCCCCAAGAAGATCAACCTACACATGACGCCTGTTTACCAGGTTTTTATCATGGTACTTATCCAAGGCGCCTGTTTACCAGGTTTTCACCATTGGACGAAGGGCTTTCTATTTACTATTTTTTTTTTTGATGAGATAGCATGACAATTACACACGACGCTTGTTTGCCAGGTTTTCACAATGGTAATGAATAGGAGGGACTCAAGTGTCTAATGCTATGAGAGGTGATAGTGTCCCATTAGAGATGGATGGTGTCTTTGCATGGACCATGTCATTATGCTCATAGATGTTGATAAGGGATTGCATGGATGGGAGATGGATTAGGTAGATAATGGATTAGGATGTGGATGATGCAAGATTCATGCAAGGATGGATGGATGGGGATAGTGGATTATGATGTGGATTATGAAAGGTTCATGCAAGGATGGACCATAGGAAGGTGATTGGGGAGATATGTAGGATAATGGATGAAGGATGGGGAGAGGGAGCTATGTGGGAATGTTTTGGAATGGAAGGGAATCATGACCAATAGTTGCACACACCATGATAAACATTGAAGCTTTTGGTGAGATGGTGGTGTAGGAAGCAATGGAGATGTTTGCTTAGGAGATGGTTGATGTAAGCATTTGGGGACCCACATGGACTTAGGATTTTTAGTGCTTTTTTTTTGTGGGATTTTTTAAGGGAATGGAAGTTTTGGATGGAAATAAGCTCTTGGATGGATATAGGTGGTTGGGATTCTTGAGGTGTGGATGAGGATGCCTCATTTGACTTGCTAGCTATTTTCTTAGGAACCCAAACCATTTTCCTTTTGAGCTTTGCATTTGGAGGTAAGGGTTTGGATGGCTGCTTAGATGAACTTTGCTTTGAGTTTGATTCTTTATGTCCTAAGGTATGAAGACCTTTAGGATTTTTGGTAGGATTGTTAGCTTTATAAGTAGAGGCATCAAATTTTTTGCTTTTGAATCCCATGGGGTGGGTGGAGGGGATGGAATGATTGGAAGCTTTATGCTTGAACAATGTGTGCTTTTGTTGGCCATGATTACGGATGTAAGGATACTTATGAATGATAGCTATGTTAGGTGTTGGAAGCAATGGTGGTAAGGTGGATGGAGGGATATTAGGAGTTGGTAAAAGTGGAGGCAAAGTGAATGGCAGAAGGTGTACGGTCACATGCTTTTGACATTTATAGGATGATGGAGGTGGAATGGCAACATATGTTTTGGGTAGATGGTGGGGGGTGCGATGGAAAGTGGTAGGTTTAGGATGCATGAAGGGATTACCAACATATTGGCCTTGTTTACCTTGGGGTGTGTATCCAAGGCCATATGAGTGTGGGGAAATCTTGACATGGTTTGGCTCCAAAATACCTTGTTCATAAAGACCTAGGCCTTTACCTTTGTAGTTTATGTTTTGGAGGATGCGATTGACTATGGGACTAGATGTGTTTTGGGAACTAGACTTGAGTTCCTTATTGGATGGAGAAGATGAAGTGGAGGACAAAGGTTGTTGTTGTCCTAAGGAAGAACATTCATGCATGAATGTGGATAAACCCATTGGATATAGTGGTGGACTTGAAGTGGGATCGATGGTAGATGGGGATGAAGGATCATTATGATCTTGATTAGCATTGTGTTCACTAGGATCCAAGCTATTTGTTTGATCTTCTATGTTTATGTGTTGTTGAGAGGCACATGTCTCATTATGACAAGTGGATGTTTGCTCATTATGGATGGGGATAGATGGAGGATGGATAAGAGTAGTTTGGATATCTTGGTCATGGATGGTTATGGGATTATGGATATCAAGGTACTTTTGAATAGGTTCTTCATCATAGATATCATCTTGATCATGAGATAGATAAATTTTGGCCAAATGGATCATCATGGTTTTCATGATCTTAGCTAGAACCTTGATCATAAATATGAGCAAAAATAGGATTAAGTGGGCTATAAAAGGGATAAATTTGCTCATGAATAGGGTCATGGTGATGGCTAATAGCTTGAGGGAAAACCATATGTAGGTCATGGATAGGTGGAACTTAGAGGTGCTTTGATCTTGATTAAGATTAGGGTTTAATACTTCCACATGTTTAAGACTATGCTCTTGACATTCCTCTTGACTTTGGATGAAAGTGGAAGGTTCTTGAGTGGAATTGATAGACTCTTGAGGGTTATTGACATGAGGGCATGATGGCTCTTGACTTAGGCTTGTGGTTGGAGACTCTTGAATAGGCTCAAGGGATTGTAGACCACATGATGGGATTATAGGATTGGACATGACCTTTGGAAGTTCTTTGGTAGGCTCATGAATGGGTGTTTGACATGGGGGTAGTTTATTCCTAGCTAGTAGCCAATGGATCACATCCTTTGCAAAGGTATGGGTGGATGGTCAATATAATGGATGGACAATAAGAGTGGATGGGTTTATAGGCTTAGGACTAGGATTAGGTTGGGGGCTAATTGGATTGGGTGGATTAGGATTTGGATTGGATGAAGGGATAATCTTACCACAATTTATGAGGTTTGTGATCAATCTCTTATGTTTCACATAATTGGTTGTTGTATGGCCCTTATACCTATGGTATGCACAATAACGGTTTTCATTATACCAAGGGGGTTTAAGGATTGGTTCAAAATGTTCTATTAATGGAAGCTCAATCAATTTTTCTTGAACCAATTGTTGTACGATTATGTCCAAGGGATCTTGTGGTGGAGGATTGGTAGAACATGAGGACAAAGGTGGCGAAGGTTGGTGGACCAATGGACTAGGGGTAGGATCACATGGTTGTGTTATGATAGGGCTAATAGGCTCATGTGTTGGCATGTGATTGGATGATGAAAGCCACTCATAGGATGCATTGGCTAGATTGGTATCTCCCTTGTCAAAGGTAATTAAGTCTTGTTGTATTAGGCTTGCATGGTTTATATACAAAGGGCCACTTGGAGTTGCATATGCTTCTTGTTGCAAAGGTGGACTTGGGCTCACTTGTGCTTGTTGGGGAGGCCATTGATAGTCTTGGTAGCTAGGTGTAATGGTAGGATATGCAAACAAAATATCTCGAGGTGGACCCAAAGTTGAGGGCATTTGATCTTGTTGGTAAGGTTGACTTGTGCTCACTTGATTTATATACAAAGGGCCATTGGGACTTGGATGTTTTTCTTGTGATATCACTTGATTGCTTTGTGGATGGGCTTGGTAGTGCATTGGAACGATGGCATGAGGGATTGGATAAGCTTGAGGTGGATGTTCATAGGTTGATGTGGCATTGACTTGGTGGATAGGTGGATTAAGTTGATAGGAAGTGGATGGATATAACATGTGGCAAGATGGATTAGGTTGGTATGGAGTGGCTAAGGATTGATGTACTTGTCGAGCTTGACTAGTGGCTAAAAGGTGTTGGACTTGAGTTATAAAGTATTGCAGTTGAGGTGATTGGCTTGCTTGGGGTTGAGCTTTTGGATGAAGAATTGTAATGTTTCAATGGCCTCTTGGTTTAGGGGTTGTGATCCTTGATAAAGATTTTGGAGGAATCTTTGGAATTTGATTTCTGGGTCTTTTGGTGTAAACATGTTGTCACCCAAGTGTTTGTCTTAAGTCCTTTTTGCAAGTG
The DNA here is from genome assembly GCA_027924645.1 of Cunninghamia lanceolata. Lineage (NCBI taxonomy): Eukaryota > Viridiplantae > Streptophyta > Pinopsida > Cupressales > Cupressaceae > Cunninghamia > Cunninghamia lanceolata. Next base: position 279,797 of record BSBN01000056.1, read on the forward strand.
CTTGTTTAGGGATTTAGATGATGATGTGGATTGTTTGGATGATGTGGATGAAATTAAGTTGGATATGATGTGTGTTGACTAGGATGAATGTTTAGATTGATTTGTTTATGTGTTTGGTGTCTATAGCTTGATTTGGTAATATTCAAACAAATGATTATGCATATACACACATGAATCACTCACGCAAGACACATAATCAATTTTAACTTTGAAATTGAAATATGATGATTAAGAAAGCACACATGGAAGACAAGTCAACAAGCCTAATGTCTAGTCAACTGGGTATGGCCAATTAGGTCTTAGGCTAGATTGCACAAGGTTGACTAAGGAATTGAAAGTGAAATCCTGCCACACAGCTGGGAGAAAGGGGTAACCCACCCTTCACCTTCAATTCCCAAAGGTATAAAGTTCTTTGGGGCTTAGCCAAGAGTGACAAGATTCCAACTCCCAATGAGGGTGTCTTTCAATTCAGCCTCGATTGAGGTCGTCCCTTGGAGTGGTGTGTCTCCAAGCAGGCCTCCTAGATAGTGTTTACAAAAGAAAACCAAGTGAGTTGTCACTTGATTCATACTCGCACTTGTTAATTGACCCTTTAGAAAATAATATGTGTGGAAGACAATTCAAGCACTTGTTCTTTTTAGACCCAAATCCAAATGTGATGAAAGATAATGATTCATTTTAGCCCGATTTCAATGGTATGATTGCAAACAAGTTGTTTGTTTTATGCCCAGAATCCAAATGTGTGATCAAGCAAGATTGGAAAATGAAAGATTAGAATGAGTGCACTTGATTATTTTCACTTTCCAATTTGTTGTAGATGATGATGCCAATGCTACTCCAGCTCCTTAGATGCTCCTGAAAGTCACCAAGACAAAACAAAAGCAAACTTGCAAAGCCAAAAGTGATATTAGGTAAAATTATGTAATCTAATTAAAATATGAAGAAAATGACCTGATATAGAAAAAATAAGTGCATATTCAGATTCTACATGAAATTCTATGCACTTTTAAAAAAAAATCGCTGAAAAAGGATAAAATATGCAAAAGTTATGCTCGATTGAAGTTTGAATGCACCTTTGCCTTTGACTACAAAACAAATTGACAAAATGGTACTTTCACCTAATCAAACCTATACAGATTCAAATTTTGTCCTCTCCCCTTTCCAACAAGTCCAATTTTGTGCAATTTGGCCTCCGTATGCAGAAGTTATGATAAAAAGAAAAAAAATGCCCCTCCTAGGGCTTATGGAAGCACACGGTAACCTGTGTATCTGACTGCTAGTGGTTTAGTTATATTCACTCACATGTGGTGGTTTGGGTAGGTGGTTAGTGTTTACAATTGGTAGTTTAGGCAGGTGATCTAACTTGGCCGCTAGTGGTCTATAAAGGTGTGATCACATACACAGTTAGGATCGTCAATAAAGATGTTGATGCTGCCTTTGACCACCAGTATAAAGTTGCAACTACAGACTATGAGTGCCAACTAAAAGAGTTGCTACCGATAAACAAAATGCCTGTTGATGTTTCTTAAAACCACTGGAGACCACTGTCGACTTTGATTTAATGACTGTTATTAAATAGATAAAGACCGCTGATTGTAGACTTCCACTGCAATTGCAAATAAGACTGTTGAGTGGAACCTTTCGACTAGAAGTGAGTGATATCCTCCAGTTTTTGAACAAAATGGCCATCAAAAGAATTGTACTGTGCCATCAAGATCTATGATAACTGCCGAGAAATGTCAAGACCTGCTGGTTGTTGTCGACGGAATAGGAAGACACTGCCACCACCTTTCACATAGTGCATACAAACTGCCGATGAAAAACACTATCAAGGTAAGGGAATATGCCAATGGGATCATCCGATGCCAACCAAAAGTTTAAGCCAAAGCCGATGAATCCACTGACTTTCACTATTGAAACCATAGAATGGAGAGTCGATGGTTAATGTTGATGACTGGTGATGAAAGTTTTAGTTGACTGATTTTGATGTGGCCAACTATGACTTTGAATCACCGAATGGAATGGATGTTTAGGGTTTTAACTGATGAAGAAGTGGCGACAAATTTAAATACGGCAGCGACAACCATTGGCAACAGTGAAAACGGGGTAGTGGGGATATGAGATGCAGATGGTAAGACTATGGTAGCAACTGTGTTCAGGGAGTGGCAATGGCAATTTTAAACATAAGTGACCAAACATTTAATCATAGGCGACATTAGGGTTTTGAGGGGTGATCGAACTTTGAAGAGTGGCGATCAAACTTTGAAGATCTGAGGTTGGCTGAGGAAGCACAGTAATTGAAATTTTGAGTAGCGACATCATATTTGGAGGTCTCAACTGGCGAGTGTCAGAAGCAAGACTCGAACGGTGATCTAAGGTGGCAACCAATAAACAATGATGAAGTCGATGATGAAGAGGGGCGACTAAGAAACTTTAGGGTGGAAAGATTTAAGCCGCCATGATTTGTGATGACTGCTGTATGGGTAGTCAATAAACCACCGGTGAGTTTGTAAGGGATGCCGTGATCAATATGAATTTGACCTCCGGGAGTAGACTGTCAATGGCGAGTGTAGTTTAACTACTATGGTCAAGTAAATCTACTGGTTTGTAATTTCTATGGATTGTTGTTCGTGGAGAATCTTTGGAGCGTGTCGTGCGGGGGATGATGTATGTTTGCCAAGATTTGTTTGTAGATCGTAGTTTGCCTGCTTGGATCAAAGACTACCGTGAAAGATTTGATGCTGCTGATTGTGGTTTAATGCCACAAGTTTGTGTATGCCAATGGGGATGTGGTTTTAACAGTTGCCGTCTAAAGATCCGTTGTTGGAGGTCTAAACTGTCACTGATATATGGATTAAACCACTGATGCAAATATTGACAATAGCCAATGGATTTTGAAACCAACCGAATGTAGAAATCAATGGAGATCTGACGCCAAAATGTAGGTATGTGATCACCCAAAAAGATTGCAGACTGTTGAAGACTGCAAACAACTGGGATCTGTTGTGGTGGTTTGGTCCAGACAAGAGGACAGTTGACAGGGGCTTTCCTAGGTAGCAACATGGGAATACACAATGACAGGTGATGGTGTTTAAATTGGCACCTAAGATTTAGGCAGCTTTAACCCTGCAACAAAACTTAGTTTGTAGTGAACAAACCTTATCCTGCAAACAAGTATTATTCACAATCCTGCAATCGACAAATTATTAGAAAATGTAAACCACGGATCTTTTAAAATCAGCAACCTAATTGATAACCTGCAATCATTAGAAATATAAAGACATAAAAACCCGCAACTAGCAATGTACAGGCAAATAAAAATTGATGAAAACCAAAAATTTGATAGAGATCCTTGCGCAGAGGCCGTACGGCTCCTGCAAAACTAATTTTTTTTTGGATTTTTTTTCAAAAATTTTCGTCACCAAAAATAGGCAAATTTACAGTCAAAGTTCATGGAAACAACCACCTGATCTCAATGATGTGGTTAGTTTCTACCAAGGATGCAACTTGTAACAATTTATCACCAAAATTTGCAAATCTTGACAAAACTAGGGTTAGAGAGATGAAATTTTTTGCAACAAAAACTTGTAAAAATGAAAGATTGACGCTCCAAGAGATCTCAACTTCACAAAAACAACTCAAACAAGAGGATTAATCAGGGACATGAGGCCCACCGGGCGTGCCAAAATGTATATCAAAAAATTTGGATTTGCAAATGGAAATGATCAAACAATGAAATGTATAACCTAAACCCAAATCATTCAATACCTCAAAGATGCAAGATGAATTGTTTGATTGATTTGATATGTTGGTTGCTCATAATTCGGCAGCATAACATTAGCATAGGATTGAGATGATAGATGGAAGATGATGATGATAGATGCAAAGGCTCTAATGATATTTTAGCAGCATAAGGATACTCCAACTCAAATGTCCCTTCTCTTTTTTCAAATGGCTTGTGAGGGGGTTGATTTATAGGAAAGACTTGGCTCAAATGGATGGTTGAGATTGAAAGGCTACATGTTTGATGTGGACGGCTAGGATTGATTAGTTATTCCCACTCTTCAAGGAAGGTGTAGTCATGTGACAAGTGTACAAAGGAGGATAGGGCTCATGGGTGACCATGTACACAAATACTAAAATTAGGTCCCATTAGTTGTGCATGTGAAGGATTTTAAATGAAAGTTGTACTACAACACATGATTTAATTAAGAGATGGACAAGTGTTGGAATGTGGTGAGAGGTGAGGACTTAATTCAACTAAAATATTTGAATTAGTTGGGATATGAGTTGGAAAATTAATTAAATAAATAAGATTTATTTAATTAATTGGATAGTGGGATTAGGATATGATTGGGAAATTAATTAAATAAATAAAATTTATTTAATTAATTAGAAAGTGGGATAAGGATGGGATTAAGATGGGATTTTAATTAAATAAATAAAATTTATTTAATTAATTGGCTAATGGATTAGTGGGATTAAGAGTGGGTTTAGGACAAAACGCTACATGATGTCTAAGTAAGGTATTTGACTAGGTGTTACAAGACATGGACAAATTTGGGATAATTTTGGGTGTCTACATTTTGCCCCTCTTTGAGATGATGTTTGAGATGATAAGATTTATTTTGAGTAACATCATTTCAAAGAAGCTAAGGTGTTGCAAGACATGGACAAATTTGGGATAATTTTGGGTGTCTACAGCTGTAATCTTAGATAACCTATGATTGATTAGATTTGTAACTATTTTCTTGATAGTGTTCTTTTTCTCATCCTTCAAATTCTTTACCTCTTCCTTCAAATCCTTAATCTATGAGAGCAATGTCTCCCTGTTTGTTGGGAAAGCTTCTACAGCATCCATAGGGACTGGAGCACTCTGAGTTGAAGTACCTGGTGATAACAACATTTGCCCCTTATACTTGTTCAACTCTACCATTGCCTATCCATATTTTAATAAAAGCTCATTGTAGTCCTTCTATGGTTTATTAGTGACAACCTCAACAAATTGGGCTATGTGAACATTCAAGTCGCAGCTTGAGGAGCTGGAGTATCTGATACTCTCTTTATTATCACATCTCTGTTAATTCTCCTAGACCCACCCTTGGCTTATTATTGTTTGGGGCCAATGCCCATATCACCAAGGTCTCAAATTTGGGATTAAACCCTGCACTAGAGAGTGCTTTATCAACCTGATCTTATGAGATATCTGTGCTAATCCTTGTGACATTATCAAATACAATTGCATTTGCCAATGTCCAGTGAGGAAGTAACAACAGACCACTCTTTTCCACCAAATCTCTTCCTTCATTAGGGGTCATCCTGTTGATATCCTGGCTCACTTCACTGAGCACTCTCTGTGTTATTTCTTCATACTTTTCAGGATCAGCTCCTCTTTTGGCTTCTTCCACTTTCTTTTGAAACTCTTCATTCCTCACTTTCAACACATACCCCTTAAATTTAGGGGTATTGACAAAGGCATCATCTTCTAAGAATTATGAACAAGTAAGCACTCTGATGTCCTCTGTATCTACCTAATGAATAGAAAGAGACCTTGCCAACCTGTTATCTAGAGAAGCATAAGGCCTTATTCTCACAGGTGAATTCACCTGTTGGGAAATTTCTTGTTCTTGCTCATTTGTTTCCTCCTCCAAGTCCACAAATTCTATCTCTTCTTCATGCTCCAAATCAATAATCTTCACTTTCTTGGCTGGAGGTGAGTCAGGGGACTCATTTCCTCTTTGATATGGCTTGACTTGGGTCCTTGGGTCCCTGACATAGGTTGGCCTTTCTTCTTCTGCTGGAGTAGTTTCAATTAAAGTCTCTACATGGGCCAAGATTCTTCTGCAAATGCCCTTGGATATGTAGGATTGCGGTTGCTTCTCATCCTTTCTCCCTCCATCGCTTCCTACCACCTTCCCCTTAAAAAATGAATTTCCTCCATAGTGGCATAGTTTCTCACTACATCTTCATCAAACAAAACCTGATGGGTGAATTGTGGCCTTTTGATGCCAAGTCTTACTATGTTAATGAAGCCTTCTGGATCAAAGACCCTTGGCTGTTCCAACCCCATCCTATAGAATGTTAATACTGAATCAATTTGATCTAGAGCATCCTTATTAGTATCCCAAAAGTCACATAATTTAGTGGTAGTGGGGAAGAATGATCCTTTCTTTTGCAACCTCAAATTTTCTTTGTCTGATTCATTCAACTGTCTGATGGTTTCCAAATATGCAATTCTTCTTGGCACATACTTTGGCAATATGTACGGGGCAACTTTACTCCCATAAAATCTTATACATGTAGTATGAGTATGAAGAAACCAATCTCCCCAATTGTGTTGAATTCCCAACTTAGGGGTTCTATCCAACAGTCTCAAGAAATCTAGCACATCCTTTGGAACCCTTTCCCCCTTAGGCTCCAAGAAATTCAACAGCCTCCTGACAAAGTGCTCCTCAAAAATTACATAATTTGCATCAGTGCATATCTATCATACGAGTCCACATCTGGATAGGGAGTAGAGTACCATCATGATCAACTTCTCTAACATGCAAAGCTTGATGCCACATCCCTAATCCAACATATAAAAACATATGGCACATGATTGAATACCATTTAAACTCAACCTTTGCATCCACAATATACAGATTATTCTTAATCCTCATCAACTGATCATGCATTTTCTTAGCTATATAAGCTGCATAATCAAAGGCCTCTATTTTTAAAATGTCTTACACATTAGCAGCTATCGTCATCATAGAGACTGGAATTTTATCTAATGCATCCCTTCCCAACACATGACATAATGTATGATATGTCTTCACAAAATAGTGCATGAATTGAGAAACATCAAAGGGTTCATCTTCACTATCTGATATTTTGATTAACTTTCCATCAATTCCCCTTGCTCTGTGCTTAGGCAGCTTGAACACTCTATATGCATGCGAACCCTTTTGTAGTAGTCTTTTAGAACGTTGAGATCAATTTTTTTTGTTTGCAGTAAGGTTGAGGCCAAATAATTTCATGATGAATGCTTTTGTGGTCTTGATCATGATTTCATTATTTCCTGCCCTAACAGCCCTAGACCTAGGATCATACCTTTGTGCAACTACCCTCACAAAATCTAGGTTTATGAACACATTAGGGCATACTAACTTCACCAAATCCAAATTCCAAGCATTACAAATAGGGGCTTTGTACTTCATCCTATCATACCAATGTTTAAACAAGTCCATCCAGGCACAAGCAATTGAGCGTCTCCGCACCCAGAGCATAAATCTAACAGTTTGTCATTTGGCCCATCAGGACCATACACATTTATAGGCCTTCTTGAAGATCCAGGTAACTGAACCATCAAGTCTTCATCTAAACCCATCTTGGAAGTCAAAGCATGACTTGTTTGACTCATTTTGAAATAATACTTCTCTGAACTAGGGTTTTTCTTTTTAATGATGCTCAAAATTCATTCACAGGACACTAATTCAACTGAAATGCACATAGCTGGTAAGAGTAACTTACTAGTTTTTTAACTACAGAAGCTTCAGAATCTCAATGTCTTTTCACCCAATGCTCACTACGTGTAGGAACTCTTTTCGTGCTCATGAAAATGCTATGAAAAACCCTTTCCTTTGACTTTAATTGAATTTACAAGTTAGGGATCACCTCATTACTGCATGTCACTTTGGCCATTACTACAAATTCATGACACAAGGATGTATTCCAACATCCATTTAGAGAATTTGAATATCAACTATCGATGTAAGCTGCATATCACAAGATCAATGACCTTGAGATGCCTGTGAGATTTGAAAATCTAACCTTTAACATGAAAAGTCTTTAGCCAACTAGATCACTCCATCTCAAACTTGCTTTTTGTTGACTTTTCCTCCCTTTTTCCAGACGTGGCCATGTGGCATCATCTCACAGCAACGCGGCAGGAAGCAGGCCACCTCCATCTGGCCCCGCGAGCATGAGCTAAGGGTTCCAAGTGTATCCGCTTATATAATCCTTTTCCTTCCTCCTGAGAATAGGCCACATGTCATCATCCTGCAGCAGCATGGAGAATCTTTCCTTTTGAGAAAATTCTCCTGCGAGGCTGTGCTACCGTTGGATCCTTCAACACTTGCCATCCAACTACCTCACTTGATTCCTTAACACATGGTAGCATCTCGTTCATCCATTTAGAATCATCGATACTACGGACATAGGCCCAAGCATCCTTGACACTTGTCTCCATCTCGTAGCCTCGCGGTATAGTTATGACATCAGCTCCAGTGTTGTGCGGGCTTGCTATATCATGCCAAGTGGCACCTTTCAAAACCTACGGAGACATAAAACTAAGACCATATGACTTAATGGGCAATAAAAGGTAACACTAGGCTAAAGGGGCTGGTCACTTCATGACATATAAGACTCAAGTTTATAACTTAAAGAACTAGTAACCTAGGTTAGACAGTTAACAACAGATTATAACATAAAGTAAAACCATGACCATGAGACCTAACATTTTAAGGGGAAATGAGGAAAACTTCATAAAACCCTAGCTTAAAACCCCTAATCCTAGGCAAGTGCCACCATTGGCTCTAGTTGGGGATGCGTAATTTACAAGATTGTAGCAAGGACCAAAAAACTCCAAAAGCAGACCAAAACAAAGACAGACACAAGACACAAAAGACAACTGTACAAATATATACACTATATTTACAATGTGCATAGAAAAGTAACCTACTTATAGAACGTAGGGTTTCAGAAATTGTCCATGCACAGGTAATTCCTGAAATTCATCGTCAAGAGCTTAGAGAAAATATGAGTCTTCTCCATGAGTGTTGCTTATTAGGTATGGGCCAATCCATAAAGGCTCAAATTTCCCATGCTTGCCTTTATCCTGGCTCGTGGCATTCCATATAGGAACCATGTCATTCACCTAAAAATTCCTTTCTGAGGCCCTTTTATCAAATAAGTATTTCACTTTCTGCTACCTCTTCATATTGGTTCTTTGTGCTTCTCTCCTTGCCTCATCCAATGCAACCAATTGATTTACCCTTTCTGTCATTGGATCTTCTATGTCATCATTATTTTCCTGTATGAACTTGTAAACTGGCAGGAGATTATTTATTGGCAACTTTGCTTCCTGGCTATACACTAATTCAAAAGGAGACTTACCAGTAGCCTTCTTAATAGTCACTCTATCAACCCATAGTGCTAACTTCAACTTAGAGTCCCATGCCCTCTTATTTTTATACATTATCCTCTTGATTATTTTCATCAGACTCTTGTTGCTGCCCTGACATTGCCTTGAGGATGATATGGTGTTGCATATGACAGATTAATACCATAGTCATTGCAGAAATCAACAAATTCTCTTGACTTGAAACACATTGCATTGTCTGTCACCAATTTAGCTGTTACCCCAAATCTAATGATTATGTGCTCCAAGACAAAATCTAGTACAACTTTGCTTGTGGCATTTTTAGTTGGAATGGCTTCAATCCATTTAGTAAAATTATTAGTAGCAACAAGTATCCAACCATGTCCACCACTTGACTTCTCTATTATTTCTCCAATAAATTCTATTCCCCACTGTTGAAATGAAGCATCTAATGTCACAGTTTTGAGTGGCAATGCACCAGCATACTTTAACTTCCCTAAAAATCTTTGACATGAATCACAAGTTCTCACCATTTTGTGTACATCAGAAAAGAGTGTTGGCAACCAGTATCCTGACCTAAGGATCTTGTGTGCAGTAGTTTTAGCCATGTAATGTCCACACACCCCTTTACGCATATCAATCAATGTCTTTCCAGCCTAATCTTGACCCACACACCTAAGCAACACACCATCAGGGTTTTTCTAAAAAAACTCTCCTTGAATAATGACATACTTAATGGCTTGTAGCTTCAATGTCCTTTTTCGATTATCATTGAAATGAGCAGGGCAATTCATGTTTTGCAAGTACTGAACAATATCTTTGTACCATTCAAATTGCTGTACACTACATATTTTATCTTACATCTGGTCTTCAACTATATTTAACTGACAAGCCTCTAGATTTGTCTTTGCCATATGAGCTTTGCCAAACCTTGTCCTCTTGCCAATTTGGTGATCTTGATGTCAATATTAAATTCTTGTATCTTGTTATCTATCTACACTATTTTCCTGTTACCTCTTGCTATGTGAATATATCCTTTACTACATAGTGGGGAACATAAGCTACGATTTGAGCTCCAACTAAATAGGGTTTGAAATTCTTGATTGCCCTAACCAAAGCATAAGCTTGCTTTTCCATTATGTCATATTTTATCTCTATATCCTACAAGGACTTGCTAAAGAAAGCAATAGGCTGTTCATATCCATCATCATTCTTCTGTAACAGGCATGCATCAATTGTATGAAAAGACGCAAAGGAAAATAACTGAAATGGTTTAGAGAAGTCAGGAGACTTCGAAATAGGGGCAGTTTTGATAGCTTCTTTTATCTTTTGAAATGATTGAATTGCTTCATCTCCCCATGTTACAGCTTCACCTTTCTTCATCATCTTGGATATTGCTTTGGTAATTTCTGCAAAATTGGTAACAAATCTTCTGACAAAGTTGATCTATCCAAAAAATGACTGAATACCTTTTACAGCCTTGGGCATTTAGATTCTATCAATTGCAACAACCATTTCTAGATCAATTCTAACTCCATCCTTGGACACTATATGCCCTGAGAGTTTTCCCTCAGTCACTCCAAAGGCACATTTCTTAGGGTTATATGAAATGCCATATTCCAGTGCTCTGATAAAAATCTTTTTCAGGTGCATACAATGCTGGTCCTCCTTTTTAGAATACGCAGTCAAATCATCCTAGTACACCACCAATTTTGAATCAACCAGTCCTAGAAATGCAACATCCATAGCTCTTTGGGAAGTAGCCCCTGCATTTGTTAGTCTGAATGGCATCCTCACATATACATATGTTCCCCATGGAGTTGTGAAGGTGGTCTTATATTGTTCTGATTCTTTCACGTTCACCTGATTGTAACCAGAGAACCCATCCATCATGGATAAGAGTTCACATCCTATCACTTTCTAGAGCATTGCCTCCATGTTGGTTAGTGGATAATTGTCCTTCAAAGATGATATATTCAAGTTTCTAAAATCCACACACAGTTTGATATCCCCATTTTTCTTTCTGAATGGAACCAAGTTTGACACCTAAGTGGAGTGCCTCATAGGCTTTATGATTCCACCATCCATGAGCTTTATAAGTTCTTCCTGCATCTTTGGAGCCAAAGTAGGATTGATGGGCCTTTGCTTCTATCTAAAGGGCTTAGCTCTAGGCTTCAAATGAATCTCATGTTGAAAAAGGTCTTCTCTATAAGCCTTCAGATCCTCATATGACCATGCAAAGACATGCTTATACTTCCTCAATAGGGCAATCAACATTTCCCTTAGGTGTGTCTTAAGCTGCTTCCCAATATAGACTTTCTTTGGAGCATTATGTATACCCAAGTTTATTTCTTCTAAATCTTGCTTGTTTGTGGAAGAAGTCTTAGCAACAAACTGATCTCTATTATCAAATACCCTTTCCAAAGCTACCAGCCCTTTTGGAATCTTATTAGTCTTAAGCTATATTATCTCTTTTCCAAATAGGGTTTCCTTTCCATCTATAACTTCCACAAAGTTCTGAAAGTCTATCTCTTGGTTTTCATATTCATTAATGCAATGTAAAAACTTTATCGGGTCTTCATCATCTTCAAAAACTTTCCAGCTACATATGTTATCTAGGAATGCAGGTCTAACTTTAACCTCAACATGTGCATTGTCTGCTAGTGTGATATCATCTGGTCGGATTGCAACATTAGCTAGAAATTATGCCAAGACATTCCTGGATCTCTTTACCCAATTTATAGAAAATGCATCAAACAATTCCACAGTATCCCACTCTGCATGCTTATTCTATTTCAATCTCTTATTTTTAGAAGCATACTTTCCTCTTGAGAAATAATTAATTCTGAATCTCCAAACTCCTTAAGTAACTTGATCCCATGCTTAATAGCAACATTCACACCTAACATAAGAGCTTCATATTCCGCAATATTATTTGTGCATCAAATTTCAAAAGGAAAGAAGATTTGAATATCTTACCAGTAGGGGACACAAACACTACTCTAGCACCAAAGACCTCCTTTGAACATGCAGCATCAAAATACATAGACCAAAGCCCTTCTTGATCTTTTAATTTCTCTAGTTCATCATCAATGGGTTTCTTCTTTTTCATAATCTGGTCATAAGATATCACCTGAAAGTTGTCACAATCAGTATCAACAAAACAAACCTGATCAACTGACTTAGACTCTTCAATTGTATCCAGTGCCCTTTCCTCTCTGTTCAGTTTAACATCCCTACCATTCATGGGAATCATAGCATATGACAAGTCCAATTGCATACTTCCTCCAATCAATGCTGCACACCTGCTTGACAGTAACATCCCATATTGTGGCTTGATGTCAACCACAGTTATATTCATTGTGTAAGTTTTTTCAAGATAAGTAACAAGCATGAAATCTACATTCTTCATGATTCCAATAACTGGCACCTCCCTAGCATCGATAGCAAAGAACTTACCACATGCCTTATCTATTTTTAGTCCAATTTGTTCCATAATAGCCAAGGGCATGATATTTGTAGATGCACTTGAGTCAAGCATGCAATTCCTTATTACTTTTCCTTTGATGATAAGAGACACATAGAATGGCTCTACCTATGATGGACATTTTGTCAGGGTTTTTCCTAAATATACTTCAGGAATCTTTTTTTCATTTGCATCCTTTTCTTGACCCTTATCATGATCCTTGACAACTTGGTTTGCCTGATTAGATATCCCAGAGATTAAGGACAACACCTTATTCCTATATTCTTCAATTTTCAACATCTCAAGTAATGGGACTGAAACCTTCATCTATGACAAGGCCTGAGTAATGTAAAATGTGACATAATTCTGTACGATAGTTGAGTTTTGATCTATGTTCCTATTCCTTTCATGAGTATGTCTGGCTTTGGCACCTGTGGCATTTTGACCCCACTGGAACTTTTACTTTTATCCTGATTCTGAGTTGCCTTTTTTCTAGACCTCTAGCATTATGACTTGACCTTTCTTTAGAGTCCCTCTTGTTGTTATTACTCTGTTTCTTTTGTGATTCAGACCCTTTTGGATTATTCTAAGGCTATTTCACAAATATGCTTCCTGGTTGACCATAATCACCATTTTGAGCCCTGTTCCTAAGATTATAATTGCTCTTGACTTGAGCCATTGCAGCAACTTTTAGGGCTCTAGTCTCCTCATCAGAAGGTCTCCTCAAATGTAAATTTGGAATATGTGAATCCTGGGCATAAACCTGCTGATCTTCATCCTCTTCATCTGAAAAAATCTACTGACAAACTTGCTCCTTATGATACCTCTTTTCAACCACATATGTATCTGCATCAACCTCATCAGAAGAAGAATAATCCCCACTAGTAAAAAGAATATTAACATTGTCATCTTCAACACAGTGGGACTCATTGCATTCATTGCAATCATCATTATGGAAAGACTGAGAAATCATACACTATGATGATGAATGAGGCGTTTGACACACCATACACCAAGGAGTATCTTCAACAACATTAACATTTTTCTTTAATGGATAATGAGTTTCCTTACCATACTGAGACTTCTAATTATTATTATTCAAGATGGGCTTACCATTGTACTAGTTTGTATTGTATGGTATATCATGCAATTGTGGTCTCTTTTCTTGTCTCTAATAATTTGGCTTTTCAGGCCCCAGTCCTTTTTCTAATCTAGCAAGTTTATAGCTTAGGTCCTTAAAAGCTTTTTCCAGCTTATCCAATTTATCCTTAGATATGGAAGCATTATTTTAAGCTCTATTATTTGGATTTTATAATATTTTTACATTATCCCTCCTATTTACTTTACTAGATGCTTTCCTATCTCAGACTAGCTGGATTGTTGTCTCTCAATACATATGCTATTTTTGCATCAAAGGCATTTATGTACAAAACCATGCACATAGGTTCATTTGGTCTCATATGAGGTGGAAGTTTATTCAGTACCCTGCTAAAACTTGCATTAAAATCAGGAACAATCTCATTCGACCCTTTGGTTATACTAGTTTCAATTCATGTATAATGAAGCTAGGATAAGTCTTATCTCCATACCGTTCTCTAAAAATCCGCATGAAATCATCCCATGATGAAATACTGTGATCAAGCAAATTCCTATACCATTCCCTAGCCTCTTCTACTGGAGATTGCATGAACAACTTCATGAAAACATCCTCATGTTCAACTTCAAAATTGTCCATTAAATTCCGAACAACTTTCAAATGATCCTCACCAGATACTGCATTATTGCCTAAAAACTTGGGCAATTCAGTCCTGATGTCATTATCAATAGGGTTAGGATACCCAAGGATACCAGTAAAATCTAGTTGTCTATATGTTTCCAACTGCATGGGCCTCCTACCAAATGCATTCTAATTTTGATTTGCATTCTATTTTTGGTTTGCATTAGCATTCCGATTAACATTACCATGGACATGTGCATTTGGATTTCTTACATTGTTTTGAAGTGCTCTGTTATTATTGACATTCTGCCTTTGATTGTTTTACAGATTATGATTTGCATGTTGATGAGGACCTTGATTATTACCTAGTATATCTTGATTATTCTAATGGTTTGGAACATTATTGATCTATTGATTACCCACTGTGCTTGCATTATTTGTTGTAGAGATAGTTGGAATTGCATTCTGGTAAGCAGTCCTTAGAGCCTCAACCCTAAGTCTCATCTCATCCCTTATTTTCATAGCTTCCAAGTGGTCAATCTCAGTCCTGAGGTTCCTGACTTCTTCTAACAACTCTTCCTCTTTTGGCATTGAAGAGGATGGTCTAATCACATTGGGATTATTTGTATCCCTTGGTGATTCTATACATGTTGATAACTGAGAGGGGGGGTGAATCAGTTATCTTAAATTTATTCAACTTTCTATTCTTCTTTAATAATTAGTGCAACATCAAAGCAAACAAGCATGAAAGTAGAAACAAAGTCAATATGCATAACACAATGATTTTGACGTGGAAAACCCGGTTAAGGGAAAAACCACGGGGTGATTAACCCAAGAATGTATTCTCTGTTAGAAGAATAGAATTACAAAATGGCACCTACCAATTTAGGGCTCACTGCCTGAGCATACTGCTCACAAGAGGCTTACTGCCTACAAGAGAGGGAGATAACACAATGTTTGAACTGATGAGATGCATCCACACATGCTAAGATTTAGTTCCTGTTGAGCTCAATAAACTGATCTGCTGCACTTCATTCTTACTTTCTTTTGGTTCAGCTGTCCTGTCACATTCCAAACCTGTCTTATTGCCTTCGCCCTTTTCTTCTGCTTTTATTTGCACAATTACACATTCGCACACACCTTCATATCTAAATTCATCTGGTATATATATCCGTACAAGTAATATTACCACCTTTCTAGTCGGCATCCGGAATAGTCAATATTTTCCCAAGCTTTGATCTATCGGCTGGATCCTTGCTTACCAAGTGATGCGGATCTAGGAGATGCTTGAAGAAGTCATCAATCATGTTGGCCAATCATGAATGATACCTCAAGAAACTTAGTCATCAACAATATCTCTTCCAGATTTGGGTCTGACACTCTGTCGGTATAGTTCTTCCTCTATCTACTCTGCCAAATAGGAACCCAACACTCAAGTGCTCATATCTTTTCACCCTTCCATCACCGGAGGCTAAATCATTGGAATCTATTAGTCAAGGTACTCGTCTTGACTTCCCCAAATCCGCACTTCACTGAGATACTTCCTCTGAGAGATTCGGACCTGACTGTCAGACCTTGCTGACTGCTCTGTTCTTGCTTACCGGATCATAACACTTCTTCAATCTGACTTTTGGTAGAGACTCATCATGTCTTGCAAATGTGTGGGATAACCTTTGTTGCCATCAATGACAACATACATGAATCCATATAGTGTCTCTTGCCAACAATCTCACCCTTTGGCATTGATGGCAACACTTAATGAAAAATGACTAAGTGTCACACTATACTCCCCCTTGGTTGATGCTCTATTTTTATATACATTTTCTGGAGCTCCCCCTTAGCTGGATTCCTCATTTTTCACTGCTCCTCACTCCCCCTTTGACATCAATGGCAAAGGGTAGGGTCTACACACCAAAATTCTCAAAAAGTCAACTATACTTAGCCGCATAAATATATATATATATAGCATACTTACATATACTAAAGTATGTCTGCAAAAGTTGTCTTCAATTGGACGAATTCTATTGCCCAAATTTGCTTCATCCTGTCCAAAATTGAGATGTGACCACTCAACAGGAATGCAAATGCGTCTGCCCTTTTTAGATCTATCGGATCACTGGTCTGGGCTGTGATCTGAGCTTCTTTTATGGCCTCATGCATGGCCTCTAGCTTAGGGATAATTATCCCTCTAAGTTCACCCAACCTGCTTATTCTGTTTTTCTTTTCCTTCTCAAGCTTCTTGATTTCATTCAAGACTGTAATAGTCTGACATTCTTGATTTATTATGGAAGAGGAGAGAGGATCAAAATTCTTAGAGAGTTTTGTCAGTTTGTCCTCCTGCTCTTTCACTTTCTTCTCAATATCCAATGTTACTTTGGACCATGATAAACAAAATTTGTACATTTCCCTGCCATCTTTAAGAGCATTTTCTAAGCTCTTTATCCCAATATTCATATTCCTCCTATCATTAGTTATTAACCCTTGTACCTCTGATAATCTTTTTGCCAAAAATTCCTTCTAGACCTTATCATCTGCTGACTTCTCTAGGGAATCAAAATGTGTGCTAACACTATTGACTAGAGATTTGAGATTACCGGATGAGGAGGCTGAGGGATACTTCTGAAAATATGGCATGATCTTTTCTAATACTCCGGATGCAACTTCTATTAGCTCACAATCTTCCATGTGAGACTTTAGGAGTTTTTCTTTAGCCTTTGCATTAGCAAATGAAGCTATCTTCATTGTTTGTACCGGGGAAAGAGAATCAAAATCAAATGGCCCTTGCAGAAGTTTCGGTTCATCAATCTCCACTGTCTCTTTGTTTAAGAATTCTTTGACATTTTCTGCAGTGTCTCTTGCCGGAGACACATTCTTCTTCTCTTCTGCAGTCTTAGAGCTGTCTCTTGGAGCTTTCTCTCCTTCTACACTCTTACCACTAACAGCTGTGGTCTTCTCTGTTAAAGTCTTCTTTCCTTCTGCAACCTTAGTACTGTCATCTTCTTTTTCCTTTACTCCTTTTTCTTTATCCTCTATTCTTTCTTCTCCTTTGGATCTGGAGTCAGCAGGGGAAACCGGAGGAGTGATGTTTGTTTGTTCATGGGCCACCTCTTCCAGAGCAGAGGATTCCAAGTCCTTATCTTTTTCTTCACCGGTGTCCATTACTTCTTCTGTCATTGCCTCAGTAGATTTTTTTTCAACACTTGTAGCCGAGGGATCAACACCCAAGTCCTCTATAATAGGAATGTTGAATCTTGAGTATGCATTCCGGAGGATCTCTTCTATCTCTTTTGCTATTTTGTCAATTTCTTCAAGCATAAGTTGATTCATTCTTGCTTTGCTCCAGAACTCATCCTTGCAATCTTTGAAGATCATATTCATTTGCTTTGAATCAATTGAAGGATATAGCTGAATCGCTATCTGTTCTTGGATCTCAAGATCTTTTGCAATAGCATTATTCTTTCTTATTTCTAACTCTTTCTCTAGGCTTTTGGGAATAAGAGATATAATTTCAATAAAAGCCTTATTGTAGATATTCAGATACTTGACTGCTGCTTCCTGCAAGATCTTTTGGTCAGCCTCATTATAATGATCATAGAATTCAGCCATTGGTTGAAGGTTTCCATCCACAATAACTAATTTGATGACATCATCTAATGATAGAGTGGGCTTTTCAACAAACTCTTTTGCCATCTCTTCCTTGTCTTCACCAGTAGAGGGTTCACCAGATACTTTCTTCTTTTTCCTCATTTTCCTTACCTCCTCATCTGACTCAGTCTCTTCATCATCCTTCTAACTGATGTAAGACCTTGTGGCCTTTGTCTTAGTTCTTTTCTCTGCTTTACCGGATGATTTTGCTTCCGATTTTGATTTATTTGAGCTCTTATCAGTGGTAGGAGCAGAGCTCCTAGAAGATCTGGTCTGGGAGGAGGATTCTACTGGAACACTTTGCTTTTCTGCCTCTTTCTTCTCTTTCTCAGTCCTTTCCTTCTTTTCCCTATTGGTATCAAGTGCCTCTTTTGAGATGCCAAAGTTTTTGGCAATGTTTTCTACTTCTTTTCTTGCATTTATTTTCATCTCTGGTTGCCTTAGCTCAACATGGATCTTCACACTCAATTCTTCAAAGGTTCCAAACCTTTTTGCATTGGGATCCTTTGGTTGACTCAGCATGTGCTGAACATGCAGCTCTACGTTTTTCTCATCCACCTCATACCCCATTGGTATGATCCACACTATTCTTGGTTCCACTGCCTCCTTTAGGCACTGATCAGTCTCTACCATAAAGCATACTGTGTCTTTGTATTTCTCAACTAGAGATTGGGGAATTCTCTCTCTAGCTTGCATCATGTTCTAGAAGTTTTTGAAGAAACCCCAGAGAGCTACGTTTTGTGTTTTGTCATCACCAAGTCCATGCAAATAATCCTTGATTTGTATGGCAACCGGTTTGTCATTCTGCCATACCCATCCACTGGATCCGGGTAGCTCATTCATAAAGTAGAAGAATAAGCACAAAATTAACCCACCATACTTAAATGAATTCTTTTTATCTTTCTTTATTTTCTACAGATTCTCCAAGAGTTGGTTTAGAAGGAGCTGACAAAGGTCATAATCTGAATTCTTTCTTAACATTTCATAAGTAGTGTAGATAGCAGTTCCAGGTACTGAATTCTCCCTGCTAGAATGATATATGTTGTATCTGATGATCATGGAGGCAAACTTGATATCCGGATCAATGATGTCTTCTATTGTCATTGCTCTTTTGTCAAACCTAGATCCGGTAGCCTCACTTACAGTCTGATTCTTGACAGATTTGAGAATAGGTATCCCACCAGATGAGTGCAAACCGGTAACTTCCCTAATGGCATATTTTGTGATCTTGAATGGTCCATTCAACCACATGAAGTTGTCATGTATTCTGCTCAAGACATACCAGACCCATTCATCCTCAGCAAAGCAGGGGAAATGTATACACTGTGCAAAGTGCTTGTCTCGGAGGGCCTTGTATTGGGGTTGGAGCTCAAATGAATCATCTATTAGTTGTTTGTGGTAGATATCCCTCAATTTGAACTCTCTAAATTCTTCAATGTTTGCGTGAATGTAAACCCTAATATCTTCTGTATGCAAGACACCATGCGGAACACTGGAAAATGCTCCTAGGCGATCTACTTCCAAGGATTTGTAGGGATGTTTCTTGAATTTGGGGTGAGGCCTATCAGTGATCTTCACAATATTCAGAGTAGTCATCTTTAAAAAGATTTGCAGAGAGATATTTAGGAATGGAAAATACCTTTTGTGACTTTAGGTTTCATGGAGTGAGCCGGATCGATTTCTGGATGAATCGACTTCTACAAATGATCTTTGATGGGCTTGAGGAAATTTGTTGTAGAGCTCCTTTTTGCTTCTTCTTAAATGCAGAATGAACAAATGCTTAATAAGAAGAACCCTTATATTACTCCGCAAACCCTAATACCAAGTTGCAATAAATGCTTGACCTAAGTCATTTCGGTTTGCCTTATTCGGATGACTTGAAGAACCAGATTAATCTTGATCTAAACATCTTACGGATCTTCCATATCTTAACCATAGTTTATTTAGATGTTTCTCTAATGAACCCTTTAATCCACAACTCTCCTTGTGCCAGTTCCGGCACCAATTGACTGGCTGGGGGAAAATGGTTTTCTTTGTGTCTCCCCCTGAGCCAGAGCTCACTTTTTAATTTCTGGAAGGAATATCAGCACTAGAGTTTGGTGCGGATCCATCCCCTACATTATCTATACTTTTCTTCACCCAAATCTTGTTCATCTCACTTTGAACTTCATCCGCATTCACTTTTCATTTTCCCTTGTCTTGATTCTGATTATGATGTACCAGACCTATTTTGTCCTGATTCTTGCTTCTATAGAATTTGGCAATATGACCGGATCTATTGCAAATTTGGCAAACAACATTTCTTTGCATATTTGATTGATATCCTCTTGATCTGCATTGATTAGCCATATGACCCATTCTATTGCATGCAAAGCATCTACCATTGAATGAATTGTTCATTTGCATATTTCTGCATTCATGAGATTTGTGACCATACCTTTGGCAGTTGAAACATTGTCCAGAGAAGGATGTATTAGTCTGATTCATTCTCTTTCTGCACTGATTAGCTTTATGACCAAAGTTATTGCAGTTGTGGCAGTATCCATTGAAGGATGGATATCTTTGAGCATTAGGCTGCCTAATCGGAAGTCTTCTAGGCCTGTTCCTTGGATTTTCTGATCCAAAATTCTTCTGACCGGATCCAGAGCTTTCACCTTTTTCATATCCCAGGCCACACTTATCATCTACCCTCTTTTGGCTTTCAAGGAGAACTTCAAGTTGAGCAAAGCTTATCTTGAATTTCTCTTTGTATTCATTTGCTGTTTGAAGATCCCTTTTAAGAGAGACAATTTGATCCTCAAGTTTTTCTTCATTATCTTTAGCATCTTCAAGATCAGATTCAAGATGTCTGATTATTCTATCCATCTTGTGGCAGTCTTTTGATTTTTCCTTGAGAGATTGTCTTAGATCATCTTCAGATTTTCTTCTCTCTTCAATTTCTTGGGTAAACTTCATAACTCCTGATTCCATTTCATGTCTTACCATGATGATTTCTTTTGATAACTTTTCACATAACTTGGTTTTCTCTTTCATATCTCCATTTGTATCATTTGCTTCACCTTGACTTGCCAATTGCTGAAGTAGCTCCTTTCTCATTTTCATAGAGAGACTCAGTTTCTCTTTTAGTTCTTTTATGAAATCATCAGCCTGTTTGAGTCTTTCCTTCAATTCATTGACTTCATAATTTGACTGCTCAAGATCATCAAGGGCAGACTTAAGTTGCTCCCTCATACCATACACATCTATTTGAATTCCCAGATCTTCCTCAAGATGTTAGGCTCTGTTGGGAGGAACTTGGCTCTGATACCAATTGTTGATAACTGAGAGGGGGGGGGTGAATCAATTATCTTAAATTATTCAACTTTCTGTTCTTCTTTAATAATTAGTGCAGCATCAAAGCAAACAAGCATGAAAGTAGAAACAAAGTCAATACGCATAACACAATGATTTTGACGTGGAAAGCCCGATTAAGGGAAAAACCACGGGGTGATTAACCCAAGAATGTATTCTCTGTTAGAAGAATAGAATTACAAAATGACACCTGCCAATTTAGGGCTCACTGCCCGAGCATACTGCTCACAAGAGGCTCACTGCCTACAAGAGAGGAAAATAACACAATGTTTGAACTAATGAGATGCATCCACACATGCTAAGATTCAGTTCTGGTTGAGCTCAATAAATTGATCTACTGCACTTCATTCTTACTTTCTTTTGGTTCAGCTATCCTGTCACATTCTGGACTTGTCTTACTGCCTTCGCACTTTTCTTCTACTTTTATTCACATAATTACACACTCACACACACCTTCATATCTAAATTCATCTGGTATATATATTTGTACAAGTAATCTTACCACCTTTCTAGTCGGCATCCAGAATAGTCAATATTTTCCCAAGCTTTGATCTATCGGCTGGATCCTTGCTTACCAAGTGATGCGGATCTAGGAGATGCTTGAAGAAGTCATCAATCATGTCAGCCAATCATGAATGATACCTCAAGAAACTTAGTCATTAGCAATATCTCTTCCGGATTTGGGTCTAACACTCTGTCGGTACAGTTCTTCCTCTGTCTACTTTGCCAAACAGGAACCCAACACTCAAGTGCTCATATCTTTTCACCCTTCCATCACCGAAGGCTAAATCCTTAGAATCTATTAGTCAAGGTACTCGTCTTGACTTCCCCAAATCTGCACTTCACTGAGATACTTCCTCTGAGAGATCCGGACCTGACTGTCGGACCTTGCTGACTGCTCTGTTCTTGCTTACCGGATCATAACATTTCTTCAATCTGACTTCCGGTAGAGACTCATCATGTCTTGCGGATGTGTGGGATAACCTTTATTGCCATCAATGACAACATACATGAATCCATATAGTGTCTCTTGCCAACAATACATTCAAGCCTGCCAAGTGGATTCATAAAAGGACATTCTTAAAAGATATCAAATCCTAACGTCAGCCTATCACCATGTTGCTTTTCATAGATCTCCTGGATACTAGCTTCTGTAGCTTGAAAATGTTGTTGTTTAGAAGACCTAATATCAACATGGATATGATAATTATTTTGAGGATTTGGAGACTCTTCCTGGTTAGACTGATTACCCCTCTTTTTTCTATACATCATTTTTGGTTGTTCTTGAAACAAGGAGTTTTGCAGGGATATTCTTCCTTGCATACAAATATTAATATTACCAATTGGGAGATAAATTTGGAGTCACCACCCACAAATGGGATTTCAAGTTGAATTCTGGGTTCTTTATATTGTCAACTCCCCAGCAGAGTCGCCAATCTATTGGTGTTCCTAACTGATGGTCTGAGTTTCCATAAAAAGTTGCCATCTTTTATGATCAGGATTCTCAAGTCAGTGGCCAATGAACAAGAGACAATTATTTGTTCTCCTATGCACTTCAGGCTTTGCTAGACCTAGGGGGTATTCCCTTACTTCAATATCTATGTAAAAAATCCTTATTTCACTGGATATTGACAATTAAAGCAGATATGTTCACCTATATGCAAACCAAAACTGTATAATTGCTTCAAAGTTGGCTAGCTTTGGAAATTACCTCGTTAAATAGTTTAAAGAACATGAAATTAAACCCTACTCCTAAAACTAATAAATTGATTGTTCCTTTTTTAATGTATGTATGATTTTTGATTATGGGTGATTTGTGAAAATAAGCCCAACTCTAATCGGTGCCAATCCTAGGGTTTGGAGTCAATTACTTACAATGTAGATTACTTCTCATAAACAACAGAAACATTCATATTTGGAGGATTTATTATGTTCCCGCCCTACAGATAACGATCCAAGAATGAGTATTTCCCACAACTCTTCTTATAAATATCCCTATTGCAAAACACATCTCTCCATATCTGACTCAGAGCATTTTTATCTATTCCTTGAATAGAAGTTATAAACCAGACATGCAATATAACAAATGTGTATTCAAGAACTCAGAAACCCTTAGTATCTCCATTAAAAAGAGAAATGCAAACAACACATGAGACAATTGATGGAAACACATGCTTAGAGGCATTTTTCATATATTGCAATCTGAAATTGATAAAAGTGCTTATGGAGAAAATACATTCAACATGCAAGAAATTGAAACTTACATCTCAGAATATAGACAACATCTCAGAATTGCTCTATATTTCACTTATCAAAGTTTCTCAAATCTTCCAACAACCTTAAAAAGTGGATCAACATGCTCTTTTATAGACACAAGAACATGTTGCTCAAAAACGCGTTACCAACTGTTGGTTACAAATCTTACATTACAAGCCACCGCCATAGGCATTGGGAAACTAATTCAAATTACATATGAAAGAGAAAAGACAAAAATACAATTTATCTTGGAGATGCCAAAAAACCATTGGAGATGCTTTATCCCAATGATGAAGAAGACATATCACATGACTGGATCCTCGTTCACCCTAGACACATTTATCCATACTTCTCCACCCAGGCTACACATGATTTCTCTGATGACCATTGGAAAGGAATCAATATTGCTATTTTTTCATTATTCCCTATATACATTGCACCTAATAAAATCTTTGATTCCTTACAAAATATCTCAAAATTCAATTCCAACACATGTAGCTTATCGAGTGTAGAACTTAAAATTTTCATGCTTGGGTCACCATCTACACAACTTGAAGATATGAGTTGGCCAACTATACTTTCAAAATCAGCCTTCCATTTGTCTAAACCTTTTATCTATCCATCATCTTCCAATATGCTTGGCATGATTCTGTTATCTATGTTATTAATTGATTGTCTTTTCTCATTCAAAACCTTGTCCAATTTTAGTTGGAAGGCCACTACCTCTTCTAATAAAATTAACATATCAAGGGTTAATTTTATTTTTGCTGGAGCATCAAGGTCAAACCTTGAACATCTATGAACCTCCCTTATTTCTCCAGTTCTTGGTAGCCACACCCTACACATGTATTTTAGGTTTTCCTTGTCCTTCTCATGTTTGTCCAGGGTTGTCCTCAAGTTTGAATAAGACTTCCATGTATCATCAACCATGTCTGTAATCTTGGATAACCTATGGTTGATCAGATTTGTAACTATTTCCTTGACAGTGTTCTTTTTCTCATCCTTCAGATTCTTTACCTCTTCCTTCAAATCCTTAGTCTCTGAGAGCAATATCTCCCTGTCTATTGGGAGCTTTTTTAGCATCCATAGGGACTAGAGCACTTTGAGTTGAAATATCTGGTGATAACAACATTTGCTCCTTGCCATTGCCTGTCCATATTTCAATAAAAGCTCATCGTAGTCCTTCTGCAATTTATTAGTGACAGCCTCAACAAATTTGGTTGTGTGAACAATCAAGCTCATAGCTTGAGGAGATGGAGTATCTGATCCTCTCTTTATTATTACATCTCCTGTTGATTCTCCTAGACCCACCCTTGGCTTATTATTGTTTGGGGCCAATGCCCATATCACCAAGGTCTCAAATTTGGGATTAAATGCTGCACTAGTGAGTGCTTTATCAACCTGATCTTCTTAGATATCTGTGCCAATCCTTGTGACATTATCAAATGCAATTACATCTGCCAATGCCTAGTGAGGAAGTAACAACAGACCACTCTTTTCCACCAAAGCTCTTCCTTCATCATGGGTCATCCTACTGATATCCTGGCTCACTTCACTGAGCACTCTCTATGTTATTTCTTCATACTTTTTAGGATCAACTCCTCTTTTGGCTTCTTCCACTTTCTTTTGAAACTCTTCATTCCTCACTTTCAACACATACCCCTTAAATTCAGGGGTATTGACAAAGGCATCATCTTCTAAGAATTGTGAACAAGCAAGCACTCTGATGTCCTCTATATCTACCTGATAACTAAAAAGTGACCTTGCCAACCTGTTATTCAGAGAAGTATAAGGCTTTATTCTCATAGGTGAATTCACTTGTTGGGAAATTTATTATTCTTGTTCATTTGTTTCCTCCTCCAAGTCCACAAATTCTATCTCTTCTTCATGCTCCAAATCAATAATCTTCACTTTCTTGGCTGGAGGTGAGTCAGGGGACTCATTTTCTCTTTGATATGGCTTGACTGGGGTCCTTCGGTCCCTGACATAGGTTGGCCTTTCTTCTCCTGTTGGAGCACTTTCAATTAAAGTCTCTGCATGGGCCAAGATTCTTTGAATCCTTGTTATAGGATCATTTTCTTCTGCAAATACCCCTAGATATGCAGGATTGAGATTGGTTCTCATCCTTTCTTCCTCCATCACTTCTTGCCACCTTCCCCTCAAAAAATGAATTTCCTCCATAGTGGAACACTTTCTCACTACGTCTTCATCAAACAAAACCTGATGGGTGAATTGTGGCCTTTTGATGCCAAGTCTTACCCTGTTAATGAAGCCTTTTGGATCAAACACCCTTGGCTGTTCCAACCCCATCCTATAGAATGTCAATATTGAAACAATTTTATCTAGAGCATCCTTATTAGTGGTCCAAAAGTCACATAATTTAGTGGCAGTGGGAAAAAATGATCCTTTCTTTTGCAACCTCAAATGTTCTTTGTTTTATTCATTCAACTGTTTGATGATTTCCAAATATGTATTTCTTCTTGGCACATACTTTGGAAATATGTATGGGGCAACTTTACTCGCATAAACTCTGATACATGTAGTATGAGTATGAAGAAACCAATCTCCCCAATTGTATTGAATTCCCAACTGAGGGGTTCTATCCAGTGGTATCAAGAAATCCAGCACATCCTTCGGAACCCTTTCCCCTTCAGGATCTAAGAAATTTAACAGCCTCCTGACAAAATGCTCCTCAAAAATTACATAATCTGCATCTACACAGTGCATATCTATCATATGAGTCCACATCTAGACAGAGAGTAGAGTACCATCGCGATCAACTTCTCTAACATGCAAAGCTTGATGCCACATCCCTGATCCAACATATATAAACATATGACACATGATTGAATAGCATTTAAACTCAACCTTTGCATCCAGAATAAACAGATTATTCTTAATCTTCATCAACTGATCATGCATTTTCTCTACTATATAAGCTACATAATCAAAGGCCTCTGTTGTTGAAATGTCTTTCACATTAGCAACTATCATCATCATAGAGACTGGAATTTTATCTAATGCATCCCATCCCAACACATGGCACAATGTATGATATGTCTTCACAAAATAGTGCATAAATTGAGAAACATCAAAGGGTTCATCTTCACTATCTAATATTTTGATTAACTTTCCATCAGTTCCCCTTGCTCTATGCTTAGGTAGCTTGAACACTTTGTATGCGTGCCAAACCCTTTTGTAGTCGTCTTTCAGAACATTGAGATCAATCTTTTTATTTGCAGCAAGGTTGAGGCCAAATATTTTTGTGATGAATGCTTTGTGGTCTTGATCATGATTTTGTTATTTCCTGCCCTAATAGCCCTAGACCCAGGATCATACCTCTATGCAACTGCCCTCACAAAATCTAGGTTTATGAACACATTAGGGCATACTAACTTTGCCAAATCCAAATTCCAAGCATTTCAAACATGGGCTTTGTACCCCCTCCTATCGTACCAATGTTTAAACAAGATCCATCTAGGTACAGGCAATTGAGTGTCTCGGCACCTAGAGCATAAATCTAACAGTCTGTCATTTGGCCCACTAGAACCACACACATTTACATGCCTTCTTGAAGAGCCAGGCAACTGAACCATTAAGTCTTCATCTAAACCCCTCTTGGAAGTCAAAGCATGACTTGTTTGACTCATTTTGAAATAGTACTTCTCTGAACTAGGGTTTTTCTTTTTAATGATGCTTGAAATTCATTCACAAGACAACATTTCAGTTGAAATGCACACAGCTGGTGAGAGTAACTTACTAGTTTTTTCACTGCAGAAGCTTCAGAATCTCAATGTCTTTTCGCCCAATGCTCACTACGTGCAGGAACTCTTTTTGTGCCCATGAAAATACTATGAAAAACTGTTGCCTTTGACTTTAATTGAATTTGCAAGTTAGGGCTCACCTCATTGCTGCATGTCACTTCAGCCATTACTGCAAATTCATGACACAAGGATGCATTCCAACATCCATATAGGGAATTTGAATATAAACCCTCAATGTAAGCTACATATCACAAGATCAATAGCCCTGAGATGCTCACCAGATTTGAAAATCTGATCTTTTACATGAAAAGTCTTTAGCCAATTAGATCACTCCATCTAAAACTTGCTTTTTGATGACTTTTCCTCCCTTTTTCTTGATGTGGCCACATGGCATCATCTCACAAGAACACGGTAGGAAGTTGGCCACCTCCATCTGGCTCCACGGGTGTGTGCTAAAGGTTCCATGTGTATCCGCTTATATAAGCCTTTTCCTTCCTTCCCAGAATAGGCCATGTGTCATCATCCTGTAGCAACATGGATAATCTTTCCTTCTAACAAAATTCTCTTATGAGGCTACACTACTATTGGATCCTTCAACACCTATGGTCCCACTACCTCACTTGATTCCTTAACACCTGGTAGCATCTCATTCGTCCATTCAGAATCATCGATACTACGGCCATAAGCCCAAGCATCCTTGACACCTATCTACATCTCGCAGCCCCACGGTATAGTTATGACATCAGCTCCAGTGCTGTGTGGGATTGCAATGTCCTACCAAGTGGCACCTTTCAAACCCTACGGAGACTTAAAACTAAGACCATATGACTCAATAGGCTATAAAAGGTAACACTAGGCTAAAAGGGCCGGTCACTTCATGACATATAAGACTCAAGGTTACAACATAAACGACCAGTAACCTAGGCTAGACAATCAACAATGAATTATAACATAAAGTAAAACCATGACCATGAGACCTAAGGTTTTAAGGGGAAATGAGGAAAACTTCATAAAACCCTAGCTTAAAGTCCCGAACCCTAGGCAGGTGCCACCATATCCAAAGTTTATAACATAGAACGAATTTTGTTTATTATAAATAAAATCTTAAAAGAGACGAGGAAATCCTTTATAGATATCGTCATAATTCTCCCAGGTGACATTCTCTTCTGCATATTGGTCCCATTAGACCTTGCATTGAGTAATTTCTTTATTACGCAAGTGTAGCTTACGTATTTCAAGCACCTTGATGGGCTCGATCACTACTACCCCTAGATCTTTCACCTATATGGCATTCCAATCAAGAATAGGAGTATGATTATCTCCTGCAACATACTTTTTAAAATAGGAAACATGGAAAACATTATGCATTATGGCGAGAGCTGGTGGTAGAGCAATCCTGTATGAAACTAGGTTGACCTCCTCGATAACTTTGAAGGGACTCACATACCTAGGAGCTAATTTGGATGTCTTTCCAAACTTAATAGAACTCTTTTGTGGTTTAACTCTTAAGAGGAGTTTCTCTCCTACTAAGAAATGTCTTGCGATATGCTTAACATCCGCATAGCTTTTCTGCCTATCATTCACTTCCTCTAGCCTTTTCTTAATCAGATGGACCTGTTCTTCCATTTCTGATAGCATTTTTGGTCCAAGGCTAATCCTATCTTCTAGCTTATCCCGGATTATAGGAGTTCGACACTTTCTTCCATATAATGCTTCAAATAGAGCCATCTTGATAGCAAGAAGTGTAGACACCCTAAAATGACCAAGTCGCCACACCACTTGCTTTTCATCTGTCAAATCACCTGCATTTCACACATTAATTAAATAATCTAATTATTTAATTAATTTCACCAAATTCTTCTAAATCACAAAATTGCGACATTAATTAAATAAATCCTCTTTATTTAATTAATTAAATTAAATTCCTCTATTATTCTTCCACAATTAAATAATTTTAATTATTTAATTAGATCATTGTCACCTTCCAAAATTCACATCTACATTAATTAAATAAACCTAATTATTTAATTAATTCTACAAATTCCCTCTTATCTACAATTAAATAATTCTTAAATTATTTAATTAAATCAAAATCATTCTTTCAAAATCATGCACAACAATTAAATAAATTTATTTATTTAATTTGCTTTCAAATCTTCTAAATTAAATAATTCTAATTATTTAATTATTTCTTCTATAATATCTTCTCTAAATTTAAATAAATCAATTATTTATTTAAATTGCTTTTTCTTCTAAATTTGAGTTATCTCTAAAATAAATCAAGCTTTCTTGCTCATGCAATTAAATATTTCTAATATTTAATAAAGCAAAATATCTTCTTATTCTCATGCAAATCTCTTCTTCTTGTTTTAAATCACTTAACTGATCATTACATTCTGTTAATTGCTTTAACTCATTCTTCTATTCTTGATAACTCCTCTCATACAAAAGAAAGCAAGACACTTGTCTTCTTCTTATTCGTTGCACGTTCCTAAACTGTTCTCCTCCATTGATTCTTCTAAATTATCTAGACCGTTGATCGATCTTCATTGAAACCTATATAAACCCCCCTCATCTCCTTCATTGAGTCTCTCTCTTTGATCTTATTCTCAGGCATACTTAACAACGCTTTGAGCATACAAACGCGTCGATTGAGCAACCTCACGATCTCTTAACATTGATCTCTTGAGCACACTACTTGCTTGTTGCAGCTATGGTTTCGTAACTTCATTGAGCAATCTACACTTCTCCAAAGGGAACAATACAGATTTTGGTAAGAGCTTTCATTTTTCTTTGATTTGATGATATTGGCTTTTACTTAGATTGGTTCACTTTATGTGATTGGTTTTGGTTTTATTAGTTTTGATTTAATCGATTTTCCCTCATACACATTCTGGCACACCCGGTGGGACCCACTAATCCCTCTTTTTTTTTAAAGAAATTGATTTTTTTTAAAGTTATAGTACGGTACAGCGCACGAGACATAGAAAATTGCTTTTGGCAGTATCCTAAAGCGCTTCTGGAGATACAGTACAGTGCCCTCGGGAGATTCTGCGGTGCGTCTGGTAGCGCAGAGAAGCACTTTTGGTAACACAGAACGACGCTCTTAGTAGTATCGTTAAGCACTTTTGGCTAATTAAGTTTTCTAACTTTGGTTGGTGTTTTTTTTGTAGGGTTTTATTCGTTACATATCTTTTGATTTGTCTGACAAGCTGTTGTATTTGTCTTTCAAACCTCTTTTGATACTTCCTAAGCTGACTTATTTAGGGGTATCTTCGATATTTGAGTTAATCTATTGTATTACTACACCTTCTGAGTTTTCTGGATTTCACAATACAGATCTATTAGATATTACTTCCCAGAATAGTAGATCAATCATGAAATCCCATTTGGATTTGGTTATTTTGACAAAAGCTAACTTTTTTGTGATCTAAGACAATGCAGCACATTTGGCTTTACAGTATCACGCTTTCAGAAGCACAGTACAACGCTTCTAGATCTGGTTCGGCGCTTTTGGTAGTATTGTACGACGCTTCAGGTTTGCATTACATCGCTTTTGGAAATATAGTGCAACGCTTCCAGTATAACAGTAACTTGCTTTTGGTCAAATTGATTTGTTTTTGCTAACTTGTGAATTTTTGTGGAACTAACTGACTTGTTGCAGCTTCTTATTACTCACACAAAGCAAATAGGTGCTTTTAACATGTTCATGCAGGACGAGCGTTGAAGAAATCTTGATTTATCCCACTAAGTCTTAGAAACACATTGCCTTCTTAAAGGATAATTGAACAAATCATTTCAGCAATTTAAATCGTAGGAACATACTACTTTTCTTAAGGGACAATGGACATGTATGCGAAAACACCTCAATTTTCTAAGGGACAATGGACATGAATGCCAAACACTTCAATTTTATAAGGGACAATTGACAACTACAAACGTGTATGTGCCTAGTTTAGTTGCACCTTATTTTTCTTGTAATGGGACAATTGAACCTTTGCTTGACGTGCTTGCTCTTACTTTTCAGTACTTCCTTTAGAAGGGCCTGCTTTTGGATTGCACTTCATCCAAAAGGGACGACCCTAAGTAGAGTTTTCCTTTGAACCGCTATATAAGAGGGATAAGGTGAAAGCCAAGTCCTAACTGACGTCAGCCTTACCTTGTGCTGCCAAACTGAAAAGAGGTGTACTAGCTCTTTGTGGAAATGATTTTCACATAGAGCGAAGTGTTTGATACTCTTAGTAGGATTGGTTAAAGCTTTTAGTAGATTGTCACATTGCTCGTAAGGCATTGGTCTCTCAAAGTTACTAAGAACCATTTTAGATAGTGACTACCTGACCTACCTCTGAACATTGCGGTAATCATCAGTGCAAGGGGAATCGATTTAAGCCCTTAAGACACTTACCATTGGCTCCCTTGAGAAGAGATAATATTCCCTTGGCCATAAAGCTCTTGTGACCTACTTGAGCTTTCCAAGGGGAGGGTGAGATATCCCTACCTATCGTCTCTCGCAAAGATACAAAATATCCGACACCTTTATGGAATGATATTTTTATCGACGGAGTATTAAGCTGTGAGCTGATCTACTGCAATGAAACCTTGTCTCTAGGGATAAAAAGTGCTTGATTATTTTGTTTGCAAATGTCTCATACCTATGGAAATATTGGGCTTTTTGTGAGCCTCGAACATACACTATCTGTTGTGTCAGTCCTATTTTTGGTTGCCAACTTTGTTTGCTATGTTTTCTCTTGCCAAAACAACCAAATCCAATTAGAAATAGAAAATTTTTGCATCAGACACTACTTCAGTGCCTTTGGTATTACAGCAGCTCGCCCTTGGTGGTACAGTAGCTCGCTTTTGGTAACCTTAGCTCACCTTTGGCATAGCAGTCACTCGCCTCTGGTAGCTCAGTCCATCGCCTTTGGTATCACAGTAGCACGCTTTTTGTTGCACAATCCTGCGCCTCTGGTCAAACAGTATAGCACCTTTGGTCTAGATACTTGTGCATCAGATTTTGTCTTTTTTCAAAACACCTCACAGAATCCCAGCATTACCTTTTGTCCTAGTGTATTCCATGGTAACCACTAGGCTCCAACAAACTATGAAGTCCAAGCAAGTTGTCCCTAGGAAGCGCAAATCGCCTCCTCCCACACCACAATCTGGCCATCTCAACATTACTCCCAAGGTTACTCCTAGAACACCCGCGGCAAAACCAATCAGCTCTCCAAACATGCCGCACGTCGACCAACCAAGTAATTCCCAAGAAGGTAGGGTCCCTTTGGTAAGTACACCCCAATACACCACCAGTATGCCTTAGGATTTTGTCCCACAAGGTTATACTATTGGTCAAGTACCATCTCAGGAGGAAAGGGTCCCTTTGGTAAGCATTCCTCACTATACTACAGGCATGCCTCAGGATTTTGTGCCACAAGGTTATACTGTAGATCTAGCCCCATCTCAAGAAGAGCGACACTTTGAAATAGGTCAATCCTCTCAAGAAGATGAGCAAGATCTTGATGAATTCATGCAAGATCCTTGGGCCATAGCCGCCATTGACAAAATCCTTAGCGAGAACCAAGATCATTTCTTTCACTTGCTAGCAGAGCAGTGAGCTAAATTACCCAAAGATTTTGATCTATCCAATCTTAGCGAGCCTAGCAACACCCAAGACACCATACAAGTGGTGCAAACCATGTCAACTATGACCACGCCCTTACCTGAACAGAGCTCGCAGTATAGGAATCCCCTTTATCAAAACCCAACAAGAGAGAGGGTTATATCACCACTTCTGACTCCTATGGAGATCTACAAAAACCAACAAGAAACTCTCTAACATCAAGCAGAGTTAGCTAAGCAATCCACCTTAGCTCGATCGAATATGCAACTATCTCTTAAAGTGTCCACACCAATCGCAAGTGGAATCTTGGTTACCCCATCACGAATAGGTTTCCCACCAAATTACAATCCAGGGAACAACTATGTAGCCATGCAACAAGGGTCTCAACAAATACCACCTCCTATATCATCAAACCTTCATGTCTCTCAACCAATTAGAGTCATGCAATCCCAACCACAACATTCTTCTACGCTCATCATCAATCCACCTCAACCATCGCAAATCACTTCTACCTATGTCCCTCCTCCGCTACATTCATCATCGCTTAATTTCTTATCCACCATCAACATTCCCAACATCAAGTTTCCCAAAGCTATGTGCCGCCATCGCAACCTAAACCCACGTACTTTAGCTTTCCTCCAACCAATACTTTTCTTCAACCATCACAAAGCCAACATTCTTACCTAGCGCCACCTCCACCTCTGCCGAATCAAAACATCCAATTCCAACCCAATCTCAACCCAACGTACAATGCGTACGACCCCAACCAATCTTACGACCCTTATAATGCCAGCGCTCATGGCTTACACTACAGTCTTCTGCATGGGCAACCGCAACCACTTCTAGGACAACAGGAGATGTTTCCAACCCCTCCCACAGCAATGGAGCTCAAGATCACAGAAGTTCAACAACAGCTATCTGATCTTACGTTTGGCCCCACCAAGAAGACCTTCTCTTTAGAGGAAGTGTGTCCTTATCCTTTTGATCGGTCATTACCAATGACCCTTTTCCTCAAAATTTCACTATTCCCAAGTTCGATAAATACAAAGGAAAAGGTGAGCCAAAAGACCATCTCAGGGAATTCTATCTTGCTTGCTTCGAGGTCTCACATAACAACACATATCTTATGCGTCTCTTTCCTCGTAGTCTTGGAGGTCAAGCTATAGAATGGTTCTCACACTTACCCACGGGAATCAAGTCTTTTAACGAGCTAGCAGAGAAATTTGCCACCCATTTTTCTTACAACGCAGAGCATGAGATTTCCATGACCGATCTATGCAACAATAAACAGAAAAATGGTGAAACTTTCATTTCTTTCCTTCAACGATAGAGACAAATGGCTAGCGAATTCCCTTTCAAGATTCCTGAGAAACAACTTGTTAGCATATTTGTGCAAAACCTCAACCAAGAGTTAGGTTTCCATTTGCAAATTCTTAGTGCTACAACCTTTGACGAAATCACTTACAAGGGAATCAACATTGAAAAGGCCCTCATTGCTAAGGGTGTGGTCAAAATCTTCAAAGACACGAAAGACAACGCTTCTCATCAACAATCGAATGATAAACCTAAGTTTTGGAATAAGAACAAAAATGTGGTCAACGATGGGGTGGTCGATTCTAAACATGTCCAAACGTTGCAAATGCCGCTGCAGCTCTCCAAACCAAGTCAAGCTCCACCTCAACAACAGCAACAACATCAGCAACCGTATCAAAATCAACAACAACGACAACAGGAGCGACCTCAACAAGATTACCCGCCGCGACGTCAATTCACTCCCTTGGGAGTGCCTATAGAGTCGGTCCTACAACAGATTTTACACAAAGGGCTCATCACCCTACTGGATGCTCCTCCATATGGTGAACCGGTTTACAAAACTACGTGGTATAAAGAAAATGAATACTATGAATTCCATAAGAGCAAAGGGCATCGAACCACATCATGCATGAAGCTCAAGCACCTAATCCAAAATCTCATCGAAGGCAACCAAATCACTTTTGAGAATGAACCACCAGCTCAACACACGAACAAAGATCTCAATTTGTACAAGGAACCATTCCCTCATCATGGTCCACCTCCTCCTCAGGATAGAGGTAAAGGTATCAATCATGCTTCCACTTCCTTTGATTCCATTGTAGGTCATTTTGAAGAGAGTCGAGTGTCTACCCTCACAATCAAAGGCAAATCTATGGATTGTGCTGTTACAACTCGCTGTGGTCGTGTCACCATTCATGGTCCTACACCCAATCTTCCAGCTCAATCTGATTATAATCTTATCGAACATTTAGGGAAAATGCTAACACAGATCTCTATTTTGGACCTTTTACGGTCATCACCTGCACATAGAGTAGTGCTAGGAAAAGCCCTCCAAGAGTCTTCGGTTCCTAACAACATAGCAGTCGTGGATTTCCAAGCTATAGTAGGTAACATTGCTTCGCCCTATAATGTGATCTTCTCTGAGAAAGATTTCCCATCCCATGATCCGTGTCACAATGATGCCCTTCATATTGAAGTTCTCATCTATAAGTGCAAAATCAAATGTATACTCATAGATGGTGGTGCTGGTCTCAACATCTGTTCTTTAAAGTTACTTAAGCAATTGGGATACTCTGAGGATCATGTCAACACTGATCAAAGCATTACAATCAAGGGATATGATGATGCTGAGCGCGCGTTATCCACTTACCTCTACAGCTGGGTCCTGTCCTGCTTGAAACCAGGTGTCAAGTCCTTGATATTGAGCTACCTTACAACATTATCCTCGGCCGCCCATGGATCCATGCAATGAAAGTTGTTCCCTCCACGTACCATCAGTCTCTAAAGTTCCCATTCAATGGTACGGAGATAACTATCCTAGGAGACCCCAATCCTTTTAAATTCTGTCGTGTCTTGCAAGGCAGTTATAAGAATTGCAACCAGGTGCCTAACAATGAAAAAGCCCTTGAATCCCCACTATATGTTGATCCTGACACTCTGACACAAGCCTCTTCAAGTAACCCTAATCCTCTTCCTAAAATCAAAGCTCACATCCGTGATATATGATTTGGCACTTATGATATCTCAAAATCTTGTTGTGTAGGGCAGATGCCTTTATCTCCAAAATCTTACGGCCAACCACCCATTGCCAAAGTAACCAAAAAAGCAGCTATTCCTCCCCCAACATTCCTAACCCAATTCCAACAGGGACAGTTATTAGAAGAGGAAACTATTGAGGATATTTCTTCTTGGCTCTATAAGGAGAAAGAACCAGTCACAATACCAGTCAAGCAATATGGCAATGGCTTAAGGATAGTAAAAAACATGGGCTATAAAGGCAAGGGTGGCCTTGGGAAATAGAATCAAGGAACTATGGAACCCATTGTTGTGACAAAGAAGCTAGACAAGAAGGGATTAGGATTTGGTAAGAACATACCACACGCCTTGGACATCGAGTATATCCTCAACGAGGTAGCTGACACTTTTCCCGCCAGTTCAACGTCTATAGAGGATATCATCGATGACTCTTCCCTCCATATGACCAACCTATTCGAAGAATCCTCCATTTTTATGCTATCCTTCATATTCTTAACCTCCACCACCAACACCCAGAATGTCACACTTGTCTACCCTGAACTTATCAATTGGGACCAACAAGGGGCCCCTGTTATAGATGTATTTTAGAATGACGAAGCTTTAGCTGAGTTCATGGGACTTCGGGAAGGCATCCCCCTTGGTGATCACAAAGCAGGTTTTGTAATGGAATTAGAGCCAATGGCTTATTTTGGTGAGAATGCCAAATCCTCCAGTCGCAAAAGTAAAAATAAAGAAAGATCTCTAGGTGAAAACCACACTGTGGCACCTCCTGATCACAAAATAGTAAAAACAAAGGATGTATCCAAAGGTGAAAACCCAACTGTGGCACCTAAGGATGGAGGATTTGACCTTCCCCTACCAGCTAAGTATCAAGAGAAGTCAGCTCTCCTAGTGGAAGATTCTACAAAGATAAACCTTGGCACAGAACAAAATCCAAAGACCACATTCCTAGCAGCATCATTATCAGAAACAGAGCACAGGAATCTTAACACATTCTTCTTACAGAGAACTATCAACTTTGCATGGACCTATGCTGATATGCCAGGGTTAGACCCTAAGCTAGTTGTTCACTATCTCACGGTTGATCCAAAAGTTAAACTAGTCAAGCAAAAGCTGAGGAAGATGCACCCACAAATAGCTCTCTTAGTGAAAGTGGAAATACAGAAGTTGTTAGATGCAAAGTTCATACGACCTATTGACTATTTAGATTGGGTCTCCAACATTGTACCTATATCTAAACCCAATGGGCGCATCCGCATGTGTAATGATTTTAGAGATCTTAATAAAGCATGTCCCAAAGACAACTTTCCACTACCAGAAATTGACATTATAGTTGACTTGACAGCAGGTCACGAGATGCTTTCTCTCATGGATGGATTCTCTGGCTACAATCAGATAAGGATAGCAGGAGAAGATCAACATAAAACAACTTTTACTTGTCCTTGGGGTAATTATTGTTGGTGCGTCATGCCATTTGGTCTAAAGAATGCAGGAGCAACCTATCAGAGAGCAATGACAGTGATATTCCATGATCTATTTCATCATATCATGGAGGACTATGTTGATGACATACTAGCTAAATCTTCTAGGGCAGATCACATACAAGTTCTAGGACAGATCTTTGACAGGCTTGAGAAATACCAAGTAAGACTCAATCTGAAGAAGTGTGTCTTCAGTGTAACATCAGGGAAGCTATTGGGATATATTGTATCTCGTCGAGGTATCGAAGTAGAGCCAGCAAAAGTAAAAGCTATAGTCGAGATGCCTCCACCAAAAAACCTTAAAGCCTTAAGGAGCCTTTAGGGAAGGTTGCAATCCATCAGGCGTTTCATCTCACAGCTAGCAGATAAATGCCAACCATTTCAACACTTACTCCGAAAGGATGTCTCATTCCGATGGGATTATAAGTGTCAAGCAACATTTGATCAGCTTAAAGAGTATCCAGCTACACCTCCTGTACTAGTTCCACCAGTTGCTGATAAACCTTTGATATTATACATCTCAACTACAACTTCGGCCCTAGGGGCCTTGCTAGCACAACATGATGAAACAGGAAAAGAGCATGCAATTTACTATATCAGTAGAACCTTGGTGGGATACGAACTCAATTATTCACCAATGGAAAGGGCTTGTTTAGTAGTAGTGTTCGCTTCCCAAAAGCTGCGGCATTACATGTTGAAACAACACATGAATCTTATAGCTAAAATTGATCCCTTGAAGTATCTACTTCCAAACGTAGCTCTCACAGGCCGATTAGCTAAATGGGTCATGATCCTTAGTGAGTTCGACATTGAGTATGTGGATCGTAAAGCAATCAAAGGACAAGCTCTAGCAGATCAACTAGCAGAAGCACCCATGACAGATACACACCCTATGGTAGCAGACTTTCTGGATGAGAATCTCTTCACTCTTTCTAACTCAATAATGTGGAAGTTGTACTTTGATGGTTCCTACACACAACATGGATCAGGGGCCGACATCTTATTCATCACACCGCAAAATGACTATATTCCAAAGTCATATCAGCTTGCGTTCCCTTGCACCAACAACATAGCCGAGTATGAAGCACTCCTCATAGGTCTCAATACAGCAGTTCAATGGGACATCACAGAATTACAAGTATATGGAGACTCACAGCTAGTCATTCGCCAAGTCACAGATGAGTACCAAACAAAAGATGAAAAGTTGGTCCCCTACAAACAACTAGTGGATGCCTACAAACCACATTTTTCTAGCATCACATTCGAGCAAATTCCAAGAGAGCATAACAAGGCTGCAAATTCTATGGCTTCTGTAGGGTCACTGATTGACATGCCTGCAAATACACAGAAATGCGAATTCTTGATCGAACAATTATTGATACCAGCCGTCGATGTTCCCGTTACTGAAATCATTTGCGAACTTGTTGGTCCCAATTCCCCATGGTACGAAGATATCTATGAATACCTCAAGAACAAAACCTTTCCCCCTGACCTATCATCCACCCAACGCAAAACATTTATCCATCGATCCTCCCGTTACACCATTCTGGGTGATACACTATATCGCCGGAGTATTGATGGTATCCTCTTACGATGTCTTAACGCGGAAGAAGCTGAAGCTACCTTACGAGACATACACGAAGGTGTCTGTGGTGCACATTCTACCGGTCCTAATCTCACTAAGAAGATACTCAGAACAGGTTATTACTGGCCTACAATAGAACAAGATGCTGCACAGTTTGCTAAGAAGTGTCTACAATGCCAGCAGTATGGAGATTTGATTCACGCACCAGCTCATGCACTACAACCTGTGACAACTCCATGGCCTTTTTCTCAATGGGGTCTCGACCTTGTAGGGAAAATCTACCCATCCTCTTCCAATGGCCACAAATTTATCATTACCACCACTGAGTATTTCACAAAGTGGGTTGAAGCCATTCCCATGACCTATATCACCGGTAAGCAAATAGTCAAGTTTATCCTAAACTATCTCATATGCCGGTATGGTATTCCGCAAGCCATTGTCACTAATAATGGGAGACCATTTAAGAACCAAGATGTCCATGCCTTATGCATACAATACAACATCCAACATCACTTTTCAACTCCCTACTATCCGCAGAGTAATGGCCAAGCTGAGGCTTCCAATAAGACCATTCTCAAGATCCTCAAGAAAACAGTCAATGAAGCTGGTCGTGATTAGCACTTGCAACTCAATCCCGCCCTATGGGCCTGCCGCACTAGTATCAGAACACCAATTGGTGCCACACTTTATGCCTTGGTCTATGGCTCTGAAGCCATCCTACCTATAGAGGTCGAGATCCCATCCCTCAAAGTATCCACACAGGACCTGATCGGTGGAGAAGAGTATCGCACTTCCAGATTAGTTGAGCTTGAACTACTAGATGAAAGGCGCCTTGCCGCACTTAATCATCTACATGTCTATCAAAACTGCCTCCAGCGTAATTACAACAAAGAGATCAAAGAAAGATGGTTTCAAGTTGGTGATCTTGTACTTAAAGAGAATCAGAGAAATCAAGCAGATCGAGAAAAGAAGGGCAAGTTTGAGCCTAACTGGTTAGGTCCCTTTATTGTGACAGCAACATATGGATCAGGAGCTTATACTTTAGCTACACCTGACGGCATTCCTCTGGATGAGCCACTTAACAGTGTCCATCTCAAGAAGTTCTATGCCTAATCCTCAGAGTATTCCAAAAAAAAAAATTCCACAAGAGGAAGGTAATCTTCCCCCTTGTATTGCTGGTCCATGCAATACTTTCTCAATAGATCTTGCAACACTTGGTTTAATCTTTCAGTTTGGCCATCCATCTCGGGATGATAAGATGAGCTTATGTTTAAACGAGTTCCAAGTGAGGAAAATAAGGTTTGCCAAAACTTTGATGTCATACGTGCATCCCTATTTGAGATAAGCTTCTCAGGAATGCCGTGCAATCTGAATACTTCTTGCACAAATTTGCGGGCTATGATTGGTGCTCCATCTATCAAATTCCCAGGTATAAAATGTACTACCTTGGTGAGTCTATCCACCACTACTAGAATGTCTATTTCTAGACATTGAAAGTCCTTGTACAAAATCCATGCTAATGATTTTCCATTACCATTTTGGAATCTCATGAGGGTATAAAAGTCCTGCTGGGTGATGGTGTTTTGGTTTCACCCTCTGGCACTCTAGACATCTAGCTACAAACCTTGCAACATCCCTCTTCATTCCTTTCTATAAATACAATGGTTTTACATCAGCTTGCAATTTAGTCACTCCAGGATGTCTTGAAAAGGGTGCGGAATGAACGTCCTTCCACACAATATTCCTTAACTCCTTAGAGTTTGGAACATACATTCTTCCTTTAAACCTTAATAGTCCATCTGGTTCAAAGTGGAATCCATCATACATAGAGTCATGAGAATTATCCATAAGGTCTTGTTTTACTTTTTCATAGAATTCATCTCCCTTGGACTTTTGTAACACCTGATTCCTAAAATTAGAATGTATGGAGATCATTGAGGAGATATGTCTCCTCTTACTTAAGGCATTCACCACTTGATTTTCTGTGCCCTGTATGTATTTAATCTCAAAATCATAATAAGATATTAATTCAAACCATCTTCTTTGGAAAGCATTTAGATGTGGTTGAGTAAACAAATCTTTGAGTCCTTGATGGTCTGTTTTTAATTCAAAAGGTTTCCTAAGTAAGTAATGTCTCCACATTTGCAGTGCATGAACCACTACTACCAATTCAAGATTGTGAGGAGCATAATTCTACTCATTGGATTTCATTTTTCTGGATTCATATGCAATAACTTTCCCATCCTGGACAAGTACACCCCCGAATCCTTCTCTTGAGGCATCGACGATGACTACAAAATGACCATCCGGGTTAGGTACCTTCAATATAGGTGTCGTAGTCAACCTTTCTTTTAGTTGATCAAATGCCTCCTGACATTTCTCTAACCAATCAAATATTTTGCCTTTCCTTTGTAAGGAAGTAATAGGATGGACAATTTTTGAGAAATTAGCCACAAATTTCCTATAATATCCCACTAGGCCCATGAAACTATGGACCTCATGCACATTTCTTGGTGCTGGCCATTCCAAAATGGCTCTAATCTTTGTTGGGGCCACATCAATTGCCTTAACTGAAATTATAGGACCCAAATATTGTACTTCTTTATGAAAGAAAATATACTTTGAGAGCTTGCCATATAGTTTATGCTCTTTTAATCTCTAGAGAACATTCCTTAAATGATGGTGTTCCTCCTCATTTTTGGAGTAAATCAAAATATCATCAAGAAAAACAAGGACAAACTTGTCCAAACAATCTCTGAACACACTGTTCATTAAGTTCATGAATGCTACAGGTGCATTTGTTAATCCAAAGGGTAGGACAGTAAAATCATAGTGCCCATACCTTGTTCTAAAGGCTTTCTTATGAACATCTTCATCTTTTAACCTCAATTGATGGTATCTTGATCGAAGATCAATCTTTGAAAACACAGTTGCCCCTCATATTTGATCAAAGAGATCATTAATGCGGGGCAATGGATACTTGTTCTTTACCATTGCCTTGTTTAGCATATGATAATATATGCATAGTCACAAAGTACCATATTTCTTTTTAACAAAAATTACTGGTGGTCCCTAGGGTGAAACACTGGGTCTTATCGATCCCTTTTCTAGCAATTCCTGCAGCTGAGCCTTCAACTCCATTAACTTTGTTGTGGTCATTCTATAAGGAGCTTTAGATATAGATTCTGATCTTGGAATTATATCTATTGAAAAATCAAAAGCTCTCTTAGGAGGTAGTCCTGGTAATTCAATTGGAAACACATCCTCAAAATCTCAAAGAAAGGGGTACCTATCCATATTTGATCTCTCTTGATCTATGGATTCTCTTTCTTCAACTCCTTGGAGTTTCTAAGATTTGTAGTACATCAAATCATCTTGGAAAATGGATTCTTTGTGGTTATTAATTTTCTCCATTTTAATAGTAAAAAGTTGACATCCTTTTCTCTGGGCTCTTTTCATCTGTAGGGCAGATATT
Organism: Cunninghamia lanceolata; assembly: GCA_027924645.1. NCBI lineage: Eukaryota > Viridiplantae > Streptophyta > Pinopsida > Cupressales > Cupressaceae > Cunninghamia > Cunninghamia lanceolata. The sequence goes on from BSBN01000056.1 coordinate 322,368, forward strand.
AGCGTTAGTTTAACCTCTCTAGCAGTACCTTGTAGAAAAAACTTTGTTCCCAAGGTCATCTAGACATTCTATTGTTTTAGCAAAATAATCCACCTTTGCCCTATGCCTCCATAGCCAATTTATTCCAAGGATGACATCCTATGAGCCTAACAAGGCTACATAAAGGTTCACTTTAGTGGAAAAACTTAGGAGTTCAACCTTAACCTCAAACAAACATTGCTCTACCTGAGCCCTTGTCTGATTAGCATTTTCAACTGACCATGTATTTTCCATGTAACCAACTTTTCTAGTAATCTTATTTAAAACTTTTTGAGAAATAAAACATTCCATAGCACCAATATCTATCAAAACTAAAATTGGAATACTAGATAAAATACCCGTGGTTTCAATTGGAGTAATTTGATATTTCACTTGCCATTTATCCAAGGCTACATGTATCCATTGTTGGAAAGTTGCTTGTTGCAAGGGTAAAGAATTTCCTCACGGCTGAGTCCCTTGTGTCTTATTGGGACAGTGATTGGTGTAATGGTCACCGCCACATGAATAACACCCTCTCACAGGTCCTCATCTTTCATAAGGATTTCTTGAATTATCTCCATTTTTCTTGGAGTTATTATTATTTTTCTTATTGCTTTTAGATTCATTCTGATTATCTTTGAATCCTTTATCACCTTTCTTTTTGAAATTCTACTTATTGCCCTTTTTCTTAAATGACTAGGAGGATTGGAACTAACTAAACTTTTTATGGTACTTTTCCTGGTATGCAGATATGGATTTCAACTTTTGTTCCTATTTAATAGATTTCTCATAAACTTGGTCCATTATAGTAGGACCATGCACATGTACTTCACCTCCAATTTGGGCATTCAAACCCATGATGAACTTTTGGATGCAAAACCTTTCATCTTGTTGATATGGGGGAACATATTTAAGGAGATGAGTGAATTTCTCCTAGTGCTCATTCACAAATGAGTCACCCTGTCTTAGGTTTTGGAAGTCTATGAGATTCTGATCAAAATACAACTGTGGCAACCATCTTTTCCTAAAGAGTTCCACAAACCTTTTCTAGGTTAGACTCAAGGAGCTCAATCTTAGCTCCATCTTCTTGTTCATCCACTAGGTGGATGCTTCACTCGCCAATTGGTATGCTCCCCATACTACTTTAGTTATTTCATAATAGTTTCTTATTTCAAAGTATTTCTCCATTTCTCTAAGCCATGCCTCTGCGGCATCTCCGCTTACAGTCCCATCAAATTTGGGAGGTGTAATCTTTTTCATATCTTTGGATAACTCTAGAGCCAAGGGGCTCCTTTTATCGTCATCTTGTCTCATTTTAGAGTTATTATCTCCGCATCCACTTTGGGTGGTGTTTTCATGAAGTCCCTCATCTTCACCCTCATGGAAGGCTTCTTGCCTGGGTCCATTCTGACCCCTGACCTCCTGCTCTAAAGTTCCAATTCTTGCCCTCGTCTCATGGAACATAGTAAGGATTTGGTCAAGTTTTGAATCAGAGTGGCCAGAAGGTTGCCCTTCCTCTTGGTTACCCCTAGTGCTAGTTCTTGTCTGAACCATGCTGCAATCTACTTCTCCTGAAGTTTACAGCTTAAGTATTTAATTAGTTTTTCATACTATTGAATTAATTCATAAACATAAATCCATTCTCATTTATGCAATCTTAAAGAAGAAAGGAAATATTTTTCCAAAATTTCAAAATTGCATTATAATATCCATGGATCACATAATATCCATCATTCATTACAAATATTTATATCTTGCAACTGCAAGTCACTTTTAGAAAGGGAGATCTTCCTAGGTTTATCCTCATCCTTGTGGTTTTCCAAATTAGACTTGGGAGGTGTATGTACTCGTAGGTACTCATCCATGACCTCCTAAGTGGTAATAGGAGCATTAGGACCACTTCCAAATGGTAAGTCCTTAGGTGCATAGGGTTTCATTGATTCATTTTCAGAGGTAGGAACAATAGCCTTAACTACTTTGTCCTTCTCCTGCTTGATGTGTTTAATAGCATCAACAAAGGTTTTAGTATAAGATAACCATGCACCTTCCAGGTAACCAATTTGGCCTAGGATTTTCATTCTCGAGGCTTCCTCCCTCATAGCCTTTAGGTAACATTCATTTCCTATTACCTTCTTCCTTGGTGTCATTCTTTTTCTTACCATTCTAATACAAGAACATCCAAACATGAGCAACTATTAATGTCTGAGGAAGATTTCATGCAGTGAGCTCATAGGTCCATGTATTGAACCTGGTAGCTCTGATACCAAATGTAACATGCCATCTTATATTACCCGTATTAACATTCCCAATTTACTATCAAGTAAATAGTCATGATCATCATAATCATATATTTTTTTAACAATAATTATTTGCATAATCATTATATAAAAAGCATATCTTTTTCGAATATTTTCAAACTAAAAATTTATAATATATTCAAAGATAGGATGCTAGTGATTTCCTTCAATTTACAATCATAATGTTTTTCTCATGGCAATAATGATAAATTTACATAGAATTGGACTGTCAAGTTATATAAATAGAATATACTACATCTGGAGTTTTGATATCTGTCTTAATAAGTCTTGGCCTATCATCTGCTGGGGAAAGAGAGCATCACCCGATTGCTTTTCATCCAACCATAGACTGGCGATCCCCCGCAGAACTTCTTTCCTAGAAGTGGGCCTACCCTTCACGAAGGGAATAGATATAAGAACCATTAGGTTTGCCATCTAAGTTTCTAGTATTGTGTCCTACATAACTCATCATGGTCATACAACTATAGATCCACTCTAACTATGTATGACACTACTGGATGGTTATGCCATCTGGAACATAGTGAACTAACTAATGCATGCAGAGACAGATGCATTACTTTGGCCAAAGATTTAATATACATAGACATTTCGTAATGATTGTAGTTAAATGTCCACACACTTCTAACTTTACTTAGAAGCTATCTCATCCTACAGTGAATTTAGTCTGGCCAATTCTAGCCATGGGTATCCAGAATAATTCTCATCCATTGTCTTCCTGACTTAGATTTTTATCTCCAATTTTGGAATATAATATCCACCAGGGTTTATAGTGAGATCTTGATCCTTCAAAGGCCTCTCGTTGCAACTACAACCTAGAATTTCATGACTTCCTGTCATTCTATTCCTTGTTCCAAAAGTTTAAATATGTATATATGTTCTTGTCTCAGGTGTCTAATACTGACATAGATAATAGTTTTGATAGGACATATTAAGTTTTCCCAAGATATTTAATTTGGTTCTTGGATTCACATCTAATCCAAATCGACTATTTAATTTCTGATAAAAGTTAATCATATTCTTGTAAAATGATTTGCATGTTCAACATAAATGTATGCAAGATCCATAGAAGTTATCTTTTCTAATTCCAAATCACACATTGGGAGTAATTAAGAACCCTTATCATAAATGGTTTGTTGACATACTTCATAAGAATAAACTTTAAGGCTAAACTTTCAAACAATACACTTACCATTTTACAGCCAAGAGGATAACATCGAATGGCATATTTCAAATCTATAGTGGCCCAAAGAATCTGTGAAACACAATATTGTTAAATATATCAAGATAATAATTAGTCATTAGTAAATAGTATATGTAATTTTGGGGCTCAAAGACCACCCACTTAATACCCGGGCTCGGGTATCTACCCTGAATTTGCCCGACTATCTAAAATGATTTAGATCCAGTACTATTCAGTACCTCTCAATAATAATAATAAAACTTTGGGCTTGCATTACTATTTGTACCCTTGTCTAATCTTAGAAAAAGATTGTTATACACGACTGGTTTCCTTACTCTGGAACAGTCTAAGGTTGTGCATACAAGAAAGTTTTCTTCTACATTTCCAGACTGATAATGACTTGTTATCAAAACCAAAATAATATTAACTTGTAAAGAATAGGCTTCCACAACCATGAAGAACTGACAGTGATCACATTCAAGCCGAGTTCTTTGAAGTATCGACTTGCACAAAGGCTACCAAAACAATTCATAAAATACAGTCGAGAATGATTGTTAAGGTTCTTAACTTTAGTTCCCATCTATTAAAAAATAAGAATATTTATATTAATGCCAACGACCTGTTGAACCATACGGTATACAATACAGTATATGTAGACCAAATTATTATCAGTCTTCTGTGCTATTAAGCAACTATTGTGAAATAATATGTGTGATATCGGCTTACCCAACCATTCATAAACACAAGAAAGTATATAATAAAAGAAGGATACTATGTATCCATTTATCACAGCTTTGGCCATGGATAAGAGATTACCTGTTAAAAGTTTATAACTATCCTTCTTTGGCCTGTAAGCTCTTGGTTCGAGCTCCGTCTTTTCTTGATTCCTCTTCCCCAAGCACAGTCCACAATCAACAATCAACAATCACAATAAAGATCAATAATGATCTTTTCTTGATGCCCAAGTGTGCCCATACCACATAAGGGATAAAGCTCCCTAAGAAAGCTCTGATTAAGAGCATGCAACCCACCAACTGCTATCTTCTTTCCCAAAATATAGCTCCACCACCGAGGATCATTCCCACTCTTCCACTTTATGTGGAAATATAAGGTACATGCACCTCCTTGTGGCACCACTTTGTGGTCATATGGTTATCAAAACCATTAAAAACTTATCTCAAGTAGATAAGTGTTTAAAACACAAAAAGAGGACATAATATATTAATGTTATGAAAATATATGATTAAATAAATATAAGATATCAACTTTAATGGTAGTAACTCCATTTCCAAGAATGTTCATAATAACCATTTTTCAAGTTGCAACAACGGGGTCGAGGTCTTCTCCCCCTTCGCAACCTCTTACTGATGTCACCGCCATTCATCAAGAAAAGCAAAGGGATATGGCTGAAAACTTCCCAACAAGAAGAATGGTTAAACTATAACCTCTAAATACTTATATCTCTTGACCAAATCAAATAGGGTAAATGACGTCAAAAATCTTTCCAAAACGATTAATCAACATTGGTCAAATTGAGTTTAACTCAACAAGGGAAAGGAACTAAAACATACCCAATCTCGCGAAGGTTCACATAATGTACATCTTGGAACTAAAATTTGAAAAATTGACTTTTCCAAAACATCTATTTCCTTCTCCCGGGTGATACTCTCCTTCCATTCTTGGAGGTGGAAATCTTCTCCTGGTTACACTCACAATCATACATACTATGATCATTGTATCATCAATAAATCATTATACATCATGATTAAATAATCTCAATAACATATAATCTCATTTCTAATTCTAAGCATTAATCATAATCCATATAATCAATGATTTATACTGACATTTTCCTAAATGTCAAATTATTAATCTATGACTACTTATCCATTTAATCAGATGAAAGTAAAAGTTAAACATAGTCAAAGTCCTTAACAGAGCTTGCACTTGGTCTAGCTCATTGGTGGGAAGATTGGAAAAATAACTAAATCTATGTGGATCTTCAAGTGAGGCCCATGTAAGTCTAGACATAAAAGGAAAATATTATAGCAAGCTACATGACACCACCATGGGCGTTCTTAAACGAACCTTAGAAAGCAATTTCTAACTTCCCTATGAGTTGTTTGATTCACCAACTCGCCAATCTCATCTAACAGCTTCCGGGGTCATATAAAGGAGGATAAGTTAATAGGTCCCACTACTAACTAAGGGATACAAGTGATAGAGGGGACTTGCCAGCACTGGGGAATTGCATTCCACATCACTGCCTATTAGGAATATCAATGATAGTGACAAATCTATTGTTTAAATATTTGACCCATCAGGTTGACCATGCTACTTGTTGAAGATTAACGTCATTATTCCTAAATGATGTGAAGCATTCCTATGGTACCCCAAATCTACAGGTGACCATTCACAACATGTGAATTATTGAGGACACAATATTTTTAGAGATTATGATGAAGGGGGTAAATCATAAAACACGCAACAACAGAAATTACACATAGAAAATAGAATGTTCTTTTATTAATTTGGACAACTCATTACATTACAGAAGCTCAAATGCAATCAGAGGATGAATCCTCCACAGGCTGCAACACATTACAACTTTGTATCTCCAGACTCTGGAACCATCTGCCTTCTGTAACCCCAAATTTGCTAGGGTTTTTGTTTTTCCTGCCTTTACTTGACTCTACACTTTCCCCCTTATCTCTACTACTACCAAGGGTTCCCAAAAATGGTTATTAATAGCCTTTTTTGGCAGCCTCCAACCAAATTTCAAATTTTACATCTTCCTCCAAAAATAGGTCAACTTCCGGGAGCCATAACTTTTGATCTGGGTGTCTGATTGATGAACTGTTTGAAGCGTCAGAAATCTCATGGAGTGCTCTACGCGCTAAGAACTCACTTTTTTGGTTCCACTAATTTTTAGGCCCGTATGGGGCCATTTAGTGCCTCAAACCTAAATTTGAATAATTTTCAGGCATTTTTTAGAAAACATAAACTTTAATAGCTGTCAGCTCACAAATGATCTTTGCGTGATACCTTTGCCAAAGGTATTATATTTCATTTATGAAGATTCCTATAAATTTTCACTTCAATCCATGTCTAAATGCAAACTTTCCAAAAATAACAGTTTGTTATTTTTAGCAGTTTGGAAAAACTGGAAGTTCTACATCATTATTCAAGCGATTATGGAACCAGAATACTAATTTTGAAAAGAAACGAAAACAACTTCAATGATTTTGAATCATCATATTTTTTGGGTGATGTAAGATTGCCCTTACACCACTGGATGCTCTTGCATCATCCAACTAGAAAACTCTCTTTTCTCAAGTGAACCATGACTTCATCTCCTACCTGAAATTCCTTATATCTCCTCTTCTAATATGCCTTAGCCATGTACTAAATATTCATCATATTAATGTTCCTTCTCACCTCTTCATGCAAATTCTTCAAGTGTTCTACAAAGTCTTTGGCTTTAGCACTTGTCTTTTCTCCCTTGTCTAGCTTCCTTAACTCTGAAGCATTTCTTATACTACTCCTATAAATGATCTGGAATGGTGATTTTCCTGTGCTCCTATTGATAGAATTGTTGTAAGCAAATTATGCCTGTGGTAAAATCAAATCCCATCCCTTGGGCTTATCTCTTACTAAGCATCGTTGTAGGTTACCCAAACTCCTATTCACCACTTTTGCCCATCTATCAATCTGTGGATGGTGTGCAGAACTGAACTTTAAATTTGTCTTCAACTTCTTCCCCAATGTCCTCCTGAAATAACCAACAAACTTGGTATCTCGATCTGAAACTATGCTCTTAGGTAGACCATGTAGTCTCACCACCTCCTTGAAAAATAACTCTACAATATGAACATCATCATTAGTCTTCTTACAAGGAATGAAATGTACAATCTTTGAGAATCTGTCCACCACCACAAAAATGGAATCATGTCCTCTTTGTGTCCTTGGTAAACCAAGAACAAAATCCATACTAATATCATCCCATGGACTCTCTAGTATAGGTAATGGCTGATAGCCCTATATTTTGACTTGTTCCTTTTGCCATCTGACACACTCTACAACTCTGCACAAATTTCCTCACATCTTGTTGCAACTGTGGCCAATAATAATGTTCACCAACAATAGCAATGGTCTTATCTCGACCAAAGTGTCTAGCTAATCCCCCACTATGCTTCTCCTTAATTAGGTTCTCTCTCATGGAACTCCTCGAAATGCACAACTGGCTTCCTCTAAACAACATGCCATCTTGGATTATGAAATCCAACCATTTCATCCTATCCAAAATAACTGGTTCTAAACAAGCTTTCCAAGCCTCTACAAAATTTGAATCTTCAGGATACAAACTTTTGAGCTAATTGAACCCAACAACCTCTATCTTCATTTCTGTCAACAAATTTTGCCTTCTGCTCAAGGCATCTGCAACTCTGTTGGACTTCCCACTCCTATACTTCAAAAAAAAAGTATAACTCTACAAAAACTCAACCTATTTTAAATGCCTCTAGTTCAACTTTCCTTGACTATTAAGATACTGCAAAGCCTGATGATCACTGTATAAAACAAACTCTTTTGGCAACAAATAATGTCTCCATTTCTTCAAAGCCTAAACTATAGCATAAAACTCCTGATCATAAACATAATACTTTTTCTTGGCATTATTAAGCTTCTCACTAACATAGGCAATGGGCTTACCCTCTTGACTCAAAACAACTCTTATAGCACTGCCACTAGCATCACAATCTACCTGAAATACCTTATTGAAATCTAGAAGTGCCAAAACAGGTTGCTCTATGACTTTCTTCTTCAATGTATCAAAACTATTGGCTACTCCTGTGCTCCATTTTAACTCTTTTCTGTCCCCTCATTATCTCTATTAGGGGTGCACAAATGCTACTAAAATTCCTGATAAACTTTCTATAAAAACTTGCCAAACCATGAAAAGATCATACTTCTGTAGCACTCCTCGACGTAGGCCATTCAATAATAGCCCTCACCTTCTCTGGGTCCATCTTAAGACCTTCCTCTGAGACAACAAATCCTAGGTATACCAACTCCTTTGCAAAACTACATTTCTTTAAATTAATCAACAACTTTTCCTCCCTCAACTTCTCTAAAACTCTTCTGATATGCATCAAATGCTCATTCCAAGTCTTATTGAAAATCAAAATGTTATCTAAATAAACAATAACAAAACTTCCCAAAAAATCTTTCAATACCTCATTCATGAGCCACATGAATGTGCTCGGTGCATTGGTTAGCCCAAATGACATGACTAACTACTCATACAAACCTTCCTTTGTCTTGAAGGCTGTCTTCCATTCATCTCCTTCTCTAATTTAGATCTGGTGATACTCACTCTTCAAGTCAATCTTCATGAAGTACTTGGCTCCACTCAAACAATCCATTATGTCATCCATTCTAGGCAATGGAAATCTGTACTTGGTCATGATCTTGTTGATGGCTTAGGAATCTGTACACATTCTCCACTCTACATCCTTCTTCGATGCTAGTACTATAGGTACCACACATAGACTTAGGCTCTCCCTTATCAATCCCTTCCTTAATAGCTCATGAACTTGTCTATTCAACTCCTCATTCTCTACAGGAGTCATTCTATTGGCTGCCTTATTCATCAAACTAGCTCCTGGTATCAAGTCCATTTGATGACTTATCTTCCTCGCTGGTGGTAAACCTTCAGGTACATTATCAGAGACAATATCTTGAAATTCTTCCAATAGATCTAAAACTTTTGCTGGTACATCTTCACATTTGTCTTGACTGAGCTTAGGAATTAATGCAAAGTAATGATGCTCATGCTTCATACCCTCCAAAAATTTCCTACCATCTGCCAAGCAAAGTCTGGCAGTACTACATACCTTTTCTTCCACCTCCTTCAAGGGCTTCAACTTATGACGAACTCCATCCTTTGTTAGGGAATATGTGTTTGCATGGCCATCATGGACATCGCACCTATCATACTACCACGGCCTCCCCAATAGAATATGACATGCATCCATTGATATGATATCACACACCACCTCATCATGGTAGTCTCCAATCTTGAACTTGACTAAACACTTGTCATTGACCAAAGCTCTATGGTCCTTCTACAACCATGCAATCTGATATGGATGTGGATGCCGCCTTCTTGTCAACTTGAGCTTGTTAACCATCTCCTCTAAAACAAGATTGTCAGTTCTTCCACTATCAATAATAATATCACAACACTTACCTTCACATTTGCACCTTGTGTGGAATAAACTCTTCCTCTGATCTAGTTCTTTCTCCTCATTCAATAAGGTTCTTCTGACAACTAGGGTTTCTCCCCTTTCAGCATCTTCGGAATGCTTAGATTGTGCATCTTCATCCACATGTGTAATGCATGCATTACCTTCAGGTATCCTATTTGTCATTCTTTGATGTTGCAGACACTCATATGCTCGATGTCCTTCTTCTCCACATTAGAAACAGGTTCCTCTGAAACCTCCTCTTCCAGGTCCTTGCTCAGGTCTGCTTCTTCCTTTTCCTCTTTGCTCACCATTATTTTGGTCATGAGGGTGGTAGGCATGATCTCCTCTCTGATTTTGACTAGTGCTAGCTTCTTCACTCTTGTTTGGATCTTCATTTCAGCCTCCATAGGACCTTCCACCAATCCTTCCACCTTGACCTCTCCCCTTTGCTTGCTTTCAAATCTTTTATTCATCTTCTCTTCCACCTTCAGGGAAAACTGGTACACATCTTCTATGGTGGTCATTTTGACCAAGCCAAACTCCTCTTGAATACTTGGTCTCAACCCATTAATGTAATAGGCTACCTTCTCCTTGTTGGCCTCTACATGACCTGTCCTAATAGTAATCTTATAAAACTCTTCTATATACTCCTTGACATACTTGTTACCTTGCTTCAATCCTTGCAACTTCTTCAGTAACTCCATCTCATAGTCCATAGGAATGAACCGCTTCTTCAGTTTCTCCACCATTTGATCACATTTGGTAATCTTTCCTTTTCCTCTCCCATTTCTCTCTAATTGGACCTCCTTCCACCAAATACTGGCATGGCCCTTCAACTTTGTCTTTGCAAACTTGACCCGATCTGGGTCCTTCACATCTTCATACCTAAAATATTCCTCCATGTCATTGATCCAATCAAAAAGCTGTTCTGGATTCAAATCTCTATAATAGGTTGAAACTTCTATCCTGGGCCTCTTTCTGATCTTCGAAATGACCCTCAACAACCTAACTTCTGTAGGATCTCCTACAACTTCTTCTTCTTCCTCAGATAACTCTTCCTCAACTTCATCCTCGCTTTCTTCTCTTATTCTCAGCTCGAACCCTCTTCACAACTCCTCTTGCAATGCATCGATCTACCTTTGCAGGGATCTAAAATCATCTTCCATCAAAGCATTTATTCCAACAAGGTTTCTTTGTGGAGGCATCTTGATCTCCACAGCAAACCCACAACCTCAAGTCTTGGTGCAAACTACCTCACGGTCGGCGATCTGTCTACACACTCAGGAACCCTTGCTCTGATACCACTTGATGAAGGGGGTAAATCATAAAAGACGCAACAACAAAAATTGCACATTGAAAATAGAATGTTCTTTTATTGATTTGGACAACTCATTACATTACAAAAGCTCAAATACAATCAGAGGATGAATCGTCCACATGCTGCAACACATTACAACTGCATATCTCCAGACTTTGGAACCATCTGCCTTCTGTAACCCCAAATCTGCTAGGGTTTCTATTTTTCCCGTCTTTACTTGACTCTACACTTTCCCCCTATCTCTACTACTGCCAAGGGTTCCCAAAAATGGTTATTAATAGCCTTTTTTGGTGGCCTCCAACCAAATTTTGAATTTTGCATCTCCCTCCAAAAATAGGTCAACTTTTGGGAGCCATAACTTTTGATCCGGGTGTTCGATTGATGAACCGTTTGAAGCACCAGAAAGATTGCAGAGTGCTCTACACATTAAGAACCCACTTTTCTAGTTCCGCCCATTTTCAGGCCCGTACGGGGCCATTTAGTGCCTCAAACCTAAATTTGAATAATTTTCAGGCATTTTTCAGGAAACATAAACTTTAATATCTTTCAGCTCACAAATGATCTTTATGTGATTCCTTCACCAAAGGTCTTATATTTCATTTACGAAGCTTCCTGTAAATTTTCACTTCAATTTGTGCCCAAATGCAAACTTTCCAAAAATAGTAGTTTGCTATTTTTAGCATTTGGAAAAACTAAAAGTTCTACATCATTATTCAAGCGATTATGGAACCAGAAATACTAATTTTGAAAAGAAATGGAAACAAATTCAATGATTTTGAATCATATTTTTTGGGTGATGCAAGATTACCCTTACACCACTGGATGCTCCTGCATCAGATTATGTGCATCATCATTAATTCCCTTCAGAATCCTATGAGTAGATTTTTTTTGGTGGGTGATGAGTCATATTTCTTCCTTTATATATTGTAAAAATATTGTAGTTAGAAGTAGACCATTCTTTGCAGCTGAGCCATTTTTTGGTCTAATGTATTAGCTTCTCTCTTAGGCATATGCAACATCAAATAAAAATTAGTGTTCAATCCCACATATACCATTAAAATGTGAAATTGAGATTTTATCAATTTACATTTGCATAGGCATATAATAAAATATAAAGAATGAGTTTTGCATGAACAATACAAGACTCATGAGCAAAAAAATAGAGACAAAGTTCTAAAATTATCCTTCTTAATCTTTATAGATGAGAGCACAAATCTCATTTTATTCCCTATACATTGTTGTGGAAATGGCCCAAAAAGTCGTTTACAATGATTTGCTTCTCGAATGTATAGACCTTTCACCTTTCCAATAACCATTCAATATCTCCTTTTTAACTTTATTATAAGTATTTTGAACAAAATATAAAAGTTAAAATGAGCATGCAATTCACAACTCACTAAAATAATTACACCATAAACTTTAATAAGAAAAACTTTATAAAGAAATATTAAATATCTGCATAATTTTGACATGTGTATGACTATTGTGAATATCTCTGGAGGCATTTTATTGAACACATAACATGCCTCTCCTATACCAATTTTTTTCTTAGATCCTAAACCAACATGAACTCCAAAATGTACCTTTTTATTGAATGGTGTCCCTAGGATCCCATAAGGGTTCAAAGACCCATTTATTGATAGAAACTGTGGTGTACTAATTTCTTGCCCATTATTTTTCCCAATCTCGCATTCTCAAATATTTCCAAAAATATCAAATTTATTTAATGTTCTTTTATTTTGTCATTTGGGTTCTTTTCTTTTTCATCTATTTTAGTAGAGCTCCTTAAATGAATAAAATCTCCCTCTTTTTTAAGCTTGTGATGCACCTCCATGCAAACTTAATCTTCACTTAACTTCCTCTGGAAGCCTTTGTTAAAGCTTAATTAGATTTTTGAATTGTGGAAGGTGGTATGCATCTACAAGTTTTGAGCCAATGCCATTAGACAATAGTGATAAACATTGATTGTGAAATGAAAACAAACCAAAATACATAGAAATATCGCTATAGATGTGTCATTAAGATCTTATGATCCAACATTATAGTTATGCTTCATGAGTTTGACACACAATGCCTTCCCCAGAGATGTTTTTCTTATGCTTTAGCCAAAAACATGTGCCATAAATTTCTTCATTCTATTTTATTAGAAACAAAAAGGATCATACATGGTTAACCATATACATGTACTTATCATGACATGAAACTAACCATGATGTTCAAATCAATGTCACCAATAATCCCCATATAAACACTATCCATCCTAAAAATAATGGAATTGATTAGCATCCCCCAAAAATTGTGCACCAGTCCTTGAGATGAACTTGATTATATGGTGACAATCACCACATAATTAAAGGTTCTTAATAACTCAAATAGTTTCCTAAAGATTTGTATTGATAGATCAAAACACTTCATTGTGGTGGGAAAGCATATTTTCCTTCTACTCCACATCTGAAAATCTCTCTGTCAGAGACATAACGTACCTCTTCCATCTACCTAGACAATTTTTCCAAACTTTGAATAAAATTTCTTTTTGTTTTGAGGATGTAATCTATCACCTATAAGGAAAGTATGAACCTAATGGTTAAATTCAATCTAAATACAACTATGCTTCGTTCTCATATTCCTATCTTTCATCATTTTCCAAACCTTTTGGATTACATCCCACTATATGTTTGACAGCACCACATAAGGTCCTTGATCTAGAGGGTTCATCTCAAAGATGTGTTCTTCAACACACGCTCCTTAACTCAACACGCCTATGAATTCTATGACCCCAAGAGTGTAGCATCTACTTTGATTGGCATTTTTCTAATCTCATTTTTGCCTCATCAAGCCTACCAACACGACCAAGAATGCCAACCATGTAGCTATATTATTTCATTGAAGGTAGAATATGAGAGTCAAAGATTCGACAGCCCTCATCAACTAGGCCAGTATGAAAGCATATAAACAAAACACCAAAAAAATTCCCTTTTCATTCTCTCAAATAACCTCACAATCTCCTACCCCTCGCCATATATGGCATCTCCTACTATCATCACAATCTGCAACACTGCACTCCTACACATTTTGTCAAGCAGTTCACATGCCATATCGATGCATCCACATTTTGTATATATGTTTATTGAGATGACTAGAATAGCAACATCTGACAAGAATCCATTTTAAATATGCTTTGGTGGATGTATGTACCCTGTACTAGAGCTCTAATTTTGACATGGGATGGGGAAATGCTGATAAAGCTCATGGAATTTGGCTTTATACTTGTTGGTTGCAGTCATTTTAAATTCTCTAAGGTCTTTGGAGTATATCCTATTTCAGTGCCATTAACTAAATAAAATCTCTCTAAGCATGAACAGCGTGTGGATGCCAATGCATTTGCTCACGTGTTCTCTTTCTTCACGTATGCATGCATTTGCAAGTAATTTTGACCTAGCAAGTTTGCAGGAGGTGGGGACAAATCAGCATTTTGCAAGTTTTTGTTTTCGTGTAAAACAAACCTGTGGCCCACATAGGAAAACATAGCTATAGCCTCCTTTTCTGTTACTTTCATGGAGTGATGAGAAAGGGAATCACCATTGTATTTTGCAATTATTTGTAAATGTGATTCAAGGTTCCATATTCCAATAGTATTTGGCGAAGAATCTTGACTTTGTATTTCCCTTTATATATATGTAGGGCTTTGAAGTGTAAGTATATTTTTGCAAACTACACATCAACCTCCCATTCCAGCAAATCAAGACAATTGGCTTTACTCTTAAATTATTTGTGACAGTGAGTGACTGACAATCAATGATTTTGCTTTGAAATACTAGAATTTGACATGATTGAGCTTGGCTAATAGAGGACTTCTATGAACAAATTAAAAAAAATGCATGACCTTTGAAAAGATGAGTTTGACTGGGCTCAAAATTTAAAATTACCATGGTAAAAAATGGGGATAACAGCAAACTCTAATTGGGGACAAGGACCTTGAGGACATTGAAGGAATCCCAAAATTTTGAGATCAAATAGTGCTTTGTCCATGGGACATAGAGTCAAGACACTTTAATACACATGAGGAGATAAGATGAGACTTTGACATAACAAAAATGAAACCAAACAAGAAAATAATGCACAACTAAAATATGACTAAACCAAACAAAATTTCCTAAGTAACCTATCTACATGGTAGGGGACAACCTACCTCATTGTTTCAAATTTTCATGCAAATCCATTAACCAAGTTCAAAATAGTAGATACTTGTATGGAACAATGGGTTAAATTTGTGAAGTGTTTTCCAATAAATTTACCATTCTACATTCTTGGTAGTAGGTTCAAAGCTCTCAAAATCTATTGGCTTCAAGATTAATGTGTCATAGCATGTTCCCCATTCTTTGCTATATAATTCAAAATTTTACTGAGCTCCTTTGATGCTGCCATATACACTATTAATCATATATCTCTGCATCATATCAGCTCTTTCTTTGTCCAATGTTTGAGTATTTCCTTGGTCACATGATTCTAGGAAGAGTGGGTCTCAAGTTTGATCTACCTCATGTAAACCTTGAAATGGATGATTATCATTTTGCTTTGGTTGCACCTCTACTTTATAAACAAAAAATTCCATGACATAGGATCATATCCCTTATGATAAAATTCTTCATCCTTCTTCACCACAATAACTTCATAAAATTCTATTTCTAATTATGATTAAGGAGGAGAGGGGAAAGACAAAAGTGCATCCTTGTGTCTGTCAACAAAGTTATCTTCTTCAAGAGTATCTAGAGGAAGAGAAACAATACCTTCTTCACAAAGGAAACCATTATCAAATGTTTTGAGGAATCTACTTGAAATGAAAACCTTGTGGTGCTAGAGATATTCAATAATTTCTTTTGGTTGATTACCATTTGATTGCTATTCATTTTTTGGATTAGATTCAAAATTAGAAATGGGAAGGGAGCATTAACAATTTCTTTCTCTATACTTTATCTTCTCCAACAAATTGCAACACATACATTGAATAATCTTCCTCAATGTAGCTAGGATGTTCACCTTGACAACAAAATAAAAAATCTTCATTTTATTTTTCACACACTAAAATGTCTGATTCTTGTGCACCATCTTCATACTAGATATAGTACACTTTAGCACTTTCTTTTCCATCAATTTATATCATATCAGCAACAACTTCACTTTTTGGTGCTTGAGTGTTTTTGTTTATAGATTCTTCCTCTTCAATGCAATAGGAGTCTTCATTATAATGAGTAGATGAAAAAGTTTTGCTCTCTTCTTCTTGCATTTACTCAATTTTATGCAATGTTTGAAGTAGTGAAGAGCATATTTCCTTTAGATTAATTTTCATAACTCCATAGAAACTCTCCGAAAACTGCACTTTCTTGGGATCACCAAGAATCTAATTGTCTTGTTCAAGGTATATGGGAAAGGAGAATCATTTTTCTCTTCATCATTACTATCACTATCAACCATTGAATCAAGATGCTTTGGTTACTTTTTTGTTCGTTGTGACACCAACTCTTTTTAAGGTAGCCATATTCTATGCTCATTATAAACCTTTCCATACTACCCATTATTCCAGGTTCTACCTTTTAATAGTCACCAACTTCCATGAAAGGGGAGGTTTCTTCAAATACCCATGAATCCAAATGCACTAACACTTCAATCCCCAACAAAGTCACCAAAATGTTTTTGGGAGCTAAACATTCTACTATAATTTTTGTAATTATTAGTGTGACTTCCCAAATGGGCAGTGTCATGTGCTTGCAATAGTAGGAGAAATCATCATTGAATGGGTGGTTTTAATAGGGGTAGTTCCCTTCTAAGACTAGGATTTAGGGGCTTTTTGTGTACTTTTCGCTTGAAAGTACAAAAAGAAAAGAAAATGAAAAATAAGAAAAATAGAAAAACCCTAGGTGGACTTAACATAGAAGACCATCTAGTCTTGCATGAGAAAATAGGGAAAGAGACAAGCATATGCAAAATTGAGAAAAAAATAAAGTTCAGTCCTACATATACCATTAAAGTGTGAATAGACATTTTATCAATTTGCATCCACACAAGCATATAAGAAAAAATAAAGAATTTAGGTTTTGTATTAAACTTAAGAGTAATACAAAACTCATGAGGGGAAGAATAGACACAAAGTTGTAAAAAATTTGTCCTTCTTATTCTTCATAAATGAAACCAAAAGCCTCCATTTCATTCTTGTACATTGATGTGTGGAAATGACAAAAAAGTGCTTTACAATGATTTGTTTCCCAAATATATTGACCTTTCACCTTTTCCATAACCATTCAACTTCTACTTTTTAACTTTGTAAATATTTGGAATAAAATATATAAAAGATAAAATGAGCATGTAATTCAGAACTCACTAATATATTACACCATAAACTTTAATAAGAATGACTTGAAAATCAAATATTAAATATCTGCATAATTTTGACATGCATTTTGATTCTCATGAACATCTTTGGAGGCACTTTGTTGAACACATAACATGCCTTTCTTGTACTAAATTTTTTATTAGACATTGAAGAAACATGAATTCCAAAATGAACCTCTTTATTAAATGAGTACCCCTAGGAGCCCATAAGATTTAAAAGACTCATACATTGGTAAAACCCATGGTGTGCTAATTTCTTGCCCATTGTTTCTCCCAGTCTTGCATTCTTAAATATTTCAAAAAATATCAAATTTATTTCATGTTCTTTTATTTTGTCATTTGGGTTCTTTTCTTTTTTCATCTATTTTATTAGAGCTCCTTAAGTGAATAAAACCTCCATGTCTTTCTTTAGCTTGTGATGTACCTCCATGCAAATTTAATCTTCATTTCACTTCCTATAGAAGACTGCGCCAAAACTTAATTAGATTTTTTAATCGTGGAAAGTGGTATATATTTGTGGTTTTTGAGTTGTATGCCATCAAACAAAAGTGATAAGCATTGATTGTGAAATAAAAACAAACCAAATACATAGAACCATCACTGTAGACATGTCATTAAGATCTTTTGATCCAAGAATACAACTATGTTTCATGAGTTTGACACACAATACCATCTCAGCAGATGGTTTTTTATTCTCTAGACAAAAACTCATGCCATAAATTTCTTGATTCTATTTTATCAGAAACAAAAGGATCATACCTAGTTGACTATATACATGAACTTGTCATCACACAATACTAACTATGATGTTTACATTCGTGTCACTATTAATCCTTGAACACTATCCATCTATAAAATAATAGAATTGATTAGTGTAGACACCTAAAATCATCCACTCACCGTCTTATCACTATTCATTTGCAATCGTGACATCACTAAACCACTTTCTTCCAAAATTAACTAGATAAACACCTATTTAGACAGTTAATTATCCAATCCCCTTTCTTATAGTGATTAAATGATATTTTATTATTAAATCACTATTCATTTGTACCATCTCCTAGCATTAATTGAATAAATTTAATCATTTATTCAAATAATCAATCTATTTCCATAGTCCAACATTAGATAAATATTTATTTAGGGTAAAAGTTGACACTTGTGTCACACTTTCATCCAACTAAATAGTTCCAAGTGAAAAGTTTATGGACGATAAGTATTCACCCGAGAAAGTTTCACACAAAACCACATGGTCTTTACATGGCATAGGCATGGAGAGAACATTTCGAGCAGAAGGTTTATGCCTCATACATTATCGGGCGATACGATTCCACCCATAACCATTAAAATAAAAGGAAAAAAGATGAAAAATTCATTTCACCCAAATTGAAGTCGAGAGAACACCTTCCGCCTCAAGTCATGCGACCCCATAGAGTTGCCAATCAACCGCCCATCCTCCATGCCCAATAGGTATTTTTTAAACCTTGTTTATGTTTTTTAATTTTATTCTTTAATGAAAATGTGAATTTTTTTTTTGCGCGTAAAAAATGTTTTTAGAATTATTTTAAATTTGTAAATTTGTAAAAAATTTAAACCCTAAATTTGAAAACCCTACAAATGAAAGTAAAACTTACAAATGAAACTAAAATCTTAAATTTGAAAGTAAAACCTTAAAAATTATACCAAAACCCTAAATTTCAAACAAAACTCTACAAATGAGTAATTTCACACCTCTAAAAATCATATGTGGCAATTTTGAATCAGTCTAAGAATTTTACATCAGCTTACTTGGCAAGGCCCCTCCTTATAACTAAGGTTTCATTTCCACATCATAAAAAATGATGCCACATCAGTATGCTTTTTGTTAAGGTGTCCAAAAAGAACCCAAAAAAAGGGTGGACCAATAAGTGTGTATTAAGTCATGTTTTGTTGGTGCATTGATGTGGCATTACATGTTTGGTTACTTTTTATATTTAAAAAGCATATTTCACTTAACTATAAGTACTTATAGTCGACACTAACAACCTTAAAGTCACAACTACTAATGCTAAACTTTTAAAAATATTGGACCTTAAATCCACAAATACTGTCACAACTATTGGAACATGCTCAACTATTGGGTTCCCTCCCTAAACTTTTAAAAATGCTAGACATTGAATCCACAAATACTATCACAAGTATTGTAACATGCTCAACTATTGGGTCCTCTCCCCTAGATCTATTGTTTCATTACATTATGAATTATTCATAACTCTAAGCTAGTTATACAATCTTGATCAAATGTGATTATAACTTTACGAATGTAATTAGATAGTGATACATAATTTAGATAGAATTTTAATCAACAAAATAACATTTTATATTGTTCAATACTAAGACAAAAATGATTGATTTTCTCATTCAAACTTATATAGGAAATGTACCCTATGTTGTTTTAGTCTTAGGTTTTATTAGAAGAAATCTAATTAGGAACAAAACCTAAGTTAGTTACTAAATAATGAATAAATTAAAGGATAATTAACCTAGCCAATTAAGTAAGGACCACTCACTTAAAAATGTTGATTACTTATCCTAATTTTAAATATATATTTACACAACTTAACTAATGAACTAAATTTAAACCCTACATCAAGTAGAGGATAGATCAGTAGAGTGAAAATAGAATGGTGATTCATAAAGGAAGTAAGGTGAGTTATGATGAAGGTTCAATATTTCAACTTATATCAAAATTGATTAAATAATGATCTATAATCAATATAGATAGAAAGTTTGATCTTCGATAAATTTAAATTGATATATAAATTGAAATTAGGTAAATTTTTATTAAATAAGTATGAGTGTGATAGTGTAGTAATTAAAGTATGAGTGTGATAACATAGTATTTCAAGTGTGAGTTGGAGAAGTTTTTAGTCCTTAAATATGTGTAAACTTTGCAAATGGTTTTGGATATAAGATTACTTCTTCTACAATGACTCATGCAACTATTGCTATCCGCACTTCTACCATATAGATACCTCTTCCACCATTACTCCTTCCACTACCATTACTCATCTTTATAGTACCATGGCCACTAGTAGATTGTAGGAATCCTTTCAAGTCAAACTTTATGATTCAATAGTAAGTTACAATATCAATTATGAATGAGAATTGCCATATTTATAATTTGCAATATGGGAAAGCTAAATTAAACTAAAATTTTATTAACTTACTAATAAATTGATAATTATTGAAAAGCCATCATGTTCAAGATAAGTTAAAACAAATAGAAACCTAAACTACATTATAGTCTAATTACTTAATCATAAGTGCTATGGAGTGGAAACCACAAGTGTATAATTAGAAAAAGAAACAAGTCATCTTTATAACTATACCATGGCCATTAGCATCTCACCTTTTAGTACATATCCCTTTTTTCACTTATCCTTTGCCTTATGGCCTAAGTACTAGATATACTTCTCCTATCATATCTACCTCCTCTATGATAAACCACACTTCCACACCCCTTTCCTCCACTACTATTAAACCTATAACTTTGCTCCACTTATTCAAGCCACTTTCGTACCCCATACCACATTCCATACCCTATAAATACCCATAAACTTACCTTTCTTCTTCCATGCCTTTATCCCAAGCCATCACCTCATCCACCCCTCTCACTTCCCATACACTTTATAGTTGTATCCATTTAGTCACCACCACTTCCTCTAATCTAGATGAACTATTTCACAAAGCATATCAAGGAGTAACTTAGAGAATAGAATAGATGTAAAGCAAATTGATTGTAATGATTTTTAATCCTAGGCATCCTAGATAGATTTGAGATTGTGTCTTATCCATTGCCTATGGGTTTTGTGGCACCCCACTTTCCAATGTATGATGGTAAAGTTTCTAACCTAATACACGTCTTAAAATTCAAATACAATTATATATGAACTTAGGATTCCTTTATGAGGATGGGATATTAACCAAGCTATTTTAATTTCTTCTTTTAAAAAGATTATGCTATTGAGTGGTTCTTGATGATGCTATGCTTTGTCCTATTTCTCTTGCTTTAAGTTCATGTTTTTCAAAGACATTCCCAAACTTTTATATATATTGACTATGCCTATAATCATCCTTAAGACATTGAAAGCATTAAGATTGGTATATAATATGTTGGTAAATTATTGTGTGTGAGTTGATGATTGCTCATGAAATATGATAGTACTTTGTGTTAATTTTAGTAGCTTGTGATGTATAGATATCATGTGATGGACTAACCCCCATGCAACAAGCACATGGCTACATTTCATGAAGACCACTTGTCAGCCTGCAACAAAGGAGGTGTTGTCATCCACAGCAAATAGTGTAGTCACCTGCAACCAAAGGGAAAGGACTTTGAATTGATTGGATATGAGTTAGTCATAACTCCCCACTCTTTGACGGTTATCCTTTGATAGTTGACATAGTCATGAATAATGAAGGAAGCTCAGATTGTGGTCCATGTTTTGTTTCTAGTTATGACTATTTTTCATTATGGCTAAGGAGAGTTACAATAGGACTTTCCATCTACATTATTTTTATGGTAGTTTAGTTTCCTATTTCTAGTTTGATTAGTAATAATGTCTTCTCCCTATGTTGTTGGAGAATGGATAGTTATGATATTTATTGCTTAGTAGTTTTTTTCAAATAGGAAAAACCCGATCTTGTCTATATATGTTGTTAGATTTTGTATACGAAAAAAGATTAGACAAAGATTGTGTTATCAGAGTTATTATTGTATCTTTCTCAAGCATTCAATAAAGGAATGCAGGTTTTGAGTTCAGTTAATGGTTTAAGTCATACAATAGAGATCTAGTTAGATATTGTGGAGATCACAGTCACTCAAGCAAGGGCCACTTGAGGTAGTTGTGTCTCTCTTATATGTTCATGTGTTTAGTTTATGTTACTATTTTATGATTGTGTGATTAATGCATGTTGTAATGAGTTTATGTCATGGATTAGTTAGATATTGATAATCTGTATTATTGAGTCAAGGTGATCATTGATTGGTTATTAGTTGTTCCCTTGTTTTGAATTACATAAGACAGTTTGATTTACAGCCAAATGGATACCATTGGTTATTTCTTATCAGCATTACTTACTCAGTACTTGTCAATTCTTGCAAAGTAGAGTTTTTTTCCTTTCAATAGTTTATTCCTATGCACAACCTCTAGATTACAATTCAGGAATCCTTGACTGTAAACATACTACATACACCATCCAAGAAGAATATGATTCCCTGGTTTGAAAATTTAAATGTAACACATTATAACCAGTAGGTTGCTTGATATAGGATCCGTTGATCTGTTGAGTTGTGTGCATGCCCTTTCTGCATCAATGTATTGGTTAATAATGAAGTTCAACATTTTTGGCATGCTATTGTTGGGGATGGTGCTAAGGTTTAGAGTTTCTGAGTTCTTTTTGATTCATGTTTGTATTTGATTTCATAGATATAAGATTTCTTTTTCAGCACTTAGAATTACTTAGATATTCAATCTATCTCCAAACTATCTATTAACACGGTGCAAGAACAGAGCTATTAGCTTATACATCATTGTATGTTGCGGCCAAGAGACCAGTTATGGAGATTTCTTCCATCTAGTTCAAAGGAACAAGAAGACCACTTTGAACCACCCCTTAGACTGGAGGACGTTGTAGATTTAGAAGATATTACCACTGGGTCTCAAGACACAATGGTAGAAGAAGCAGTAGAAAACTCAGCTAAGCCAATTACCTTTGCCTTTCCTATTATAGACCAGGCAAGAGCTGATACCTTGAAGAACATTCCTCCTTTGTCCCTACCAAACTTTCATGGGCTAATCACTAAGGACCTAGATACCTTTATTTTTGAATTTGATGTACTCTGTAGAAGCTATGACTACATGACAGATGCATACGACGCAAACTCTTTCCAACCACTCTTAAGGATGATGCCTTGCGATGGTTTATGGGATTGGGTCAAAATTTAGTAACAAAATGGGTTACCATGAAGGAGAAGTTCTTGCAAAAGTACCAGGACTATTGTCATGACAGAGATATGAGAGGAGATGATATCTTTAGGATGTCACAAAAGGAAGATGAAACTCTTGAAGACTATGTTGAAAGATTTTAGTTTTGCCTCAAGAAGTCAGGGTAGAATCGACTCTCTCTAGAGTCACTCAAGTTGGTCTTCCTAAGACGTGTGAATGAGGAATGCATGGATGCACTGAATTTGATTGGAATAGGGGACATCTCTCAACTCAGGTTTGATGACATTTGTCAAATCTACAGAAACTATTCACGATCGACCTTGAAGAAAAATAGAGGCTTGAGAGACCTACCTTCCACTAAATCATCTACTGGAGTCTCCAGAGTAGAGATCAACAATTTACTATCAAACATGAAAGAGGATATCATAAGCCACCTGGAAACACAACTAGACACCCTACATATAAAGAAGAAGCAAGAGGCAACAGAGACAACTTTGTTTGAGTATTGTCCACATTACCGACAAAAGAAGACCAACTGTAGATGCAAAGGTATTGCTAGTATTTCTGAGGGAAGGAGTGAGAAAGCATATTTCTGAACTATAGAAGATGAAGAAGGTAAATTTTTTACATTGCATAATGCAGGCCTTGGCAGCAAAGATAAGGTATGCCTCAAGATCCCTTGACCAATAATATGCCATTTCTATCATCTACTTCAAACATCCCTAATTGGAACAATGCACCTTGGTATAACATGCCATAGCAACAATGGGCAACTATGCCAGCTGGCTGGAACTAATAACAGGGGTATAGCCGCAACAACCATTTCAACCCTCAAATTATAATCCATAATGGAAGACCAATCAATACCCATGGTCACAATAGTGGCATGTAATTCATCCTTGGCAAGATTCAAATGTGAACTACCCGCAGCCACATCAAGCTCTACTTCAACAACCTACCCTTATGCCAAATGCAGCTTCACCCACTCCTGTTCCACCTAGAGCCAGTCAATTGCCAACCCAACCTGTACCTAATCCTAACAACAAGCATGTTCAACAGGATTATACTAATGAAGCCATCCAATACCCAACCTATACGGTTGAGGTTAGTGATGTGCACCTGCACTCAGGAGAATTGCTTGCTAGACCTTCATCTCCACTTATCATGGAACTAGATAATGAGGAACCAGCCTCCATCATTGACAATCTTTTTAATAACTAGCATAGCCCTCCTAAGCAAACCCTCCGCAGGAAGAAACCATTACCAGGAGCCCTCCATTTCTAGAGAGATTAAACATGCAAGCACTACCTCCATCTGAACATGAATTTGATTTCATTGGGCAATTAAAAAATGTTTGTGTAAAAATTCCCCTAATCCAAGCTATCAAAGATGTACCCATATATAGCATGGCTATAAGGGAACTATGCCTTAAGAAACCAGGAAGAAAGAGAAAAGATCCTCAAACAGTACATGTTATAGGACAACTTGTTGATATCATGTTAGGTAACTTGGATGTCCCAAAATATGCAGATCCTAGAAGCCCTGTAGTGGATGTGAACATCAATGGTACCCTTATCAAAAACACCTTGATTGAATTGGGTGCAGCCATAAATGTAATGACAAAGGAAACAATGAATAACCTTCAATTGGTTAACCTTATACCTACTCCAAGAGTCTTACAGTTGGAAGTCAGGTCAACTGTCAAACTTGAGGGGGTCATTGAAGGTCTTGTGATTACATTAGATTCATGGGAATACCTTGCAGATTTTATGGTCTTACAGCACAAGGCTAGCTTAGGAGGATACCCACTCATCCTAGGGAGACCTTGGTTGGCAACAACATATGCCTGTTGCAAGTATGGGTGTAACCGGTGTTGTCATTGATGTCAACATACTCATGTTGCATTAATAAGAAGGATTGGATGAGCTGTGTGCTGAGGATATTGAGAAAATTAGTCTCAATCAAGAATAGTGAAGAATAGTGATGACAACAAGGTAAAAGTCCAAGATAGGTTGAGGATCAAAGGATGCAGTTTAAAGGGTTTGTAGATATAAGTCTTGAGATGCTCCAGTCAAGTTTTCAGAGGTCCGCATGAAGATCTATAGAAGTTATGGTCGTTCAAGTAGAACCGGCTCCGACAGGTGTCCAGAGATGACAGAGTGACATAGATAGGTTCGGTGAGGTCCGGTAATGCATTATCCTGTTCTGCGGATCTAAGGGAGTGTTGAGGATGTCCCTGTGAAGTATCAAATAGATTGGTCATGGTTTGAAGGTCCAGAAGAGCCTATTCATTTGTGACAGTGATGACAGACTGTGTTCTTGAAGCTCTGGATGAAGGAGAGAAGAATTCCAGTAGGATGATGAAGTGCGGATATTCTTGGTGACTCAGGGAAGGTTATGATGATCATTGGATCATGTCTAGTTCATGTTGGTGGTCCGCATTGAAGTTAGAGTTTGCATTTGAAGAATAACCACCAGATATTGGTGTTCTTCTTGAGACTGGCCAACCGGATATATTACACGTCTTGCGAATGTTCTTGTAGGTGTTTGCCAACTCAGATGATTGTTCCTAAGTCAATGCCTTGTATAAATAAGGGATTGTGAAGTCATTTTGAAAGTGTCTTGTGGTGATGAGTGTGTGGTAGCAAGGAGAAGTGCGAAAGGCAGAGCAGAAGTTTTTGGGCTTTAATGGAACTGATTCAAGCATGGTGAAGATGCTATTTTCTAGTTCATAAAGGTGATACTTATTCCTTTGTAGATAGTGTGTCTCTTGTAGGCAGTGAGCCTCTTGTGAGCAGTGTGCTCGGGCAGTGAGCCTTAATTGGCATGTGCCATTTGTTCTTTTCTATTCTTCTAACAGAGAATACATTCTTGGGTTAATCACCCCGTGGTTTTTCCCTTAACCAGGTTTTCCACGTCAAAATCTTGGTGTCTTATGTGTTGATATGTTTCTGCTTTTGATTTGAATGCATTATGGTTCATGATTAATATTCTGCTAATCACTAAAGAAGATTTAAGTGTTTAAATTGAGAAAGTTTTGCACAACTGATGCACCCCCTCTCAGTTGTATGCCCTAAGTCTAACAATTGGTATCAGAGCTAAGTTCCTCTGAAAGGAGCTTAACTACTTGAGGAGATCTAGGATGTCATCATACAAGAAGGATAGTCCGAAGTTTGATGGAACCAACTTTGCTCTTTGGAAAGGTTGCATGAAATGTCACTTGCAGTGTATGGGAATGGCATACTGGTCCATGGTCACAAAAGCGTATGTACCTCCATAGGGTGGTCTGACAACCCTAAATGAAATCACAGATGTTGAAAACAATCTGCGGACCAAAGAGGCTCTTCTAAGCACATTAACTGACTCAGAGCTCTCAAATGTTATTGACCTACCAACTGCCTATGAGATTTGGATTAAACTGGAACTTTTGCATGAAGGAGACGAGTATGTTAAATGTGCAAGGTTACAGAGTCTGAAAGGGAAATTTGAAAAACTGAAGATGAGAGATGATGAAAATATTACCACCTTTATGCTAAGAGTGAATGAGCTGGTTTGTGGAATTAGAAATTCTGGTGGAGTCTTGGATGAAAATGAGATTATTGGTAAAATTCTTAGATCCCTTCCGGTGCCTCTTACAAAATCAAGGTTGCTGCCATTGATGAATTCAGAACCCATGCCACTATCACAAGAGACCAATTGGCTGGCAAACTGGCTACTTTTGAAATGATAGAGTTTGGAGATGATCCCCCCAAAATTGAATCTGCATTCAAAGCCAGTGCCTCTGTGAAAGGTAAACAAGGATTTGATCCAGGAGAGAACTCATCAAGGAAACTGTCATGGTATGAAAAAGCAAGAAAAGACCTTGAAGAAGAAGAAGTAGAAACTGCTCAACTTGAAGCCCTCATTGCAAAGAGAGTGCCAAGAGGATCCGGTAAGTATGAAGGAAAATTACCTTTTAAGTGTTTTAACTACAATAAGATTGGTCATTTTGCCTCAAGATGTCTGGAAAGATTTTCAAAGCCAAATCCTAACAGATCAAGGTTCCAAAAGAATTGTTACTATGTTCATGAAGAAGATGATAATCAAGGAGTAAAAGATGATGAATTAGAGACAGGAAACAAATCCAGAAGTGAATGGGTGTTTATTGCCATCAAGGACGAAGAACCAATATCCTCTGTATCTATCAATCATAAAGTTGTAGAAAGAGCTCTTGCTGCCCAAGTTGAAGAAAAGAATGATTGGGTCATTAATAGTGGTTGCTCTCACCACATGACAGGTGACAAAAATAAGTTCATAGACTTGGAAAGGTATGAAGGAGGAGTGGTGAAGTTTGGTGATAATTCTGCTGGTAGAATTAGAGGAAGAGGAACTATTTCTTTTGATGGAAGAAACAAAACTAGTAATGTACTGTATGTTGAAGGTTTGAAGCACAATCTTCTTAGTGTTGGACAGTTGGTGGACAAAGGCTATGATCTCTGATTCAAGGATGGAAAATGCAAAATATTTGAAAGATCCGGAATAGAGATTGCATTCGGTGCTTAAACTAAAGGTAATATCTTTCACTTAGTTGGTACTGGTAAAAGCTGTTTATTTGTTCAAGTTGATCAGAGTTGGTTATGGCATAGGAGAATGTGTCATGTGAATTTTGATAATATCATCAAGATAAGCAATACTCAGGCTGTAAGAGATCTTCCAAAATTGGTGAAACCTACTAACAGCTTGTGCAAGGAATGTCAGTTGGGTAAGCTGAGCAGAGTCACATTCAAAAGCAAGAAACTATCTTCTAGCAGATTAGTGGACTTAGTTCACACTGATCTTTGTGGTCCGGCAAGAACCAGGAGTATTCAAGGTGATAGATACTTCATGTTGTTAATTGATGACTATTCTCGGATGATGTGGGTAACCTTTCTAAAGGAGAAATCAGAAGCTCTTGAGAAATTCAAAATATTCAAGGCTATGGTAGAGAATGAAACATGATTAAAGTTGAAGTGTCTGAGGTCTGATAGAGGTGGGGAATTCACATCCGGTGAGTTCATAGAGTTCTGTGAGAAACATGGAATCAAGAGACAGTTGTCTACTCCTAGGACTCCACAGCAAAATGGAGTAGTGGAGAGAAAGAACCGGACCATCCAGGAAGCATCTAGGACCATGATGATGGAAGCAAATATTCCTCAGATCTATTGGAGAGAAGCTGTCAGCACTGCAGTCTATACTCTTAATCGATTTCAAATCAGAAGCAGTACTGATAAGACCCCTTATGAACTCTGGTTTGGCATTACTCCTATTGTAAGATATTTTAGAGTCTTTGGTAGCAAGTGTTACATCAAAAGAGATGAAGATTTAGGCAAGTTTGATGCTAGAAGTGATGAAAGAATATTCTTGGGTTACTCCACTCAAAGCAAGGCATACCGGTGTTATAACAAGAGACTAAGAAAGATGATAGAAAGCACAAATGTGAAGGTTGATGAGGGAATAGAGAAACCCTCAAGGTTTTATGAGTATGATGAAGATGATCAAAATGGTGTTCTAGTCCAAGGAGCTCAATCCTCTCCTAAAAGTTAGATTCAGACTGATCCGATAAATCAGGAAGAAGAGATAGGTCTGAATGAGCCTGATCAAGAAGCAGAAGTGCAAGAAACTCCCAAAGTTCCAAGGTATGTAAGACTGAACCACTCTGAAGATCAGATCATAGGTGACAAAAGCAAAGGTGCGCAAACTAGAAGGAAAATTGCTCAAAATTCAGATGAATATTGTCTGATTTCAAAGATTAAACCTAAGACAATAAATGAAGCCTACAATGATGAAAACTGGACCAAAGCAATGGAGGAAGAGTTGATACAAATTGAGAAAAATCACACTTGGGATCTTGTTCCTAGACCTAGAAACAAGAATGTGATTGGAACCAAATGGGTCTTCTGGAACAAACTAAATGAAGCTGGTGAAGTAATTAGAAATAAAGCCATATTAGTCTGCAAAGGCTACTCTCAAATAGAAGGGATTGATTTTGAAGAAACCTTTGCTCCGGTGGCAAGAATTGAAGCAGTCAGACTATTTCTTGCATTTGCTGCCTTCAAGGATTTCAAGGTGTATCAGATGGATGTCAAGTCTGCCTTCTTGAATGGTGACTTAGAAGAAGAAGTGTACATTGAACAATCGGATGGTTTTCAATTATCTAAGCATGGTGATATGGTCTGCAAATTGAAGAAGGCACCGTATGGACTAAAACAAGCCCCTAGAGCCTAGTATGAAAGACTGGACAAACATCTTTTGAAGATTGGTTTCAACAAAGGTACTGCTGACAGTAACCTATATTTCAAAATTGATCATGAAAACATCTTGATTGTTGAAGTATTTGTTGATGATATCATATTTGGAGGAAGAGACAGTATGTGTAAAACCTTTGCAAATCAAATGAAAAGTGAGTTTGAAATGTCAATGCTCGGTGAAATGAATTTCTTCTTGGGTCTGCAAATTACTTAGACAAAGAAAGGAATCTTTATTTCTCAGACCAAATATGTGAAAGAATTATTGAAGAAATTTGGAATGGAAGATTCAAAGCCAATGACACTCCCATGGCAACCGGATGTAAGCTGAGCAAAGATGATGACTCTCCTAAGACAGATCAGACCAAGTATAGATCAATGATTGGAGGATTATTGTATCTCACTCAGACTAGACTAGATATAATGCAGGCTGTTGGTCTTGTGGCGAGATTCCAGGCTAATCCCAGAGAATCTCATGTCATGGCAATCAAAAGAATTTTTAGGTACTTAAAAGGAACAATTGAGTATGGCCTATGGTATCCCAGAGATCACGACTTTTCTCTTCATGCATATACAGATACATATTGGGCAGGAGATGTGGATGATAGGAAGAGTACAAGTGGAGGAGCATTCTTTTTGGGAAAAAGGTTGGTTTCTTGGCTAAGCAAGAAACAAGAGGCAATATCCATGTCTACAATAGAAGCAGAATACATTGCAGCAGCAGGTAGTTGCACTCAACTTTTGTGGATGAAGTAGATGCTAAGAGATATTCAAGTAGAATATAAGGAGCCTATCATAATTTTCTGTGATAATTCAAGTGCAATAAATATTTCTAAGAATCCGGTATTGCATTCTAAGACCAAGCATATATCTATCAAATTTCACCTTCTGAGAGAACAAGTGAACAAGGGTGAAGTCAGATTGGAGTATGTGCCCTCCAAGGATCAGCTTGCAGATATTTTTACTAAACCTCTTCCCAAGGACTCTTTTGAGTATCTCAGGGAGAAGTTAGGGGTCATGGACCCTCCGGTGATGAACTAGGATGCACTGATGTGCATTAGTCTGGTGGATATCACAGTCATATCTTGCAATCTAGATTGATGTTGGGGAGCTGCTACTCAAGGGGAGCAGCATGTATGAGTCTGAGGTGGTGAAATTGCAAGTATGAGCCCTTTGCCATTGATGTCAAAGGGGGAGAGAAGACATGTGAAAAAAAAGTGGTTGCTGATCAAAGGGGGAGAAGTAAAGGGAGAGAAGACATATGAATGGTTGCTATTGATAGGGGGAGTTGTGACAGTAAGGAGAAGTTCTTGTCTTGATGGTTTTTCACATCATATGTTGCCATCAATGACAAAGGGGGAGATTGTTGCAAGTATGGGTGTAACCGGTGTTGTCATTGATGTCAACATACTCATGTTGCATTAATAAGAAGGATTGGATGAGCTGTGTGCTGAGGATATTGAGAAAATTAGTCTCAATCAGGAACAGTGAAGAACAATGATGACAACAAGGTAAAAGTCCAAGATAGGTTGAGGATTAAAGGATGCGGTTTAAAGGGTTTGTAGAGATAAGTCTTGAGATACTCCAGTCAAGTTTTTAGAGGTCTGCATGAAGATTTGTAGAAGTTATGGTTGTTCAAGTAGAACCAGCTCCGACAGGTGTCCAGAGGTGACAGAGTGACATAGATAGGTCCAGTGAGGTCCGGTAATGCATTATCCCATTCTGTGGATCTGAGGGAGTGTTGAGGAAGTATCAAACAAATTGGTTCGTGGTTTGAAGGTCTGGAAGAGCCTATTCATTTGTGACAGTGATGACAGACTGTGTTCTTGAAGCTTCAGATGAAGGAGAGAAGAATTCCAGTAGGATGATGAAGTGCAGATGTTCTTGGTGACTCAGGGAAGGTTATGATGATCGTTGGATCATGTCCAGTTCATGTTGGTGGTCCGCATTGAAGTTAGAGTTTGCATTTGAAGAATAACCACCGGATATTGGTGTTCTTCTTGAGACTGGTCGACCGGATATATTACACGTCTTGCAAATGTTCTTGTAGGTGTTTGCCGACTTAGATGATTGTTCCTAAGTCGATGCCTTGTATAAATAAGGGATTGTGAAGTCATTTTGAAAGTGTCTTGTGGTGATGAGTGTGTGGTAGTGAGGAGAAGTGCGAAAGGCAGTGCAGAAGTTTTTGGGCTTTAATGGAACTGATTCAAGCATGTGAAGATGCTATTTTCTAGTTCATAAAGGTGATACTTATTCCTTTGTAGACAGTGTGTCTCTTGTAGGTAGTGAGCCTCTTGTGAGCAATGTGCTCAGGCAGTGAGCCCTAATTGGCATGTGCCATTTGTTCTTTTCTATTCTTCTAACAGAGAATACATTCCTGGGTTAATCACCCCGTGTTTTTTCCCTTAACTGGGTTTTCCACGTCAAAATCTTGATGTCTTATGTGTTGATATGTTTCTGCTTTTGATTTGAATGCATTATGGTTCATGATTAATATTCTGCTAATCACTAAAGAAGATTCAAGTGTTTAAATTGAGAAAGTTTTGCACAACTGATTCACCCCCCCTCTCAGTTGTGTGCCCTAAGTCTAACAATGCCTTTATAGGATGTAGGTCAAGGAATATGATAATTTCCTATTGGAATATAACAAATAAATTGGTCTTTTATGCCCCAGCACAACCTTTTGTTATATGGAGCAAACCATTTGGCCATACCTAGAGGATACCAACCAATATTCTCTTCAGACATTAATGACAATTGAATGCAGCCCATTATTGACTATCCAGGATGAAGATGAAGTGCTTTCCAATATGATACAAAACACTTATGGAAGGGACCCACAACAAGACCCATGTCTAGTATGCCTGACTTGCCCACTGCATAATATCCTGCCTTCAATCAACACGCAAGCCTATGCTTCCACTACTAGCATGTCTCATCATTTGCTTCCCCATAGTTATAGCCTCAATTTATCAGGACTAGATATTGCCTCTGTCATGGCCTTTGCAACACCAGTTGACATTACACCAGGCAAGACACTTAATATAAGCAGTGAATTAATAGTTGTTCAGCAGTCTGAATCAGGGATTTTTTTAGTGGTGAATCTTCGCCAATTGGCGAATAGTTCATATCCGCTCATTGGAAATTGGCAAATACATTGCCACCAGTGGGGGACCAATTCACCCAAATTTTTTAGATTTTTTAGTCAAATGCGTTTCAATTCATCACCCAATTAATTTATGAGTCATTTAAAATTAGTATTTTCACCATGGTATACTACGTGGTTCTAACAGTGATTCACCTAGAATTTTGGAGACATGTTTTAATTCACCCACATATTCACCATTATCATTAAATGGTTTACATGTATGAGGACCAATTTTGCCAATACCATTATAACTCCATGCTAATCCCAGGGCCATATTCACCTAGAAAATTACAACATATGTGTTTGATCGAGGTCCATTTTGCCCAACATTTATAGGTGACCTATTAATAGTACGAGGGATTTGCCACATTATTACACTGCCATTTGAAAATCCCGTGGTATTCACCAAATATGCATTGATATAAATGCATTTGAAACTCTAATTAATCCTTTACACATTTTGTTCAGCTCTAAGCTCTCAAATCCTCGATTCATTTTAGATCATAGAGAAGTTACAACTCTAGGCATTGGCGAGTCACTGAAAGGTAAGTGATCATTTCTTAATTGTGTAATAATATAAGATTCATGTTGATTATTTATCTCTTTGTTTGGTTTCATTGTTACAGATGATATTGAGTAGGAGTTAGGACTAGGGAGATATCTTAATCTGGGACCCAGGGATCTATATTCTATCATCTACAATTTATTCTTGAACAAAATGACATTTTTTCTATAGCTTTTAATTCGTGAGAGATGTCGAACAAGAAGAAGTTGGCTGAGGGTGGTGAATGGAGGTCATCAAAACATAGAAACATAAAGTCATACTTTGGCAATGTTGGTGGTCCATCTGATGGAGCTACAACATCAGAACTTGTACCATCTATTGACTTGGAACACAATGCCACAATCACAAATGATATTCTAGGGAATACCCAAGGTTGCAGGAATGATGACAATGCTACAGATGATGTTCTAGGGAATACCTAAGGTAGCAGGAATGATGAGAATGCCACAGATGATGTTCCAGGGAATACCCAAGGTAGTGGGAATGATGACAATGCCACGGATGATGTTCCAAGGAATACCCAAGGTAGCATGAATGATAATACGAATAAATCAAACTCAACAAATGATAATGAAGTTATAGAAGTCAATGAAGATGAAGATCCTACAAGTGCACGCAAGGGGAAAAGAAAAGCCAAATAAAAAAAGGGGCATGAGTGGGATATGTCAAGGAATTTTTAGATTGATTGGGTGTCAAAGTACCCATTCATTGAACTGGTGGAGAATGCAAACAAAGATGAACTTCCCATAGAATGCAAGTGTAAGATTTGCAGTTGGAAATATCGTAGGGACAAGAGGTTGCAGCTAAAACTTGACACCATAGAAAAACATATTGGTAAAATTTATGAAAAACAAATCATAGATGGACATGAAAAATTAGTGATAAGATGGAAAACAAAGGAAGAATGTCTTCATGTAAAAAATTCCCTGGAATATGATGCACATATGCAAAGAAAGGAAAAGATTCATGTTGGTGGAAGTTCAATTGAAGCTTAATTTGGAAAGATGATGAGAGAGTTACAAATTGCAAAAACTATTCAGTTGGGTGTTGTTTTTCATATTTTGACCAGAGGGCGTCCTATGATAGACTACCCAGAATATAATAGTTTATTATCTTTTATGGGTAACACACATTAGTCAATAAACAGTGGATGGGAATGGGTAGGTTGTCTTGCTAAGGTGGAAAACCATGATTTACAGGAAAAAAATAAAAGAGTCAACTTTTATTGCATTATCTCTAGATGAAGTTACAATAATAGATAATACTTCTTGGGTATGTATGCATGTGTATACCGTGGAAAATCATGTCCACCAACCTCATCCACTCTCTGTTTATAAAATGAAGGAGAATGCAACATCACAAAATCTATTTGAGCTAGTTAAGAAATCTTTGAAGGAAATTGGAGGTATGGATGACTGCACAATTGCCAAAAAGTTGGTGTGTAGGGGCAAATGGAGCTTCCGTAATGCAAGGTCATAGGAATGGTCTGTGTGTAGAGATACAAACTTCTATTTCACCAAACATGATTGACATTCACTACATGGCCCATAGAATGAATTTAACATTTAAAATGGTGAGCAGGTTTCCTATAGTATCAAAAGTTGAAGATCTAGTCCGCAAGATCTACTCATACTTCTACTGAAGTCCCAAATGATTTTTGGAATTTCAAAATTTTGTTGAGGGAATAACTGCAGGAAATAATCTTCTTAAAGATGTTGATACCAGATGGATCTCCTTGCATGAACCAACGAAAAGAGTTTTAGCAGAATATCAATCCTTGATTGGAGTAATG
This sequence comes from Cunninghamia lanceolata, assembly GCA_027924645.1. Lineage (NCBI taxonomy): Eukaryota > Viridiplantae > Streptophyta > Pinopsida > Cupressales > Cupressaceae > Cunninghamia > Cunninghamia lanceolata. Next base: position 357,595 of record BSBN01000056.1, read on the forward strand.
TATGACCATCGCTTCACAATTGAGATGGCTCCTGACCTCTTACATAGGTTAAGTGACATAGAGACACTCCTCATTTTAGATGGTATTCTTCACATGCTGGTTGAAATGAACATGCTTGTGAAAAAAGCCCAAGAAAGAACTATGTATATTTTAAAATATACTAGACTACGTATAATGATATGCATGACCCTCGATAATCTATATCTATCAGACCAGTCTTTCATAAGTCCAAAATTTAGCAGTTGGCACTTGATAAAAAATGTGACTAATCCTGCTAATTTTTTACAGTTTAATGATAGCAGGGAGTTATGTGTCTCTGTAAAGGGATTTGAGATACCAAGACACTATTTTAACACGGTCAGACACACTATCAGAGAAGAAGTTGTTACAAGGGAAGCTTTTGACAACATTGTAAATTATGTAAGTACTACTTTAAAGAATATTGTGAAATCTCTTTCCTTGGAGATTAGAGATTGATTCCCTCATGATGAACTACTTGAAGCCATGTCTGTAGCGTATCCTCAATATTGGGTCAACTATCAGCGAAGCACAATTTTCACAATAAGATAAGTACCTTAATGAATCATTTTTGCAAAAGTATAGAATTCGATGGACAACAAATAGAAGGAATTATAAATAAATTTAAGCTTACAGAGCAATCAACTTGATATGTAACATCAATGAAGTAATAGTTTAAACTCATGGAGGCTCCCTACCAAGATGGATCGATAACAAAGCTTTAGGCAACCTTAAGTTAGAGCAAAATATTGTGTGATTCATTATCAAAATATTTCAAACTTGTTGATTTGTGTCAAACCATGATATTGGGGTCAGTGGAGGATGAGATTTTTCAGTGCATTGGGGTTCTTGAAATAAAACATAAGAAATAAACTTGACAAGAATTTGGAAAATTTCTTGAGAATGTATACAAGTAGACACAATATCTAGAATTTTCCTTTTGATAGGGCACTCGTAATTTGGGGGTCCTTATGTGAAAGAAGAGGGTTGTGCAACACTTCAAACAATAATACCACACATGACAGTGACACAATGCATACCAGTACGACATGTAGTGGTAGTGGTGTTGATGAGACACTCTTATGTGGAGATGTGGAGATAGAAGAAAATGAAGAACATGATCAAGATGACACTAGATATCATGGTCAAAGGGAGGAGAATCAAGATGATGAGATGATTTGGCAATTTGAAGGGATTCAACAGTTACTAGGTATTTATACTGTATTTCATGTTCCAAACTCCAAAATGTTGTTAATGACATTTTATTTGTCTATCAGTGATGTACATTTTTCATTTTTGACTTAAAGAATTAATTTTTTCTTATTATTATTGTGTGATATTGATAAGTTTTACAAGAATTCAACTAAATGTATAGTAATCAACAACAATAGGATATTAATATACAACATTGGTAAATATTTAATGTGTATGTAGAAACCAGAGTTTTCCTGAAGTAGACAACTAAATAATATAGATAATTTGAACACATAAATAGATTTCAGTCTTATATTGATTTTCAAATGAAGGAATACATATAAGTATTATATTTAGAATTTACAATAACTTGCTCAAAACCAACTCTATACAATGCTCTATTGGAAACACATATTACTATATCATTTTATCAGTTGTTGTAGTGTGCTCCACTCTTCATTTGATGAAAGTGCAATATGTCTTAACTCATGGTAACCGAGTTGTAAGTGTGTTAACACTTATAATTGAAATTGGTACTTGACTTGAATGTATCAATCAAAGTTGCATTCAAGGTTATCAGTGGTTTGATAGAAACCAAAAAGTTTACCTCATCAATCTTTTGAGGAAACTGGTCCTTATCCAAATTCATTTTATCCTCCATCTTTCTTTTGAAAGCAGCCTTTCCAATGTATCAGTATGATGGGTCAAAAGCCACTGGCAAACCAAGGTTTTTCAAGTATTCTTCCTTTGTTTACAACCTCTTTGTCAACACTGTAGCTTGGTCCAAAAGTACCTGTGCATCTTCTAGCTTCGTACATTTTTGAATGATAGACGAGGTCTTTATTGTGGCATCAATATAGTTCTGAATTCCTTTGGATTCCAATTCTTTGTCACTAGTTTTGTAGATTGATTGAAAAATTTTTGTTTGCATCTGACTATCTTGAAGTTGTCATGTCTCCATTTTCAGCAATGTATTGTTTCATTGAATTACTACAAAATAGTAGATCATCGGTGTATTCAAACAATTTAGACAAATAATCAATCCTCTTCATTATTTTCTCCCAAATTTTATGTTTTATATAAACCACAATGGTTTATATGAAACATTCAGATACTTTGTTTTGGGAGGATTTTATTTCCTTTTCTACATTCCTCAGTTTTATCTACAAATTTTTAGAGTTTTTTTAATCTCTTTCTCTACACTTTCTTCCCACAACTATCCTTCTTTTATTGCTTTTTGCAGTTGGACATTGGCTTCATTCAGGGATTGTTGTAATTTTCTTGAATTGGCTTTTTCATTATCATAATTATTTATCATTTCACTTAACCTTTTCTTCAGTTCTTTCACTTCCACATCTATTTGTTTATTCACTTCACTTGAAGATGTAGAGATAAAGTTTTTATCCTTTTCTCTAATTCTTTGGTCATGCTCTCTACTGCTTTCCTCTTGGCTTTTTCATTTGCTATGTTTGCCTATAAATTTTCTATTTGAGTCTGCAACCTGTTACGTAAATCACAAGTCAAATTAAAATGATCAATATGAATGGAAATAACATCACTGAATATATTTTCCTTCTGTTGTAACTCAATTACTGGAACCTGTCTATATTACAACTCTAATTTTTAGACAATATATTAAACAAGGTTACCAAGAAATTAAAAACAACCATACCTTTTTCTCTCTCTCTTGCTTTAGCAATGATGTGTACACCACTTTGTTGTTCCTTTTTGATACATTAATTTTGTCAAAATTTCTCATTCTAGAAAAATCCACTTAGATGGTGCTCACCTCATAGTTAGAGTGTTGCATCTAATCCTCTGGCTTATCTTGAACTTTGGGCACAACAATCATGTATTCCATTTTTTTGGTTTTTGGGTCAAATGTAGGCAATACCCTGGTTGTTGCAGGCTTTGAAGTTGCAGTAGTCTCTATCTCTAGCACTTGCTTCTTGTGTCTTTTAGATATATTTGCTTTCTTTTCAAACTTAGCTTTGTAATCAGATCTTGTGACTATTGACACAACTTTGAATGGTGAAGGAGTAGTTGTAGTGTTGGGGGCATCTCTAATTAATTGAGGCTGACCTGATTATCCATTCCTGTCCCAGTCACACTAACGATAAGAGGGGGTGCCTTCTGGAAACAATTCCTTTGATGTGGATGTGGAATCAAATTCAAAACCTATCATAATCTTTTGCCTCTTAGTCCTCATAAGGCCTTGTTCTGTAAGTTTGTCTATAGTATCATCTAATGTTATTGTTGGCCTCTTTTGAGTTTGTTGTTGCAGCTCTTTCTAACCACTACTACTATTACCTATACCATCACCAGATTTTCCACCAGTAGCATTAGAATGTCTACCATCTCCTGTAGGAAAAGAATGAGAAACATACATATCAGAAGACCCTTGTGGTATTGTTTGTGATTGTATCTCACTCTGAGGATTTAAAGCTAGAATAAAACTAACCTCCTTATGTGTATGTGTATGCCCTTTGGCTTGTTCATCATCTCCAATGCCTTGAAGATCATTAGGTTTTCTAGGGTTTACCTCTAGTACCATCCAAATGCCTTGTCCTATGGGCCCCAAACCACCACCTTCATAACCCAATTTTTGGGCTATTAATGCCCATGTAGTATATGTTTCTCTTGTGGTCTCACTCATATGAGGTTTGAATTCATAGGCACTAAGATCTCTAGGTTGGTCTTCCTCCTCATCATCACTTTCAACATTAGTTGCTTAAGCTTCAGAGGGATGCTCTATATCCCACAATTTTTTGAACTCTTGATCTTGTGAGATTTCTTCAAAGTCTGTAGTAGCTTTTGGATCACTGTGATCCTTCCTCATAGACCAAAAGGCATTAATTTTTGATTGTGACCATTGTTCCTCTGTACAAGCATCTCTTAGAGTCTTTGGAATTTTTGTATACATATATGTTTGAGCAACTCTTGTATAGAGATTGTTGTATCTCTTGATTGCCACCTCTGTCTCTCTTTGTGTTTGTGGAATTGGATGCAATCCCATTATTTCTGATGACAATATTTCAAAATTAATACCTCTTTGAGGAGTTTCTTCCATGACTTTTTTGACCTCATTCCAAGAATTCTTATTTCTCAACATTTCTAGCACAGGTTTACTTTCATGTTGAATTCTAGTTGGAACGTTCTTATTGGCAAAAAGCCTTGCTTTAATCACGTCACATGGGTCATATTGCCAGTGAGAGTCAATATCAAATTAAAAAAATTGTAAAATTTGATGTGCCACAGCGAAGGATTTTCTCTCGAATGTGAACCATCCACATGAAAAAGGTAAGGAAGGAAATATGCTCTTCTTTTGCCGATTAACAAAGTGTAGTTGATCTGTACTGTCCATCTACTGTATGTATTCCAATGCAAAAACCCTCTTGTCACATGTATTGGAAGCTTGGGGGGCTCTACTCTTGATCCATTAAATCTTAGGACAATATATTCCTCCATGAAGTACCAATCAGCCAATTGTATTTCTTTTCCTAGTTAAATGTAATTTCTACAAGACTCGGGCAATCTAGGCATTGGAGTATTTGTAATGGCTTGATACAATGAAGCCAAAAAGTAGTCCACAAAATGATTGTAGTTCTTTCAATTATGATACATCTTTATCTTATGGGTCTAATCTTGTTGTCCTGAAACATCCTAGCAAACTTCACTAGAAATAAATAGCACAAGTAGGTTGTGAACCTAAATGTCTTTCTATTGGAACTAGAAGTGGGAGCTTCACTTTGACTTCATTTAATCATTAAAAACTAATCATGCATGGATTCTATAATGTGCTCAAGAAATTTGTATTTGACAGGTGGAGTGCATTTATGGATATTGTATACCATTTCAAGGAGGCTTGCATCCACTAGACTATTATTATCCAATCCAAGGAAAAACACTAGTATAGAAATTATATCCTGAACCCATGTTTTAAAAATATCAATTTTATAAGGAGTCTTATGATTTTGATTGAGTAGGGCACCATCCAATGTTACAGATTTGAGAAAATTATTTTTATCATTTTCACTATTTGCTTCATAAGTACTAGCAATTTTTTCTAGGTTTATGTGGATGTTTCCACAATCTTTAGCAGTAACACCCAACGATTTGCCAAAATATTCTACAGTAATGGGTTACATTACTTCCTGGCTATCTTTTCTAAGAATTGCTCTTTTATTTTCATCATAATTCTGGGCACAAACCATGATAAATTCAGGGCAAGGGAATGTTGAAATGAACCAGACAACTGAGAGGGGGGGTAAATCAGTTGTCTCAAAACTTAAACAATTCTACACCTTAAAACATTAAACACTTGTCCACTGTTTGTTATGATTAAGTCATGAAAGTATAAACTTAGAAACATAAACACAATTGCAAGATCATACACAAGTGACACCAGATTTTTACGTGGAAAACCATGTTAAGGGAAAAACCACAGTGGATATTAGTCCACAAGTTATATAAGTTATAATAATACCAAAAATCAGAGGCTCACTACCAATAGGGCTCACTACCCAGAAAAAGGCTCATTACTAAGGGTTTTGAACTGAGATGTTAGCATCTACTCCATGCCTGAATTCAGTTCCATTGAAGTGCAATACTCTTTCTCTGCTCTACTCTGCCTTCTACACTTCTTCACTTAACTTTGCATTTTTTTCACACAAGGATATCTTTTCCATGACCAAATTACAATTATATATATCATTCATCAACCTTGGAATGTACATCAAGGTTAGCACTACATTCATCAACCATTGGAACAATCTCGAAGATCGACATTACAAACATTTACAAAATACGTCTTGACCTAATACAAAATTATTCTAAGGAAATGTAGTAAAGATGTATACGGATCACTCCACATCTTAGCTAGGACTCAAACATGATCTTCCACGCCACGACATGCTTCTACAATCTTCAATATATCTCCACAATCACTGGCATTAACCAAGTTGGCTAAGACTGGTTACACGCTACGTTATCTAGGAACAAACTTCAAACACGATCTCAATTCCTTAACACAGACCAATGTAATGTAGGAACATGATCAGGAGGCATCCACAAGCACGTTGTAATCTCCAGGAGCAACCGCAGAAACTCTAACCACTTTATCCATGAGATTCTTCACACAGGAGCACATGAACTTCACTGTCTTCAATTGTCATGAAAGAAAGATAGCTTGCGGACTGCCAAATCATCAACCATTGTAGTTGTAGGTACTTACCATCATCCTAGACTTCCCTCTAGAACCTTAGAGCAAAATACTTCAATGCGGAGGAATGCGGAGCAATAATCAGAAAAAGTAGGTTTTACTCTAGTGAAAGTAACTCACTCAAATCTTCATATCGGAGGCCCAAACTCAGGATTTAGCATCTTCAAACATGCTTCTAAATAAATTTCAATCCACAGACCAAGATCATTAATCTGCAGGAAATGCGGAGCAATCTTTTGGACTGTTCTTTAGTATCCAACTCACTGTCTTTACTGTGATTCACTATTTCCTTTCTGATTCTTCTAGAGGGGCTAATTTTCTCAATGTCCTCAACATATAAGGCTTCAAATCAATCAAAAGACAAGGATACAGTTGAAATCAATGACAACATAGATATGGTGACATCAATGACAACACCGATTAGGCACATACTTGCAACAATCTCCCCCTTTGTCATTGATGGCAACATATGATGTGAAAAACAACAACATCCATTATGAAAAGATTCTCCCCCTTTATCTTTACACATCTGGAATCTTTCTCTCTGAGTTTTTCACATGATTTCTCTCCCCCTTTGACATCAATGGCAAAGGACACATACTTTCACTCTACTGCTCTGAACCAAACTCTCTCCATCTAACTACCCCCCTGAGAAGTAGCCCTTATAAGCATCAATCCAAATCTGGAGGTAGATATCTAAGCACCACCGGACTAATACACTCTTGTGCATCTTAGTTTAGAGTAGGAGAGGTGATAACCCCTAACTTTTCTTTGAGATACTCAAAAGTATCCTGAGGTAGAGGCTTGGTGAAAATGTCTGCAATCTGATCTTTTGTAGATACATACTCCAACTTGACTTCATTCTCTGTCACCTTTTCTCTCAGAAAGTGATATCTTATGGATATATGCTTTGTCCTTGAATGCATTACATGATTCTTTGATATGTTTATGGCACTTGTATTGTCACAAAAGATTGTAATTGGATCTTCATACACAACTTTGATGTCCTTCAATGTCTGCTTCATCCATAACACTTGAGTACAACTGCATGCTGCTGTAATGTGTTATGCTTCTGCAGTAGATAGAGATATTGAGTCTTGTTTCTTGCTTAACCAGGATACCAACCTTTTTCCCAAGAAGAATGCACCTCCACTTGTACTTTTCTTGTCATCCACATCTCTAGCCTAGTCTGCATCAGTGTATGCATTAAGAGTAAAATAATTGTCTTTTGGATACCACAAACCATAATCCATTGTGCCTTTCAAGTATCTCAATATTCTCTTGACTGCCATCACATGTGACTCTTTAGGTTCTGCTTCAAATCTTGCCACAAGACAAACTACATGCATTATGCCAGGTCTGGTTTGGGTCAGATAAAGTAATCCTCCAATCATAGATCTATACCTTTTCTGATCTGCCATTGGTGAGTCATCATTGTTGCTCAACTTACAACCAATTACCATGGGAGTACTTACCAGTTTAGAGTCCTCCATCCCAAACTTCTTTAACAATTCTTTCACATACTTAGACTGAGAAATGAAGATACCTTTATCTGATTGATTAATTTGCAGACCTAAAAATAAATTCATCTCACCAAACATGGACATTTCAAATTCATTTTGCATTTCCCTAGCAAAAACCATGCACACACCTTCATTGCCTCCAAAGATAATGTCATTAACAAAGACTGCAACAATTAGGATTTGTTCATCATTGATCTTGAAATAGAGATTGTTGTCAGTAGTACCCTTACTGAACCCTAACTATATCAGATATTTATCCAATCTTGCATACCAGGCCCTGGGGGCTTGTTTTAGTCCATATAATGCTTTCTTCAATCTATACACCATGTCACCCTGATCTGATGACTGGAATCCTTCCAGTTGTTCAATATAGACTTCTTCCAATTCTCCATTCAAGAATGCAGACTTCACATCCATTTGATATACCTTGAAATCTTTGTAGGCTGCAAATGCTAAAAACATTCTTATTGCTTCAATCCTTGCCACTGGTGCAAATATTTCCTCAAAATCTATTCCTTCAACTTGAGAGTGTCCTTTGCACACGAACCTTGCTTTGTTTCTTACCACTTCACCATTCTCATTCATCTTGTTCCTAAAGACCCATTTGGTGCCAATTACATTTTTGTCTACTAGTCTGGGAACAAGAACCCAAGTCTGATTCTTCTCTATCTGCATTAGTTCTTCTTCCATGGCCTTTACCTAGTTTTCATCATTGCAAGATTCATTTACATTTTTAGGTTCCACTTGAGCAATTAAACAATAATTAATTTGTTCATCAGTAACTCTTCTTCTGGTCTGAACTCCTTTACTTTTATCTCCTATGATTAGATCTTCAGAGTGATTTAACTTCACATACCTGGGTGTCTTAGTAATGATTTACAGAGCTTGTTCTTATTCTTCGTCTGAGTTTTCTTCTTGCTGCACTACTATTTTGCTTGCAGGGACATCCAGTTCATCAGATTCATATCCACTTGATACCTTTTCCTTGCTTTCATCAACTTTGACATTTGCACTCTCAATGATCTTCTTCAACCTGTTATTGTAACACCGGTAGGCCTTGCTCTTTGAAGAGTATCCAAGAAAGATACCTTCATCACATCTTGCATCAAACTTACCTAGATCTTCATCTCTTCTGATATAACACTTACTACCAAAAACTTTGAAATATTTCACAGTAGGAACTTTACCATGCCACAATTCATAAAGGAGTCTTAGAACTGTTACCTTTTACTTGGACTCTATTTAGGATGTATACAACAGTGTGAATTGCCTTTCTCCAATATACTTCTGGTAGGTCAGCCTCCTTCATCATTGTTCTAGCAGCCTCTTGAACTATCCTATTTTTCCTTTCAACTACTCCATTTTGTTGTGGAGTCTTAGGTGCAAATAATTGTCTCTTTATCCCTTGTTCCTAACAGAAGAAGTTAAACTCATTTGATGTAAACTCTCCACCTATATCAGACCTCAAGCACTTTATCTTCAAATCTAGCTCATTCTCAACCATTGCCTTGAATGCTTTGAACGTTTCTAGGGCTTTTGCTTTTTCCTTTAAGAAGGTAACCCAAGTTGTTCTAGAATAATCATCAATCAACAACATGAAATACCTGTCTCCTTGTAGACTTCTTACTCTGGTAGGTCCACATAGATCTGTATGCACTAATTTCAGTAGTCCATCAATAGATTGGTCCTTGCTCATGAAACTTATTCTTATCTGTTTTTCGAATTGGCTCCTTGCACAAAGTATGAGTAGGCTTCACAAGCTTGGGCAAATCTCTTATAGCCTGAGTGGAATTTATCTTCACAATGTTGTCAAAATTGATATGACACAACCTTCTATGCCACAACCAACTTTCATCATTCTAAGCCAACAAACAATATTCATTAGTCCCTTTCAAATGATAAATGTTACCTCTTGTCTTGTTACCAGTTGCAATCATTGTTCCAGAGCTTTCCAAGATCTTGCATCCATTGTCCTTGAATTTGAGATCATAACCTTTTCCACACATCTAACCAACACTTAAGAGATTGTGCTTTAATCCCTTCACATATAAGACATCATCAGTGTTATGCTTGCCATCAAAAGAAATGGATCCTTTTCCACAAATCTTACCAGCTGTATCATCACCAAACCTAACTAGTCCTCCATCATATTTTTCCAAACTTATGAACTTGCTTTTGTCACTGGTCATGTGATGAGAGCATCCACTATCAATAATCCATTCATCTTTTTCTTCAACAACCTGAGAAGCCAAGGCACTTTCCACTAGTTTTTCTTCCTTCACACAACTAGCAGGATTAGTAGTCACAGGTTCTTCCTTAATAGCAATAAACAAGCATTCATTACCAGAAGCACTAGCATTATCTGGTTCACCATCTGATACTCTTTCATCATCATCAAGATCTTCAACATAATAACATTTCTTTAGAATCCTAGGTCTATCAGGTCTTAGCTTAGGAACTCTTGTGGGGCACCTAGAAGCATAATGACCAACTTTACTACAACTGAAACACTTAAAAGGTAGTTTGCCTTTGAACTTTCTAGTACCTCTGGGCAGACTGTTAACAAAGTTGGCTTCAAGTTCTTCAAGCTCATAATCTTGTTCCACTTTATACTTGTCAGATCTGGGGGTTCTTTCTGAAGTGCTAGCCTTGAAAGCAGTCTCTGTCTTCAGAAGTGAATCACCAAGTTCTCTCATTTCAAAAGCTGTCAGCTTCCGAGTAGTTGATCTTTTGTAATCTGTCACTGTCATTATTTCTTCAATTGTGGCCACCTTATGACTATATGATTTAGGTAGTGATCTAAGAATTTTGTTCAGAATTTTAATATCCTCAATTTTTCCTCCCGCACTTCTAATGCTACTCACAAGTTCGTCGATCTTTTGCATGAAGGATGTTATGTTATCATCTTCACTCATCTTCAAACATTCATATTTTGCCTTCAAACTCTGCAACTTGGCACTCTTCACAGATTCATCTCGTTCATATAGATTCTTCAGCTTATCCTAGATTTCATAAGCAGTTTCCAGCTCCATGATCTTTGTTACTTCGACGTCAGATAAGGCGCTTACCAAGGCATCTTTGGCTCTTATGTTTAACTCGAATTGCTTTATCTCATCTTCAGTGTGAGGACCATTCTTCAATGTTTCATACTTATCTTCAGTTATTTTCCAAACACTATAACCCAAGCAGAGGAGATGGGTTTTCATGTGAATCTTCCAGATGGAGTAGTTTGTTCCGTCGAACCGCGGACTATCCTTCTTATATGACATCCTGGATCAACCTCAAGCGGTCAAGCTTTCTTTCGAGGAACTTGGCACTGATACCAATTGTTGAAATGAACTAGACAATTGAGAGGGGGGGTGAATCAGTTGTCTTAAAACTTAAACAATTCTGCACCTTAAAACATTAAACACTTCTCCACTGATTGTTATGATTAAGTCATGAAAGCATAAAATCAGAAACATAAACACAATTGCAAGATCACACACAAGTGACACTAGATTTTACGTGGAAAACCTTATTAAGGGAAAAACCACGGTGGATGTTAGTCCACAAGATATATAAGTTATAATAATACCAAAAATCAGAGGCTCACTGCCCAGAAAAAGGCTCACTGCCAAGGGTTTTTAACTGAGATGTTAGCATCTGCTCCATGCGTTAATTCAGTTCCATTGAAGCGCAATACTCTTCCTCTGCTCTGCTCTGCCTTCTACACTTCTTCACTTAACTTCACATTTTTTCACACAAGGATATCTTTTCCATGACCAAATTACAAGTTTATATATCATTCATCAACCTTGGAATGTACATCAAGGTCGGCATTACGTTCATCAACCATTGGAACAATCTCCAAGGTCGGCATTATAAACATTTACAAAATAGCTCTTGACCTAATACAAAATTATGCTAAGGAAATGTAGTAAATGCGTATGAGGAAAATTGAGAAGTCAAATGATAAAATCACAACAATGATAATAACAACTCAATAACCCATAACATAAAGAGATCAATCTAAGTAAAAAGCCAATATCAATAAATAAATCAAATAAAACAAGAAAGACTTTACCTAGATTGTATTGTTCTCTTCGTAGATATGTGGATTGCTCAATAATGTTGCGAAACCATGTTTGCAACAAGGGAATGTAGGTGCTCAAAGTGCTCAAAAGATTGATGTCAAAAGATCGTAAGGTGCTCAACGATGTGATGTATGCTCAAAGCATTGTAAATGATGCTCAACGATGCGATGTATGCTCAAAGTGTTGTAAAGGATGCCTGAGAATAAGTGATCAAAGAGGATTTGTGAAGGAGATGAGGGGGGTTTATATAGGTTTCAAACATGATCGATCAATGGATAAAATAAATCCATAGAATGAATGGTTGAGATAAATCAAATAACTCATGTTGAAAGTGCACACGACATGTGTCACTCCAAAAAGGTATTATTATTAAGATAATTGCTTTTTTGATAAAGATAGATTTGATTTCATAAATTAGAATATTTTTTTTTTCTAATTTATGAGTTGATGAAAACAAGATAAATTAAAGCCAATTAACTTAACTTTAGTTTTGCCTTTTTTAGAGTTCTAAAAATAAGACTGATTGTGCACATGAGTTAACATGATATTTTTAGAGCAATTGGAAAGACAATTGAAATTAAATAAATAAATTTATTTAATTGATTGTGCATGATTTTGAAGAATAGATAAGATTATAAATAAAATATTTGATTTTATTTATTTTTAGAGGATTGAGACAATTTAAATAAATTTGCATGATTTATTTAAATTTGGAAGAACAATTTGATTTAATTAAATAATTTAAATTATTTAATTGTAGATAAGAGATGATTTGTGATGAATCAATTAAATAATTGGATTTATTTAATTAATGTAGACTTGAAATTTGAAAGAGGATAATGATTTAATTAAATAATAAAAATTATTTAATTTTGGAAGAATATAGAGGAATTTAATGAAATTAATTAAATAAAGAGGATTTATTCAATTAATGTTGAAAATATGTGATTTGGAAGAATTGGATGAAATTAATTAAATAATTAGATTATTTAATTAACGCTGAATGCAGGTGATTAGACAAATTAAATGAAAATGTAAGTGATGTGACAAAATGGTCATTTTAGGGTGTCTACATTTTTCCCCTCTTTGATGCAATGTAGTTTATAGCGTTGCGTCAAAGAAAATGATTGTTGAAGACATGATACAATTTTGATGCCCCAGTGTAGCTAGTTGCCCTAGTGTAGCTAGCGTAGGATGCCCCCTTGAGAGGAAAGATAGGGTAGCAATAGAAAAACTATGTTGACACTCAACTAGAAGATTGTGTTGGAGATAGGCAAGGTTGGGTTGATGATAGATAGAAGAAAGGAGATAGGAGAGAACATGAGAGAAAGACTGTTGATCGATCTTTTCTTGAAAAACTATATAATGTCATGGAAAAATGGATGGTGTAAATGGATAAGCTTGTTGCAATGGTTTCACAAATGTTTATAAAAAGCAATCCTTATTTTTGATATAGCACATGGATAGTTTGCCACTAAGGTATAAATGACCAAGGTGTTGTGATATCTGAATGCGTGGATGTTGATTCTACAAGCAAGCGGTTTGAACTTAGATCTCTTAGACATAATATAACCTTGTTGGTCATGTGAATGAGCCATAGTCTTAAACATAAAATAAACTTCAATACATAAATGCAAGAAGAATATTAATATGTAAGATGCTAGGTCATAACACACACAAGATAAATATGCTGCTAAGAAAGATGTTAAAGATCATTCCTCAAACACGGCACACAAAAGCAATGACTATGCCCCCAATCCGTACTGCATCGCAACATACCAAGATTATAGATAAATCAAGGTAGTCTTGAATAGGTATTGGAAAAAGGGACAAAAGATAAACCAAAAAGCAAATTGACTGACTTACAAAGTAAACATACAACCAACATATTCTCTTGCCAAAGAGGTTGCTCCTGATAGATATTGTAGGAAAGATAACAACGTTATCGTAGGAGCTATGTTTCTATTAAGGGGTGTTATCTGTTGAAAAAGATAATGTCTTGTTTCAGGAAATGCCACATGTTGTATGAGACACGTATGTTGGTCTCGATCATGGAACACTCTATAATAGACAAGCTTGTTGATCTGTTGTTTGGTTGAGATTGATTTAGCTGATGTTGGCAATCGATATGTAGGATAGTATATGGCTTTGTGAGTAAGTTACTTTGCTTCAGGTTTGTTAAGGACTTTTGATTTGAAAGGATGCATTTGCTTGTTGTTTTGCTGCTTGAGTTAGTCAAGTCAAGGTGAATGGATTTTGATAAATGGAAGATTAGAAAGATGGAGTGTCAACAGATTGAGATGGGTGAAGAATGATGAATCGTATGTGCCTGAGTACTGGATACTTCCTTTGTATCCTAAACTGCCTACATACCCTGTATCCACAGGATCAAGGAGCATTACAAGGAAAGATGAAAAATGATAATATGTAGTTCTAGGTAGAGTGATGAATGGGTTAAGGTGTTTGAGCTTGGGTTGGTGAAATGATGAGATCTTTCGTACCTGAGTATTGGATACTTCCTTCGTATTCCAGACTGCCTACATACCCATATCCATGGGATCAAGGTACCTTAAGATTGCGATGAGATAATATGTAGTTTTAGTTGGTGTGATGATGTAGGAAAAGTGTTAGGAAGATAACAGGCTTACTGTAGGAACAATGTGTTTGTTAAAGGGTGTTATCTATTGAAAGGAGAAAGATTGAAGTGTTTCTATTGTGGTTTTGAAGGTTGATGTTTTACTGTGAACCACGAACAAGGATCCCTTCCTAGACCTAGGTTAAGGAAAGAGTTTCCACCATTCTGGTAGAGGTATTTGCATGGGTGACTGATGAAGAAGACATAGAAAGTTTGACCTAGAACAAGGCAGTGATAACTATTGACATAGATCAAGACGTGGGATGACGACGATGGACATTGACAAATTTCCAAGCTATTCTAGATAGGGAGATGAAAATGCAAACAAGGTCAATGGTTTAATTATGGATGGATGGATGAAGTTTGTTATGAAATGGACATGGAATGAATAGGACTTGATAGATGATGGATGCTGACTCTACACATAGCGCCTGTTTGCCAGGTTTTCACTATGGTACTTATCCAAGACGCCTGTTTGCCAGGTTTTCACCAGAGGATGGATTGTTTTTTTTGGACACTCTGAGGATCAGGCATAGAACTTCTTGAGATGAACACTATTAAGTGGCTCATCTAGAGGAATGTCATCAGGTGTAGCTAAAGTATAAGCTCCTGATCCATATGCTGTAATGACAATAAAGGGTCCTAACCAATTAGGCTCAAACTTGCCCTTCTTTTCTCGATCTGCTTGATTTCTCTGATTTTCTTTTAAGACAAGATCACCAACTTGAAACCATCTTTCTTTGATCTTTTTGTTGTAACTACGCTGGAGGCGGTTTTGATAGACATGCAGATGGTTAAGTGCGGCAAGGTACCTCTCATCTAGTAATTCTAGCTAGCAGCTAATCTGGAAGTGCGATACTCCTCTCCATCAATCAGGTTCTGTAGGGATACCTTGAGGGATGGGATCTCGACCTCTATAGGTAGAATGGCTTTAGAGCCATAGACCAAGGCATATGGTGTGGCACCAGTTGGTGTTCTGATACTAGTGTGGTAGGCCCATAGGGCAAGATTGAGTTGCAAGTGTCAATCACGACCAGCTTCATTGACCGTTTTCTTGAGGATTTTGAGAATGGGTTTGTTTGAAGCCTCAACTTGGCCATTACTCTATGGATAATAGGGAGTGGAAAATGATGTTGGATATTGTATTGGGTGCACAAGGCATGGACATCTTCATTCTTGAATGGCCTCCCATTATCAATGACAATGGCTTGGGGAATACCATACTGGAAAATGAGGTAGTTTAGAATAAACTTGGCTATTTGCTTACCGGTGATATAGGTCATGGGAATAGCTTCGACCCACTTCATGAAATACTCAGTGGCGGTAATGATAAATTTGTGGCTATTGGATGAGGATGGTTGGATTTGTCCTATGAGGTCGAGACCCCATTGAGAAAAAGGCCATGGAGTAGTCACAGGTTGTAGTTCATGAGCTGGTGCGTGAATCAAATCTCCATGCTGCTGGCATTGTAGACACTTCTTAGCAAACTGCAAAGCATCTTGTTCTATTGTAGGCCAGTAGTAACCTGTTCTGAGTATCTTCTTAGTGAGATTAGGACTCGTAGAATGTGTGCCATAGACACCTTCGTGTATGTCTCATAAGGTAGCTTCAGCTTCTTTTGCGTTAAGACATCATAAGAGGATACCATCAAGACTTCGGCGATAAAGTGTATCACCTAGAATGGTGTAACAGGAGGATCGATGGATAAAGGTTTTGCGTTGGTTTGTGGACAGGTCAATGGGAATGGTATCATTTTTAATGTATTCATAGATATCTTCGTACCATGGGGAATTGGGACCAACAAGTTCATAGATGATTTTAGTAATTGGAACGTTGACGGTAGGTATCAACAATTGCTTGATCAAGAATTCACATTTCTGTGTGTTTGCAGGCATGTCTATAAGTGACCCCACAGAGACCATAAAGTCTGCAGCCTTGTTATGCTCTCTTGGAATTTTCTGAAAAGTGATGCTAGAAAAATATGGTTTGTAGGCATCTACTAATTGCTTGTAGGGGACCAACTTTTCATCTTTTGTTTGGTACTCATCTGTGACCTGTCGAATGATTAGTTGTGAGTCTCCATATACCTATAATTCTGTGATGTCCCATTGAATTGCTATATTGAGACCTATGAGGAGTGTCTCATACTTGTCTATGTTGTTGGTGCAAGGAAATGCAAGCCAATATGAATTTGGAATATAGTCATTTTGAGGTGTGATGAATAAGATGCTGGCCCCTGATCCATGCTGTGTGTAGGAACCATTAAAATACAACTTCCATATTATTGAGGTAGAAAGAGTGAAGAGATTCTCATCAGGAAAGTCAGATACCATAGGATGTATATCTATCATGGGTACTTCTACTAATTGATCTGCTAGGACTTGTCCCTTGATTGCTTTTCGATCCACATACTCTATGTCAAATTCACTAAGGATCATGACCCATTTAGCTAGTCTGCGTGTAAGAGCTGCTTTTGCTAGTAGATACTTTAATGGATCAATTTTTGCTATGAGATTTGTATGTTGGTTTAGCATGTAATGCCGTAACTTTTGGGAAGCAAACACTACTGCTAAACAAGCTCTTTCCATAGGAGAGTAATTGAGTTCATAACCCACCAAGGTTCTACTAATATAATAGATTGCATGCTCTTTTCCTAACTCATCATGCTGTGCTAAAAGAGCCCCTAGGGCTGCAGTTGTAGTTGAGATGTACAAGATCAAAGGTCTATCAGTGAATAGTGGTACCAAGACAGGAGGTGTAGCTAGATATTCTTTGAGCTGATTAAATGCTGCTTGACACTTATCATCCCATCGAAATGAGACATCCTTTCAGAGTAAGTGTTGAAATGGTTGACATTTATCTGCTAGCTGTGAGATGAAATGCCTAATAGATTGTAACCTTCCTTGCAGGCTCCTTAATGCTTTTAGGTTCTTTGGTGGAGGCGTCTCCACTATAGCTTTGACTTTTACTAGATCTACTTCAATGCCTCTGCGAGATACAATGTATCCCAACAGTTTTCCTGATGTTACCCCGAAGACACATTTCTTTGGATTGAGTCTTACTTGATACTTTTCTAGTTTGTCAAAGATTTGTCCTAGAATTTGTATGTGATTTGCCCTAGAAGACTTCGCTAGTATGTCATCCACATAGTCCTCCATGATGTGATGAAAGAGGTCATGGAATATCACTGTCATTGCTCTTTGATAAGTTGCCCCTGTATTCTTTAGACCAAATGGAATGACACACCAATAATAGTTACCCCAAGGACAAGTGAAAGTGGTTTTATGTTGATCTTCTTCCGCTATCATTATCTGATTGTAGCGAGAAAATCCATCCATTAGAGAAAGCATTTCATGACCAGTAGTCGAGTCTACTATGAGATCAATTCTTGGCAGTGAGAAGTCATCTTTGGGACATGCTTTGTTAAGATCTTTGAAGTCAGTACACATGCGGATGCCCCCATTTGGTTTAGACACAGGTACAATGTTTAAGACCCATTCTGGATAATCAATAGGTTGATGAATTTGGCATCTAGCAACTTCTGTATTTCCACTTTCACCAAAAGAGCTATCTATGGATGCATCTTCCGTAGCTTTTGCTTGATTGGTTTAACTGTTAGATCAACTATGAGATAGTGAACTACTAGCTTAGGGTCTAGCCCTGACATATTAGCATAGGTCCACACAAAATTGATAGTTCTTTGCAAGAAGAAGTTGGGCAGATTCTTGTGCTCTTGTTCTGATAATGATGCTACAAGGAATGTGGTCTTTGGATGTTGCTCTGTGCCAAGATTTATCTCTGTAGAATCTTCCACTAGGAGAGTTGATTTCTCTTGATACTTAGATGGTAGGGGAAGGTCAAATCCTCCATCCTCAGGTGCCACAGTTGGGTTTTCACCTTTGGATATGTCCTTTGTTTTTACTATTTTGTGATCGAGAGGTGCCACAGTGTGGTTTTCACCTAGAGATCTTTCTTTATTTTTACTTTTGCGACTGGAGGATTTGGCATTCTCACCAAAATAAGCAGTTGGTTCTAATTCCATTGCAAAAAAAACTTTGTGATTGCCAAGAGGGATACCATCCTGGAGTCCCATGAACTCAGTGATAGCTTTGTCATTCTAAAAAACATCTAGTACATGGGCCCCTTGTTGGTCCCAATCGATAAGTTCAGGATAGACAAGTGTTACAATCTGGGTGCTGGTGGTGGATGTTAAGGATACAGATGATAGCATGAAAATGGAGGATTCTATAAATAGGTCAGTCATATGGAGGGAAGAGTCATCGATGATATCCTCATTAGACATCGAATTAGTGGGAAAAGTTTCTGCCACTTTATCGAGGATACCCTCAATGTCCAAGGCACGTGATACCTTTCTACCAAATCCTAACCCCTTTTTCTCTAGTTTATTTGTCACAATAATGGGTTTCATTGTTCCTTGATTTTATTTCCCAAGGCCACCTTTTCCTTTATAACCCATGTTTTTGACTATCCTTAAGCTATTGCCATATTGCTTGACTGGTATTGTGACCGGTTCTTTCTCCTTATAGAGCCAAGAAGAGATGTCTTCAATAGTTTCCTCAGCCAATAATTTTCCCTCTTGAAATTGAGTTAGAGATGCTGGGGGAGGAATTGTTGCTTTCTTAGTTACTTTGGCAATGGGCGGTTGGCCGTAGGATTTAGGGGATAAAGGCATCCACCCTACACAACAAGATTTTGAGATATCATATTCTCCAAAGCCAATATCACGAATGTGAGCTTTGAATTTAGGAATAGGATGAGGATTAGGTTCACTTCAGATTTTCAGGGTTGACATACAGTGGGGATTCATGGGCTTTGTCATTATTGGGTAGTTGGTTGCAATTCTTATAACTGCCTTGCAAGACACGATAGAATTCAAAAGGATTAGGATCTCCTGGAATAGTTATCTCCGTACCATTAAATGGGAATTTGAGAGACTGATGGTATGTTGAGGGAACAAATTTCATGGCATGGATCCATGGGCGTCCTAGGATAATGTTGTAAGGTATCTCGATGTCAAGGACTTGGCACCTGGTTTCAAGCATGACTGGGCCTACTTGTATAGGCAATTAGATAACACTTTTTGAATGGTGCTTTGCATCATCATATCCCTTGATTGTAATACTTTGATCAATATTGACTTGATCCTCAGAGTATCCCAATTGTTTAAGTAACTTTAGAGAACAAATATTGAGACCAGCACCACCATCTATGAGTATGCATTTGATCTTGTGTTTATGGATGAGAACCTCAATGTGAAGGGCATCATTGTGACATGGATCATGGGATGGGAGGTCTTTTTCAGAGAAGACCACATTGTAGGGTGAGGCAATGTTACCTATTATAGCTTGGAAATCTATGACTTCTATGTTGTTAGGAACTGAAGACTCTTGTAGGGGTTTTTCTAGCATGGATTTATGTTCAGGTGATGACCGTAGAAGGTCCAAGATAGAGATATGTGTAGGGGTTTTCCCTAGATGTTTGATAAGATTGTAATTAGATTGGGTTGGGAGACTTGGTATAGGACCACAGATGGTGACACGACCACGACGAGTTGTAACTACGCAATCTGTAGATTTGCCTTTGATTGTGAGGGTAGATACACGACTTTCTTCAAAACGACCCGCAATGGAGTCATAGAAAGTTGAAGCTTTGTGAACACTTTTACCTTTATTAGGATTTTGACCTTGACCATGGTTAGGGAAAGGCTCCTTGTGCATGTTGAGGTCTTTATTGGTGGGTTGAGTTGGTGGTTCATCCTCAAAAGTGATTTGTTTCCATCGATAAGGTTTTGGATTATGTGCTTGAGTTTCATGCATGATGAGGTTCTATGTCCTTTACTCCTATGGAACTCACAATATTCATTTTCTCTATACCATACAGATTTGTAAACAAGTTTGCCATATGGGGGAGTATCTGGTAAGGTGACGAGTCCATTGTTTATAAGTTTCTATAAAACAGTCTCAATAGGCTCTCCCAAGGGGGTGAATTGACATGGTGGAGGGTAATTTTGTTGAGGTTGCTCTTGTTATTGTTGTTGGTTTTGTTGATGCGGAGGTTGACTTGGTTTGGAAAGCTGAAGGGGTTGTTGCAATGTTTGGATATGTTTAGAATCAAACACACCATCATCGACCACATTTTTATTTTTGTTCCAAAATTTTGGTTTGTCGTTTGATTGTTGTTGGGGAGCATTGTCTTTGTTGTTGTTAAAGATTTTGACCACGCCTTTAGCGATGAGGGCTTTTTCAATGTTGATTCCCTTGTAGATAATTTTGTCAAAGGTTGTTGCACTAAGAATTTGTAAATGGAAACCTAATTCTTGGTTAAGGTTATGCACAAGTATGCTAACAAGCTACTTTTCAGGTATCTTGAATGGGAATTTGCTAGCCATTTGTCTCCATCTTTGAAGGAAGGAAATGAAAGTTTCCCCATTTTTTTGTTTATTGTTGCATAGGTCGGTCATGGAGATCTCATGTTCTATGTTGTAAGAGAAATGGGTGGCAAATTTCTCCGCAAGCTCATTAAAAGATTTGATACCCGTGGGTAGGTGTGAAAACCATTCTTGCTTGACCTTCAAGACTGCGAGGAAAGAGGTGAATAAGATATGTGTTGTTATGTGA
The DNA here is from genome assembly GCA_027924645.1 of Cunninghamia lanceolata. Classification (NCBI taxonomy): domain Eukaryota; kingdom Viridiplantae; phylum Streptophyta; class Pinopsida; order Cupressales; family Cupressaceae; genus Cunninghamia; species Cunninghamia lanceolata. The sequence goes on from BSBN01000056.1 coordinate 378,900, forward strand.
GACCTCGAAGCAAGCAAGATAGAATTCTCTAAGATGGTCTTTTGGGTTGCCTTTTCCTTTGTATTTATCAAATTTGGGAATAGTGAAATTGTGAGGAAAAGGGATCATGGGTAATGAGTGATCAAATGGATAAGGACAAACTTCTTCCAAAGAGAAGGTTTTCTTGGTATGGCCAAACGTAAGATCAGATAGTTGTTGTTGAACTTCCGCAAGTTTTAGTTCCATAGTTGTGGGAGGGGTTGGAAACATCTCCTGTTGTCCTAGAAGTGGTTGTTGTTTCCCATACAGAAGATTGTAGTGGAAACCATGGGCATTGGTGTTATAAGGGTCGTATGATTGGTTGGGGTCGTATGTGTTGTATGTTGGGTTTAGATTGGGTTGGAATTGGGCATTTTGATTTTGGGGAGGTGGGGGTGGTGATAGGTAAGAATGTAGGCTTTGTGATGGTTTTTGATAAGAGTTTGGTGGAGGAAGGCTAAAGTTTGTTGGGTTTGGTTGCGGTGGTGGAACATAGCTTTGGGAAGTTTGGTTTTGGGAATGTTGAGGGTGGTTAGGAAATGTGTTGAAAAAGGTTAGTGTAGATGATCATTGTGGTGGGGGGACATAATTAGATGTGTTTTGTGATGGTGGAGGTTGATTGGGGAATGTGTTAAAAAAGGTTAGTGTCGATGAACGTTGTAGCAGAGGGACATAAGTAGATGTGTTTTGTGATGGTTGGGGTTTCGTGACATTGTGAGGTTGAAGGATATGAAGAGTTGATGATGTTGGTGGGGGTGTTTGTTGAGACCCTTGTTGCATGGTTACATAAGTGTTTCCCGGATTGTAATTTGGTGGCATGTTTTGAGAGTTGGTTGATCTTTCTATTGGTGTCTTTGGAGTACCCTTTGGAGTCATGCTTGGTTGAGGTGTATGAGGAGGTGATTTGCGCTTCCTTGGGGCAACTTGCTTTGCCTTCATAGTTTGCTGGAGTCTAGTGGTTACCATGGGATACACTAAGACAATATGCTTTGTTTGAGATGCTTGCTAGGGTTTTTGTTGTGTTTTTTTGGAAAAGAGAATTTTGATGAACAATTTACTGGACCAAAGGTGCTGTATTGTTTGACCAAAGGCACAGGACTGTGTTACCAAAAGTGAGCTACTGTGTTACCAAAGGCGTTGGACTGAGCTGCCAAAGGTGAGGTATTGTTATACCAAAGGCAAGCTACTATTAGACCAAAAGTGAGCTACTGTTATACCAAGGGTGTTGAAGTAGGTCCGCTAGAGGTGAGGTACTGTTATGCCAAAGGCAAGCTACTGTTATACCAAAGGCGTTGAAGTAGTGTCAGTGATGTTTATAAGGCAAATTTTGATAGATTTTGTTTGGATTTTGATTGGATTTGCTTTGGCAAGAGAAAACACAGCAAGCAAAGTGGCAAAAAAGGACTGACACAACATATAGTGTATGTTTGAGGCTCACAAAAAAGCCCAATGTTTCCATAGGTATAAGAAAATTTGCAAACAATATCAATCACTTTTTATCCCTAGAGACAAGGTTTCATTGCAGTAGATCATCTCACAACTTAATTCTCTGTTGACCAAATGTCATTCCACAAAGGTGTCAGACATTTATATCTTTGCGAGAGATGATAGGTAGGGATATCTCACCCTCCCCTCAGAAATCTCAAGTAGGTCACAAGAGCTTTATGGCCGAGGGAATATTATCTCTTCTCAAGGGAACCAATGGTGAGTATCTTGAGGGCTTAAATCGATTCCCCTTGCACTGATGATTACTGCAACGTTTAGAGGTGGATCGGGTAGTCACTATCTAGATTGGTTCTTGGTAACTTTGAGGGACCAATGCCTTATGAGCAATGTGACAAGCTACTAAAAGCTTTAACCAATCCTACTAAGAGTCTCAAACACTTCACTCAATATGAAAATCATTTCCACAAAGAACTAGTACACCTCTTTTCAGTTTGGCACCACAAGGTAAGGCTGATGTCGGTTAGGACTTGGCTTCACCTTATCCCTCTTATGTAGCGGTTCAAAGGAAAACTTCGCTTAGGATTGTCCCTTTTGGATGGAGAGCAATCCAAAAGTAGGCCCTTCTAGAGGAATAACTGAAATGTAAGATCAAGCACATCAAACAAAGGTTCAATTGTCCCATTATAAGAAAAATAAGGTGCAACTAGATTAGGCACACACACGTTTGTAGTTGTCAATTGTCCCTTATGAAATTGACGTGTTTGGCACTCATATCCATTGTCCCTTAGGAAATTGAAGTGTTTTTGCATTCATGTCCATTGTCCCTTAAGAAAGCAATATGTTCCTAAGACTTAGATTGCAAAAAGATGTTTTGTCCCTTAAGAAAGCAATATGCTTTCTAAGATTTGCAAAGATGATTGTTCAATTGTCCCTTAAGAAAGCAATATGTTCCTAAGATTGAAATTGATAGAATTGGTAATTTCTTCAAAGCTTGTCCTACACGAACATGTTAGTGAAACCAATTTGCTCTGTTTGAGTGATAAGAAGTTGCAACAAGTGAGATTAGGTCGACACAAACTCAAAAGTTAGCAAGTGTTTGAAGTCATAGATTGAAGATGGGTCAATGAGTTGACTTTAAAAAATAAAACTCAAAAAATTCTTGAAATGATATTACCATTGTGTAGAGGACAGAAAAATATCAACTTTAAAAAAAAAACATCACCTGAATTCGAGTCCGTTTGTGAAAGTTATGAAGCTTGGAATGTCTAAAAACTGTGATGAGACATAGACAGCAGTGAGAAAATTAATTTTCTAAAAAAATAGAGAATTTTGAGAAAAAAATAATTTCACCACGATGTAGATCACGAGATTCTAGCCTATTTAAAAAAAAGCAATGAAATACGTGTTCATATGACCAAGATAATGAGGTTTGAAAATTACCTTCTTGATTCAAAAGCTCAATGAGGAGGGGTCTAATCTAAGCCCATTGTAATTGACTCTTGGTCACTGATGTGACCTGTTGCTGGGCTAGAGGGGGCTTTATTTAAAATAAATATTTAAAAAAAAAAAAATCTTACCTTCTTGTTTTAAAAACTTACATGCTTTTTTCTTTGTAAATGTGCTTTTTTACCCCTTTTTTAATGCATGTATTAAGTTTTTTTAAAAAGTAAAGTCAAACAATAGGGTACGTGGGAACATGGCTTAAATTTGACAGTCTACCTTCCCTGTCAAGGAACTTTTTTCCTAATTGCCTGTCATGTGACAATTAATTTTTTTAAATGCAAGTCAAAATTTTATATATATTCAAAACTCAAATCTGTGAAATGCCTTACCAAGTGAATATAAAGTGCAGCAAAAGCTTAGAAAGCTTTGTTGAAAAAGCCTAGGATAAATTAAATATTTTATAAAAATATAAATCTAAGGGATTTTTTTTTAAATAATAGAAGTTTCTATTAAAAAATTTAAAAATAAAAGCAAAAAACTACAAATTTAGAATGAATATATTCTATAAAAAAACAAATCTATTTCTTAAATAATAGAAGTTTCTATTAAAAAATTTAAAAATAAAAGCAAAAAAACTAGAAATTTAGAATGAATATATTCTATAAAAAATAAATCTATTTCGCCGATAAGGGCGTGGTTGGGTGGTTAAGTCACTCGGTTGTAGTGGTAGCCACTAGAGTTCAAACCCCTGCTGGGCCAACGAGCTCGTAGGCTTTACGCCTTCGCTGGGCCAACAAGCTCGCGGGTTTGAAGTGTTCTTGATAGGGGATGAGGTCCCCCGTGTCACCGATTCATTGCTCCAGGCAAAAGTATTCGCGTGGAGCCGGAGGGAGTGTCGCACTAGCATCACCGGTCACGTTAAAAAGTTTACCAGGTGCATTTAAAAAAAAAAAAAATCTATTTCTTAAATAATAAAAGTTCCTATTAAAAAATTTAGAATGAATATATTCTATAAAAACTAAATCTATTGGGAAATTTTTTCTTAAATAATAGAAGTTCCTATTAAAAAAATTAAAAATAAATGTAAAAAATATATATATTATATAATTTAGAATGAATATATAATTATATTCATAAAAAACAAATCTAAACATTTGGGATATATTCTATATTTCAAATGAATATATAATTATATTCATAAAAAACAAATCTAAACATTTGGGATATATTCTATATTTCAAATGAATATATAATTATATTCATAAAAAATAAATCAAAAAATTTGGGATATATTCTATTAAAAACAAATCTAAAAGATATATATATATATATATATATATATATATATATGGGATATATTCTATATTTAAAATGAATATATAATTATATTCATAAAAAAGAAATCAAAAAATTTGGGATATATTCTATTAAAAACAAATCTAAAAGATATATATAGTCATATTAATTGTTGTTTTTACAATTTTTAAAATAAATTACTTGTATATCAATACAATCAAATATTTATTTTTATTGTATTTTACAGTTAAAAATTTTAAATACAGCTATACAACTGTCAAATTTAAGCCCTGCATGGGAAATAATATGACAAGGTACTTGCTTGCGCAGGTACCTGTCAGCGCAGTACCTGTGCAGGTAGGTACGTGTACATGTGCATGTTTTTATTTTTTTTGGTTTTTTAATTTTAGATTTCTTTTGTTTGCTTGTTTATTTTTGTGATTTGCTTTTTTCTTTTTTTTTTTTTCTATTTTTTGAAAAAAGAAAACTTAAAAAAAAAATATATATTTTTTTAATTGTACTTCATAGTGATTGTATGGCCTCGGGTTGCGTGTTCGAGGTGATTTTTTTTCTTCAGATTTTTACCTTCACCGAAATAGGCCAAATTATATGTTTTTCTTCACCTCTTGATGCCTCCGGATGCAACCGTGTAGTGCCCCCTCGTTGTTAGCTTGTGATGGTGGTAGTTCTGCATTGCCCTCTATTAGTCAGAGACAGTTGTTAATCGTTCATTTCATTGATTCAGTTTTGAGACAGTTGATTAGTAGGTTATGATTTATGTTTATTTGATGAACGATGTTTGACTGCTATATTTAGACATCTGTTATGAGTTATGATGACATTATGAGTACTTTAGTTATGATGTGTTGGATAAGTTTAGTAATGGATTATTATTTAAATGTTTCGTAGATATCTGTTTTCGAATGTTATGATTATAATCTTATCCAAGAGCAGGGACGGTGTAGCATTACTCGTTTCGAGTACCCTGCTGCGCCGCGATTCTCTGACTCTGTGTGTGTTAACATATACGTACTTAATCCTATTTAATCAGTTGTTTGGATGCAGGCTGTAGGTATCGAACCTCGACTCCACCTAATATAGCAGGTTTGAGCGGGTTCTTTCACCAATGGATATTAGTGATGGGAGATAACACGAGGTCTAATCCACTAGGTTGGTCCTTGTCCTCTGTTGTGGTCTTGAGTCATGTTGGGATACTTGGTCCTTGCCTTGTGATGATGGGCTAGGTTGTGTCGTAATGTTTAGTCAAGTCATATTTTATAATGTTGAAATTATTCTCCTGTGTGGATGGAAGATTCTCTAATGGATTAGTGGTTATTACTAATGCTCCTATTTTGTTTATTAGATAATTATTGAATTAGCTTAAAAGCTTTGGATGACACCTTGGTTAAATTTTATAATAGGTGAGAATTATAATCTGCTGTCCAAAAAGTAATTATGTGGTAAAATGGGAGTTACGGGTACTTAGTGGTTTTGAGCGGTGTTGACTTGTGTTAGAATGGTATCCATGAGATGTTTCCTATCTATTGCATCCTATCGAGTAGTTCAGATGCCTTGTCTGTGCTTCCACATCTTGCACGCATTTCTTTACAAAATTGTGTATATGCCTGTCGAATACTTCATTATAAGCTACATATATCCTTCATTATTATATGCATGTCATTATGAACTGCGTATATCCTCGTTATGGTTTTATTATTAGGTGTTATTCTAGTCAGTTCACACTTGCATAATTTGCATGTAGCACTTCCACTCTTAAAACCTGGTTCAGTAAATGATTAATTTACAGGCTTGTCACTTGGTCACGTGGTGGTCTTCGTCACTTGGTCACTTGGTATAGTAATTAATCCAAATTAGCCCAAGTTTACTTGCACCGTAATAGCATTTCTTTGGGAGTTGGACTTTGTGCAAGTGTTAAAATCAAAATTAGCCTAAGCTTTTTAGTCTATCCTTGGCATTATTTTCGTTGGGTATCTATGCAATGACAATAATCAAAGTTAAACCTAAGTCACATTGGCAATTTAGTTGAGATAGTTTTTGGATTCTTAATATTTTTAGCTTGTCTTTGCATAGGTTTCCTTCCTTTTTTGGCTACGTCTTTCTTTTGCTGCGCCTCGGCATGTGAACCAACTTCAACTCGTGGCTGGTTTGAGGTTTGCATGTCCTCATGGGTTCCAGCATGGACGCGTGTGGCCCTTTTTCCCTTGCAGACACGGATGTTGAAGAAAGCTCTCTCTCTGTTTGGCCGCGATGGCTAGGGTTTAGACTAAAAGACAATCGAATTGCCTCCAATTTCAATACGATTTTCTAAGAAGAATCCTTGTAGAAGAGGAAGGTAAGAACTCTCTGTCAAAGGTTAGATCTATTTTCTTCATTTTTACTAGTTCTCTAGCTCTCTGCCACGGCCATAAGAGTTTTCTGATGCGTTTTATGCTCTCTTTGTTTTCGTATGACGCCACATTCTTATCTCTGTGTGAGGCCACCACTAATACACTCCTGAGTCTACTGAAGGCAATATAAAAGCGTATAATGGGTGATAAAACTCACGGCTTGTGCACTCAACACCACTCAGAACAGAGGTGAGTTCGTGGACTGTCTATCCTTCATTTCCTATATCTCTTTATGTATACTTGTCCACCAGAATCGCCAAGAATGATCTATTTCTGGGTGTTCCTTTTCTTATATGAGCTCAAAGGTTTTATTTCTTACTTGAATCTGCAATTTATCTGAAAACCCCAAAGTGGGCTCGACTGCTGTGGAGAAAACACTTACTCCGACACTGCCCACGACCTCTATTTATATTTATGAGCATTATAATGTGTCTTTACTTAAGATCAAACCCTCTGTAACTGAAATTTTTGTACAAAACCACATGTAGGTTAATCTCTCACCATACAGGGCTGCAGGATTAATGTGCTCAAATTTTTGTAATACTGGCAGCAGTAATGATTGCTACAGAATCAAGAATGTAGAATAGACAATCAACTCCATTTACTCTTTTCCCTATCTTGTGTCTTTTCACTGATACTAGGATGAGCTTCCTTCAAGCTACTGTCTTTGGGTAGCGTGGTTTTGGTAGAGGATTTTGGGGGTTTGGCCTTATGTCAAGTTTGAACCCCTAAGATCAAAATTAAGGTCATATTTATATTTGAGATGGCTAGTTGTTGATCTGGAGCAGTCACGAAGGAAGAGAGCTTAAATGATTGTAGAAGACTCGACAATCAAGGGCATGTATGCACACATATTATGAAAAGATCCTCATTTCAAGCAATCAAATATATTTCAATACATCTGAGCAAGTTGTGTTCTTGCCCTGTTCTGAGCCATCTTAACGAATCTGAGACAATAGAATAATTTTGATACAGATGGAGGTTATGAGAAGACATACACAACAGCTACAACAATAATTTAGAGACATTGCCATGTGGGCACGAGAGGAAGTATGAGGAACTAACATAGTTGAATATTCTCAAGGCTAGTAAGTTGATTTTAAGTAATATATCTCAATACTTCCCAGCAATGTGCTTTAATTTTAGCTAAGTCACTGATATAATATATATCATATCTTGATATTTTACATATGTACATCAAAATCTGTCCAGCAACTCTCATTTTCCTTTTACAAATACATGCTTGTAGAATTTAACCAATGCATATGAAGTAATCAAGCACTGTAGCTGCCTTTGAGTGAACTCAACTTGCCGGTGGGATTTGAGTGCATGCCTCAGCAGAGACTTCATCCATGGTTTCTGTACTGACACCTTTATTACAGATATTTGCCAGAGCACATATGTGTTGATAACTGAGAGGGGGGGGGGGTGAATCAGTTATCCTAATTATTTCCCTTATTGAACTTTCTTTTTAATTGATGCAGCATAGAATCAAACACAAAAACATTAATCATGAAATAAGAGACACATGACACAGTATTTTTGACGTGGAAACCCTGTTAAGGGAGAAAACCACGGGGTGATTAACCCAAAATTATTCTCTGTTAGAAGAATAGGAAATTACAAAATGGCACTTGCCAATTAGGGCTCACTGCCCGAGCACACTGCTCACAAGAGGCCCACTGCCTACAAGAAGACACACTGTCTACAAAGTGATAAGAATCACAGTCTTGAACTGATTGGAAGCATCTGCATATGCTGGAGTTCAGTTCCGGTTAGGCTCAGTACACTGATCTGCTGTACTTCATCTTTTCTCTGTTCTTTATTCTGCTATCTTTCACATACCGGATCCTTTTTGCTACCTCTGCTCTGTTCTGGACTTATTCGCATATATCTTCACATCATCACACCCTTCACAACTAAATCCATTCTCTATATATATCCGCACAAGTAATTTCATCACCTTTCTAGTCGGCATCCGGAACAGTCTAGTTTCTTACAAACTTTTGTTCTGTCGGCTGAATCCTTCCTCACCAAGCAATGCGGATCAAGCATATACTTGTAGATATCATTAATCATGTCGGCCAAACATGATTCATGCCTTCACAACCTCTATCATCAACAGTAACACATCCGGAAAGTAGTCTGATACTCTGTCAGTCAGTTCTTCCTCTGTTTTCACTGTTTCTCAGGAATCCGGTACTTCAACTGTTCATATCTTTTTCCTTGTCCATCACCGGAGGCTAAATCCTTGGAATATACCACTCAAGGTAGTCCTCTTGACTTCCCCAAATCCACACTGCACCAAGACACTTCCTCTGAGAGATCCGGACCAATCTGTCGGACCTTGCCACATGCTCTGTTCTTGTTCACCGGACCACAACATTCTTTATTCTGACTTCCGGTAGAGACACATTATGACTTGCGGATATGTGGGATGACCTTTGTTGCCATCAATGACAACAACCATGAATCCATATAGTGTCTCTTGCCAACAATATGTGTTTCATTCCATACTGGGAAAGTGACCCACAGAGTGATTCAAAAGTGCGTACCTGTCACATACAAGTAGTGTTAACAGCAATCAATAGATGCTGTATGGTGTAGAACGTAGAGGACACTCCCTACCATTTAACAGTAACTAATAGTTTGTTTTTTTAATCTCAAGCATGACATACTCAAGGGATATGTTGGGAAAAACTCCTTTTCTGATTCTATGTAATGCAGAAGTTGGAATCAGGATGAGTAAGGAAAAAAAATATATTTAGGATTGAAACTATTACCATTCTTTTAAGGTAGTCCCATTCGTCAACCAAAGAATGCCCATGCGGTCGTACAAAATTCAATGTGGAGGGGCCCATTTCTGATCCGAATAAGAGATTACCAATAAGTTTTATGCTTTTGTCCAAATGCATGCGATGTGTCATGGTTTCAACCAATTCTTTTGCAGCCTCCAACTTTTCAGGTGTATCATCCTTGGATCCTTTATACTGTAAGTGGGGAAAGAAAACCAACTGATATTGTTCAGAGAGTGACATTGCAGCACTAGAATATCTTCCATATTTTTTCTTTTGATCATAGTTGCCTTAGTGACCACAAGCAATTCTTTTATGATGCTTCAAACCAATTGACATATAATTTTGATTTCTGAATCTTATGACTGTTGTTACAAATCAGATTATTTTGGGTTTTGGATAGCGAGTACATGTATGCCTATTGCTCAAATAAACATGTCATTCATGAATCCACTTGAAAATAACATCGACAATGAAATTCTACCACATAATTTTACCATTCAAATGCAAACCAAATGACTTATAGTTCTGATTTCTGAATCTTTATGACTGTTGTTACAAATCAGATTATTCTGCATTGAAATTACGTCGAGTTTTAGGCTCAAATGTGCCCAAACATGGAGTGAGTCATATCGTTAGTAGGATTATACAATGATGTTGTCCCTGTTTAGAAGGATGAAAATGGTTCACATCTCTTGTAGCCGTGTGGCAATCCACACACACTTGAAGGGCCTTAACAATTATAACAATTGATTTGTGGGGTATTTTGTTCCATGGTTATGGTGAGTGGGAATCTAGTATTAAATAGAGCGTGAGCATTTTTAATCCCTTGTTTACCTATGAGACTGTGTTAGATTATGTCTAGTTTTGGTGGATCGAGGTCATTCTTATTTGTAGCAAATTTAACCAAGTAGAATTAAATCTGAGTATCTAATTTAAAAGAGATTAAGAGATTTAGCTTTGTTTATGGAAAGAAGTCAATTTATATGGTAGTTGTTTCTAAAGAAAATGGTAATTAGTGAGATGTTGTGTTATTATTCTAACTTTCTTGAGGTAACAGTATTGCGATAATTTAGTATTGTATACCTTGTAAGTGAGAGAAAATTAGAACATATTAATTTAGATATCTATATAAAGGAAATGTGTTAGAGGAAATTAAAGTGTTGTTTAGTGAAGGACTTAAACTATAGCTTTTCGTTGTTTTCGATTTAGTTAAGATAACCATATTATGATTCTCCGTCTATTATTTCTTTATTCCTTGAGAATTAAAGTTACAATTGAAACATATCGGTTATCTTATAGAGAACTATTAAGGTGTGATTTATATTTGTATCACGTTAGATAGTTAATTTTCGTATGGGAAAAGTATTAATATCATTTGGGAAGGTTGTTAGAAGTGGTTGATTGTAGATATCATTCTAGTGACTCATGTTATAGTTTGAATCATAGGAGCTATAGTCGTTTTGTTGTGAAATTGTAATTGTCTATTGGAAGATGGTATTTTATGTTCTTAAGAAATATATATATATATATATATATATATATATATATATATATATATATATATATATATATTGTGGTTAAAATTGTTTATTAGAATTTGAGATAGTTAAATGATTTGGGAAGAAGTATATTGTGTTTGAAGATATTTTTATGTCAATGGTAATTCATTTATATGGATGTTGGCAGTAGGTAAAGGTAATAGAAGTTATGCTTTTGGAGAAATTTTTAGTTGTTTGATTGAAATTGTAGTTGGGGGAATGTTGATAGTAACTATGCAATTAGGGAAAATGTATTTACTCATAGTTGTGGCTTTTAAGAATTGTAAATGGGTAGAATGTTAGATGATGTTGACAAGAAAGCTTGCATACATTTGTCTACGTAGAAATGGTATGTGGCAAATCCTGAATGATAAGTTACACCATTTAGTGTTATAATTATTTGATTTATGGAATTACTTCTTGAGCTTTCCTTAACTTTGTGAAGAAGGAATGTTTGGTTTATGGTCCTCCTTCCTTGCCTTATTAATTCCTAGAGTTATGAAGTTTTGCTTGTCGTGATAACTTGGTGTAAGTTGTTTCCCTGACTGGATAGAAGTTCATTGAATCTCTTATGATTGATTGTCACCTTGTCGCTGGTGTTGGATCTTTGTGTCTATTTTGGGGGTGAGTTGTGTTTATGTGTGTTTTCTTGTGAAGACGATACATTGTCGGATATGAATTTTAGTCATGTGGTCAAGTTGTATTTCCAAGGCCTATGATGTTTTTGGGGTTATTTTAGTTAATATGGAATATTATGGCTCTCATTCATGTAAGGGAAACCTTGCAATGTAACGGGAAGGGATGATGCAATTGGTCTAAGCTCATTTCTTAGTTTGAGTCTTTTGTTGCAAACAAGTGTCAAGTGTTAACCCTTGGTTTCCATTTTGGATGAGGAACTTCTTGTGATATAATGTATGTGTACCTAACTCCAGAGGGGTAGTTCTTGGCTTTGGTTCGAATTATGGCATTGGGATATCTAGATTTTCGCATCTTGCAATAATTGGGGAATGGTCTCTTGGATACAGTACTTGGTTCTTGTTGGTATTGCTTCAATTTTGAAGAGGTTATATGGATTTATTATTGTGGCCTAGTGAATGGAGTAAGTTATGGCTCGGATCTGTTTGGTGACTTTCCCCCCCCGCATGTTGTGGTATGAATGTTAACCAGAGAACGCTAAGGGAGTGGCTTTCATGGTGGGGCCAGTGCCTAGAGAGAGGCTGCCAGGGTAACCATAGATGGGGGCCGGCTTCTGGGGATAGATAGCCTGGGTAACCCATGTAGGACCATGTGATGACACTCTCCTTATGCAGTTTTATTGTTTCTTGGTGATACCTCTGGAGTGATGTCTTGGCTTGTGCAATTATGTTGATATGGTAGGTTGTGTCATGTCAGTGGTTGTTCATTTATTTTGGATGTTGTTTCTTGGCTTAGTGGAATCCTCATCGTTATCTCCTAGCTCGGAGGGGTGGACCTCAGGGTTCCATATGGTTGGGTGGTAAGAGCTATCCATTGATCCTTTTTGGAGACACGGTTCAAGTTCTGCGTAGATGTGTTCCTGATCTAGTTCACTTCCCTCCTTCAGAGTTGTATGCATTCTTATGTATTCTTTTGTAAACTGACATGATCGGTCTTATAATCTTGTAATCATGTAATCCTATACTGAGACTCTGTAATTAATTTATCCTGTTACAATAAAAGTTATTTGTATCTATTTTAGCAGTGTAATGGTTATTGCTTCTGTAGTTTTATTTTCTGTCATTAATGCAGTTATGTTACCCTAGAGTTGTTAGAAGAGTAATTTCGTGTATACGGTGTAATATGATATGTTTGGTTACTACTTTGCACTATCTTGCTTTCAAAAAAAAAAATTATTTCTGTAACTTTTGCACTTTTAGTCTAGCACCCTAGGGTTGCATGATGGGGCATTACAAACCATGACCTCCATTTTTGCCCAACTAGTTTCCTTCAAAAATTCATCTTTGAATCTCTCCTAGATAAAGAGTTAAAAACCCTGTGAAATCAAACTAAAAATTCCACAAATTTGATATTAGATCAAGACCAATGGGTCCCACCGGGCATGCCAGAATGTGTATGAGGAAAATCGAGAAGTCAAATGATAATAACAACTCAATAACCCATAACATAAAGAGATCGATCTAAGTAAAAAGCCAATATCAATAAATAAATCAAATAAAACAAGAAAGATTTCACCTAGATTGTATTGTTCTCTTTGTAGATATGTGGATTGCTCAATAATGTTGCAAAACCATGTTTGCAACAAGCGAATGTAGGTGCTCAAAGTGCTCAAAAGATCAATGTCAAAAGATTGTAAGGTGCTCAACAATGCGATGTATGCTCAAAACATTGTAAAGGATGCTCAACGATGCGATGTATGCTCAAAGCACTGTAAATGATGCCTGAGAATAAGTGATCGAAGAGGATTTGTGAAGGAGATGAGGGGGGTTTAGATAGGTTTCAAACATGATCAATCAATGGATGAAATAAATTCATAGAATGAATGGTTGAGATAAATCAAGTAACTCATGTTGAATGTGCACACAACATGTGTCACTCCAAAAATGTATTATTATTAAGATAATTACTTTTTTGATAAAGATAGATTTGATTTCATAAATTAGAATGCTTTTTTTTTTCTAATTTATGAGTTGATGAAAACAAGATAAATTAAAGCCAATTAACTTAACTTTAGTTTTGCCTTTTTTAGAGTTCTAAAAATAAGACTGATTGTGCACATGAGTTAACATGATATTTTTAGAGCAATTGGAAAGATAATTGAAATTAAATAAATAAATTTATTTAATTGATTGTGCATGATTTTGAAGAATAGATAAGATTATAAATAAAATATTTGATTTTATTTATTTTTAGAGGATTGAGACAATTTAAATAAATTTGCATGATTTATTTAAATTTGGAAGAACAATTTGATTTAATTAAATAATGTAAATTATTTAATTGTAGATAAGAGATGATTTGTGATGAATTAATTAAATAATTGGATTTATTTAATTAATGTAGACTTGAAATTTGAAAGAGGATAATGATTCAATTAAATAATAAAAATTATTTAATTTTAGAAGAATATAGAGGAATTTAATGAAATTAATTAAATAAAGAGGATTTATTCAATTAATGTTGAAAATATGTGATTTGGAAGAATTGGATGAAATTAATTAAATAATTAGATTATTTAATTAATACTGAATGTAGGTGATTAGACAAATTAAATGAAAATGCAAGTGATGTGACAAAATGGTCATTTTAGGGTGTCTACAGTAAAGATGTATGCGGATCACTCCACCCCTTAGCTAGGACTCATACATGATCTTCCATGCCACAACATGCTTCTACAATCTTCAATATATCTCTGCAATCACTAGAATTAACCAAGTCAGCTAAGACTGGTTACATGCTACATTCTCTAGGAACAAACTTCAAAAACGATCTCAATTCCTTAATGCGGACCAATGTATTTCCAGGAACATGATCAGGAGGCATCCACAAGCACTTTGCAATCGCCAAGAGCAACCACACAAACTCTAACCACTTTATCCATGAGATTCTTCACACCAGAGCACATGAACTTCACTGTCTTCAATTGTCATGAAAGAAAGATAGCTTACGGACCACCAAATCATGAACCATTGTAGTTGTAGGCACTTACCATCATCCCAGACTTCCCTCTAGAACCGCAGAGTAAAATACTTCAATGTGGAGGAATGTGGAGCAAAATACTTTCTCCCTGTCACCAGAGAATAATTAGAAAAAGTAGGTTTTACTCTAGTGAAAGTAATTGATTGAAATCTTCATATTGGAGGCCCAAACTCAGGATTTAGCATCTTTAGACATGCTTCTAAATAAATTTCAATCCACAGACCAAGATCTTTAATCTACAGGAAATGTGGAGCAATCTTTTGGACTGTTCTTCAGTATGCAACTCATTATCTTTACTGTGATTCACTATTTCCTTTTTGATTCTTCCAGAGGGGCTAATTTTCTCAATATCCTCAACATATAAGGCTTCAAATCAATCAAAAGATAAGGATAAAATTGACACCAATGACAACACAGATATGTTGACATCAATGACAACACCGATTAGGCACATACTTGCAACAGGGAAAACCTCAGGGAACATCAGGCGTCCCAATCCAACCACCCATGGTGCAGTGATACTGTTAATTGGTATTGTTTTTTTGGGTCAGGTAGCACTTTAAGGACCTTATTCTCCAATGAAAATCTAAGTGTTGAGGTCAACCTAACAAAGATTACAGGGTCATGAATGTCATGGTATTCATCTGTAAAACCCGAGGTTTTAAGCAGTTTGACATAGTTTATTTTTTCTCTATCTTTTCCTTTCCCAATATTTGGTCTGGTAGTGCTAGTAGACATGCTTGTAAACACTCAACCCTAAACCCTAAGATTGAAAAAACTGAAGTCTCAAGGATAATAGTAATAGTAATAGTAATAGGAGTGAAGTATTTATGTATTTCATTACTCGGAAAAGATGAATACAAAGACTTGCACTGAGTGACTCCGTGGCATCGTACAATTGATATTAAAAATTTTGGTGCACTGCAATCTCCTTGAGTCCTTGACCCTCTCACTTCGAAATAGTATCAATTAAAATTGCTAAGTGCCACGTGTGAACATTGAAGTAAAATGAGTGAAACGTGTTACATTCTCTTCTTATAAGATATAAATTTTATTCTATTCTTGTGGAAGTTAATTTTTTAAAATTTATTAGGTATATTCTATTCTATTCTTCAATACAAGTCTGTAGTTGTATTCCCACTTCAAATGAAATTTAAGGATGGCCTGCAAGTTTGTAGACTGAATTAATAATTTAATACAACACGTACATCGAGCGTGGAATTGAAAACTATTGTATAATCTCAAGCATTGCTCTTTGTAAATCTAATGGCTCTAGATTGATTCTGGAGGTTTTAGTTCACAAGTCTAGCACTCTGGACATTTCATCTAGAATTCAACTACAGTCATCCATCGAAACATTCATTGAACAGTGAAACATGACACTAAAGTTTGAAGCTCCCTTTATATGAAGTCGGGCCCACTTTGATGACTCATATAATAATAGTAAATTAGTAATTGCACAAAATTAATAATAATAAGTTAATACAACTATAGTACAATGTACACTCATCTTATGCAGAATCTTGAGTATCTAGTTGCCTTTTCATAATTCTTTAAATGAAACAAGTGTTATCATGCAGCATATCAATTTTTTTCTCCTTTAATAAATTGGAGCTTGTAAGACCGACGGTGGTGTTTTAAGGTGCTCAACTAATAGAGATCTAATAGTCTAGTGCACCACACAACTTTAAAGTGTTGGTCCTTCGTTCGAGGTTGCGATATGGCCCTGGCATGCGATGGCCATTGATTCAAGGAACAAGGTTCGGTCTTGATTAGAATAAGGTTTTAATCTAAATTTTAAGGTTAATGTTATGTTTATACTTTATAAATCACATTACATTATGGTTATACTTATGGTTATGGTGCATGTACGGTTAGGGTTATAGTCACAATTTAAATTAGTGTAACTTGGTTAGCATATTTAATATTTATCTATATAATATATAATAAAATTATAATTATTATATTATAAATTATAATATAATTTATAATATAATAATTATAAATTATAATATATATAATATAATTATTATATTTATAATATATATCATAATTATATTATATAATAATTTTAATATATTATATTAGATATATTATTATAATATTGTTGGTTAACAGATTTGTCACTTCATTTTATACTCCCTCACCCACATAATGACAAACGAACCAACAGTTGAGTCACTTGCAATGATAGTTGCAAGTGCTCTCTGCTTATTTTACAAGGCACAACTACCTTCAAAAGTTGTGCAATGAATGAAAGACACAGGGTATGCTTTTAACCTGAAAGCATAAAAGGAGAGACTAACACCTACCCATAGCCATGCAAATAGGTGCGAGAGATTAATTCAGAACGAAGTGAATGCGAACAAATGATGCAAAGTCCATTTATCTCACACCCACAAATGAGAACCAAGAAAAGAATGGACAACAAATCCCCTTTCAACAGATGAGTTAACTTGAATTCAAAGCTTCAGAGATAACCACATACACAGTCTGATATAACATGAAAACATTGAGGAATAATCACAAGGAAACATAGTTCATTTGCAATCAAAAGAAAATATCAGCAAGCACAAAGACTTAGAAATATCTTTTTTATTCCTTCAATGCCAAACATGAGTTCAAAGTCTCAACATTTCTGTACAATAAAATTGTGTTGAAAAGAAACTAAAACTGCCCCGTCCTTCCCCTATTTCAGAATAGCTGAGAAAAAGATAAAAAAAATCCCCCACTCTCAGCTTTCGATGAGTTTTCCCTTTGTAACTGTTTCTTTAAAACAAAGGTAAATAAAAGAAGTTCTTTCTTTTTGTAACTACCTTTTTTAAAAAAAGAATCTTCTCTTCCTCTTTCCATTTGAAAAACTTACCCTCGTAAAACAATTCACAAATTCACTTTTAAAGTGAATCTTGAGGTCCTCTTATGGTGGTGTCTAGTAATAGTTGGATTATGATTTTCTACAACCTTACTCCAATCATAGCTTAACACATAATTAAATAAAGAACCTCATCAATTCTTCCTTCAATGAATCCCACCCTCCTTTCTATGACTATAGAAGAATAAATAAGTTCATTCCATGCATCTGGAAGCTCCGGTAAATACCAGTGACTACAATCCTAATACCTTGCATTGAATTGATGACAAAGTTGAAGCAGAAGGATAACAATCTAACTGCCATCTTCATACATTGCCTGAGAGAGATATTTAAATCCTCCTGCAATCTGTAAATAAAGCATGCAGTCATCTACCTCTGAATAATTTTTGTATTGCCTCTGAAATGAGCATTTCAAGGGAAAAACCTGATAGTAAGCATTCACTGAGGTCAACATCCACTAGAAGCCAACTTCTTGATACTGGAGATGAAAGACCAACACGGTATTCTGGTATATTTATTTTTTTGTGGAAATTCCCATTGGATTTCATCTAGTTGCACTTTAAGATTTTCAAGAGACAGTGCCCAATTGGCACTTTTTTATGTGATTTGGGATGCCATACTACTACCAGGATAGGTTCATTCTCTTATTTCATATAGTATATCTTTGTTAACACACTGTTCTCAAGATAAAGGTTCTCATCGAAGAAGAATTTCCAAATCAAAGTCCTTCTCATCCTTGTTACTGTCAAGACGAGAACATCATGTATCCTTAAAAACTTCAAAGCACCTTCATGATATTGTGTAATTTACATTTCCCAACCATCATTATTCTTTGTGGCAGTTAAAAAATGATCTCTCCTCTATTCGTAACTTCATTATTTGAAAATGCTTGCATAAAAAATGCAACAAAGCACTATTACCAGGGGAACTACTTCAAACAACACCATTGTACCCTTCAAATTTTGTAAGCTTTGTAGGGTAATATAGGAGGCACATCCTCTCATTTAGTTTTTGCTTATTTGAAAAAGATGATGGAGAAGTTCTACAATGATGAAATCACCATATCCCATTCGGTTCACAACAACATTTAGTAACTTCTCCTTTTCTAGTGACATCAGGGGTGGTAGAGCTCATTGACATTATATTCTAAAGCTTGGAAGCATCTCAACATGTATGGAAGAATATCATTAACAATTAAATCACATGCCTTGAATTACCGATGGTCTTCCTAGAGTAATTGTATTTTTTGTAGGTGATGATGCTGAAGTTATACTTTCTCTCAACAAATCACACCAGATGTAATTCCACCACAAGATCATAGAGCCTAAATTAAAACATTGTATATAAAAGTATTTGAGGTTACACCTTCCTGTGATAAACTCCATTGCTCCTCTTTAAGAAATTCTTCTTATGCGATGAAGATAATATGAAGAAAATCAAACATAGTCACATGATCAATAGCTAAATCAAACTCCTGAATTGTGCCATTATTTTTCCCTGTGATCTCAAGATGATTGCATTCGTTACTTTCTATGAGGCCGTACTTCTTTGAAGCATTTCACTAAACGTTTCATGTGCCTTGTCTTCCACATCATGCATACATGTCTATAGGGGCATTTCAAACTGTAATATCTGACACAAATCCTTCCATTGTACATTGATGGATATGCTCATACCCTATTATGACTGGTTGGGGAGGACGCTGCAATGGTAGTGGCATTTGCTATAATGCATTCATTTGGGTGTCAAAATCACTTTGTGCATGACCCGCAATCATGGCATTTTGAAATATGCCAATATTTGTAACCATAGGAGGCTTAAGGAATATGCCATTAAGGAAGATAGTTTTGCCTCAGAGTCATTCAACATCCTCATGGTTCCACATTTTGTTTCAAAGAGACCTAGAGAGCCTTCCCTCCGTTGAGCGGCTTGATTATTAAGTGAATGAAACCTTACGGTGTATGGTTCCCATCATAATACATCAACAACAATGGCTAGTGTTACATGAGGAACGTTGAACTTCACATCTCTTGTTGCAACTGTATCAATTTCATCAACGAAGGCAATTGAAGAAGAAAGATCATCAATAATTCAAAATAGCTCTCTAACTAACCTTGGACCATCTCCTCTCCACTATGTTTTAATGGATGCCTATACCCTACTTGAAAGTTTCCCTTGGCGTGGGCTGGGAGATGCTGGAAACTGTAGGGAGACTGGCTTTAAATATGCTAATTACAGTTGCTAGAGAATTTCTAAAACCCTTTTAACAAACCCATTAAACACACTCTGCAATCCATGAGACTACATTTTGCATACATTTCTACCTGAGCGATTACATCCTCTGAATGGCGCTGAGCATTGGTGAGACTGGGTCCAAACCCTAAAATTTTCGTACTGCCAAGAGAAGTCAGGAAGTCATGGAAAGTGAGAACTTTCAAACCTTGGAGCCAGGGATACTTGGAGTTCTAAAACTTAGAAAACTCTCGACTATGAAGAAATTCAGGGAGTTGGAGCTTTTACAAACTTTAGAACTCATTTGCAATCGGTAATTTATTGAGTTTTAGAACTAACAAAACACTCGACAACAATAAAGGGGTGGCCTACTTAAAAGTTTTAAAAACTAACGGGACCCACCCTAAGGCTTCACATTAAGATTTTAGAATCAATATAACCATATGACTTTAATAAAATTAATCACTTTCTAAGCCATTGGACCTCATAATAACACATTAACTTCACTTTTTACAAACTTTGGGAAATTACAAATTGCCCCACTAAAATTTATCCGTGAATAAACTTGAGACCTATAGACAAAAGATTCCATAACTCCCACATAACAGTTTGGATTTTCACAAAATTTGGATTGTAAGATAAATAGACCTTCCCGAGAAAAACCTAGAAAAATTTTAAGCTCCAGCAATCTGAAACTTGAATTTTGGCCTCATTTGTGACTTGTTAGGGGAAAAATGTAAGGTTTAAAATCTTGCAAATGGTGAGGCATTTGGGAATGAAAACTAGCCACATTGGTCACAATGGAGTTATGAACAAAACCATTAAAGGATTACATACCAGATCTTACGAATTTTCAAAAATAATCATTTTTTGGAATTTGGCAGGTTAAGGCATACAAGGAAATGCATTGAAAATCTAAAATTTTTCAAGTTTAGATTTTTGGACAACAATAGGCTCTAATTGGGGATGATGATTGCAAAGGACAATGAAAGTAATCTAGAATCTCAAGCATGGACTAGTGTTTAAATCCATGGGGCAATAGAGTCACAGAGCACAGGGGAAAAAGGAGCCAGAGCAAGCCAAAAACAAGGCAAAATGAGAAAGGAGACTAAACTACCAGCACAACAAAAATCCTAATATATACATGGTTAGGAAGACCCTACCTCAAATGACTCCAAGATGATCATGCAAATCCATTAATAGGTTGGGAGAAGTAGATGCTAGTGAAAAATAGAGATGTACCCATGAAGGACTTGCAAACTCAAAAGTCAGCCCATGATCTAAGATAAAAATTTGGCATTTGCAAAGCAGAAAAACCTCCTGAGTAATACTTCAGATCCAAATAGCCATTTAGCATCATAGACCTCTGAAATTTTTGCAACATATTCCTGCACATAATCATTTCTACCTGCGGTGGACAAATTCACATCCCATGCCTGAAAATAACCATCACTACTCAAACCATCAGGAGACCAATCATCAGTCATATATGTTTCATGCAAAACTAGAAGTGTGTCAAGTTGAAAATCTATATTGCAAACAATATTTTTATGTTCCTAAAAATCACTCTCAACTGGAACAGTTTCCTTTTTTTCTGTAAGGTTTGACTCAGTAATGTCATGACATACTTCATCATTCTCATTTTTAACCTGCAGATCTGACATGATGACCTCTTCTCCACACAACAATTCATCATTACTTGCATCGAGACACCAATTTAGAATATACACAATATGAGATTCAACACATTTATCCATTTGCTCATTTTCAATAAAGCTATCATGATTGCTTATAGCACCATCTTCCAATGCTTGTTTAAAAATTTTGGTATCCAGATTTTCAAAATGAAAAGATTCAAATGTAAAATCATTCCTAATCTCTTCTTACAGCCATATGTCTATGTCATCTTTCTCAGAAAATGTGAAGGCTTCATATTTTGTTTGCATGCAATTTAGAGAAAGGATATGCAATACCTCATCTTTGTGTTGTGTATCCTCAAGTTTCTCTTCATCGTAGGTAAAAGTGAATGATTCTACCTTTGTAGTAGACAAAGATGACAAAACAACAGTATTTGCATTGTCCTCTTTATAATTTGCATCATGGGAGGATGGTTCATTTTCTTCACAACTTGAGGGGCTTTCAGATTCATTTGTATCTCCTTCATAATGAAAATAATATGCCTCAATTCTTCCATTCATATGAGGTTTAATTTCTACAGCACTTCATCTCTACCAAAATGTTTTGGATAAAAAGTAGAGAAATTAAGATATTTAGTAGAAGGAGACTGCATCTACTGATAGTTCATAGGCTGGGAAACTAATTTTTGCATTGTAGGCTTCCTCACATATTCATATTTCAAATAATCTACAACCTGATTTGCTTTCCATAACCCACTTAATATCAAGTCATCTTCTATTTTCATAGCCTATTGTTATGCAATTTTAATATCATTCACTTTACTCCATCTCAACTCAAATTGAACATCTAGATGCAATGCAGAAATAAAAGTATAGAGTTGGAGTTTCTTACTCGGTTGAATAGAGGCTAGAAACTTTTTGAGCAGATGGTTGAATCTATCCACAAAATCTCTAATTGGCTCACTCTCTTGCTTACAGATATTGAAAAATTGACATAGTAGAGCAGCTTCATCAACAGGGCCTTTATATCTTCCCAAGAATTTACTCTTTAATGAATTCCAATCAGTAATACACGTTTCCTCCAAATAATAAAACCAATCTATTGCAGGCCCAACAAGAGATTCAATAAATAATCATATAAAAACATTTTCTTTGCTTACCCCCAAAATACCACAGTCAACTACGAATGCTAGAATGTGGTCCTCTACATCTTGGGAGTCTTCTCCATTGAAATTTGGAAAATGCTTTCTTGATCCTTCAAGCAATGCTGAATATAGTATCTCCCGAGATCTTCTAAAAAATATAAACATGCCTAGGGTACCAAGGAATTGACAGATAGGTTTAATGATTTTTATCAATACTATTTAGGGATAAAAAGAGGGGTTTATGTTTCAAAGGCAAATCCTCCCTTCACACCAAACATTCAAGGGCATATCAACCGAGTTGAATCTCCACTAGTAGGAGCATTCACCTATCAGGTTAGGCTGCCACTTGGAATGATGCAAAAGCTCAGATGTATCAAACAATATCTCAATTTAATGCTCAATTTCACTTAAAACACTAAATAAGGAAAACAGTAAACAAATTATCGAATTATGGCAAATCCTTTCAAACCAAGGTGAAGGACAAAGATATTTAACTCACTATTTTTTGAAGTCTAGAAAGTAGAAAAGTCAGGGACACAGGGACTAACGCCCTAGTCCAAGGTACACTTTTCGTCATGGAATCTGGAACTTCTCCCGACACTGATCTGCACTATATCTTCTATTTCTACCTCAGGGAAAATGGAGGACATAGGGACTAATGCCCTAGTCCTAGAATGTTCACCGGAGTCCTTTGCTTGTCAGATCTCGAATCTTTATTGTCTGCAACCTCCTTTCTGTAACTTCAGTCCATGAAACTACGTACCTGTAACCTGTAATCACAAAGGAGTGTGGGAGGGGGTTGTGGTGTTTAGAGGCTTGTCTTGATCAAGCCCTGGAGAGACATTTAATTCTTTCGAACACTGTTTTCAGATAAGAGTGTGTATCCCGATGGGATAGAGACAAAAATCCAAATGATAAATGATTGAAAACACAATAGATATCACCTTGAAGTGTAGATCTCATGGAAGGAAGATACTCTTCATGCCATGAGGAGATGGAGTCAAATCTGCAAATACAAACACGATAACAACAAAGTACTACTCTGCAACACAATGAATGCCTTGAATCACTTTCACAAATCACAATGCTCATCTAATTTCCATCTAATGTCCATCTAGTTTGCAAATGAAACCTAATCATGTTTAAATATGTAACTATAAACATTCTCGCTAAGAATTTCGTAATTCAAACTTGAGATGTCAGCATAGGACCTAAATAACAGTCATGAAAATGACATTTAAATTTAGGGCAGACCCAAAATAGGGTAGGACTGGGGTGCTAGCACCTAAGTCCACCTGCTTGATTTTGTTTAGGGATCATTAAAATAGCACCCCCTAGGTTCTATTTGCCATAAGACTTCAGGGTTTTCTCATTGGGAGTCAAAATTAACACACAAGATGCTCTAAATGTATTCTAAAGACCTGGGAGCTAAACCTTAAGAGGGAAAATCCCCCAAGGGGACATTTTTTGACATAACATTTAGCCACCACTTTAATGTATGCATAAACACAAGGCCAATACATGCATTAAAGTACGGTCAACAAACATAGAAAACATGCCAAGCATGGTGAAGACACACCAAACACATTGAAGATAGTAACATGCACACAAACATGGAGAAGATAGTTATAGTCACGTAAAACATGGAGAAGACAACATTGAAGACATGCAAAACACAGTGAATACAGTGAATGTAATGATTATTTTCTTTTTCTTTTTCTCATTTATGAAATGCAGAATGCAAGTATAAGGAAAGTAAACACACAACCCAAAATGTAGGAGGGACTCATCGCCACTGGTCTTTAAGACTGCATATGGGGTAAAATACATGCAAAACAAATCTCAGAGTGCAGGAGGGACTCATCACCACCAGTCTTTAAGACTGCACTTGAGAACAAACACGCCATACAAATCAAGCATGCCATACAAATCCTAAAGCATAGGAGGGACTCATTGCCACCGGTCTTTAAGACTATGCTTGGGAACAAACACGCCATACACACACACGTGGAAAATATGGAGAAAACATGGCAGAAAAGCAATGGAAGAAACCTATTGCTAGGTTCGCAGCCATCTCAATCACAGTATAGGCACACACCAACGATTGGGCTTCGCAAAAACAATCACCGAAGACATGCTTAAGGGTTAAGATAGTCTCAGATTCGTTCACCGCCTCCACAAAGGACTTTTAGAAAATGATAGGATTGTGCAATCTCCTTGAGAAATACACCATCCCTGCCTTCGTAGAGGGCTTAAGATAAAAGGATATGCATGATATCCCACCTCCGTAGAGGGCTTAAATGATTGCAATAGATTCAAGCTTTACAAACACACTTTGCTAGCATCTAAATCAGATAGCTTACCTTATATATGTCCCCACATTAAGGTGGATGATATCATTCAATGATATCAAGCACATTAAGGTAGGAAGGAAACACACAAGGGAACATGAACTCTTTCAAAGCCCATGCCTCCTGAAGGTGACATGTACTTTACAATTGCCAAATGTTCCCACAAACACATAATTTCTTACAAGAAAAGGTGTTAGCATCCATATAATCATGATAAACAATAATGCATGTAATCATTCATATAGAAAGCTAGGGAATGCAAGATCCAAGATAGAGAAAGTGCATGGAGCAACAGTATTGTTATGTTTTGTAAGTGCGATAAGACAACATCAAGATCACACGGAGTGATTCTACTAGCCAAGCATCCTATAATATATATCAACCCCATCGTCATGTATGGACTAGGTCCATTTTTGATTTCTCACCAAAGGGACATTAGGTCCGCATCAGTATAATTTGTTTTTCGTCATCCGCCAGCTAGATAGAACCACTAGAGGAGGGGAAACAATGAATCAAGAGAGGAGAAACAAGTGCCTTAGGGACAATCACATAGGAGGGTGCCCCCAAGTCACCAACCACAATGCTATGTCCATAAGACACAACACACAACAATGAAAATAGAGGAGAGGCAATATAGAAAACTGATGATACAAATAGAAGAAGGGTCACAACAAAGGCAATCTCCTAGTATCCTTGAACTTATGAGAGTATCAAGGGTCATCCTAAGAGGCCTAAACAACATATAACACATCACAAGGGAAGCACAACACGGAGGTAAAGGGTTAGAAATACTTACTTGTAGAGACAACCAAACTAAGGGTTGTCATTGAGCAAATCATCCTCTTCCCAATCTCGAATGCTATGGGAAAGAGGTGTGTAAGGTACCATAGCTCAACTGTTGTTCTTATCTTCTAATTGTTTACTATTAAGGTTTTCTATGTTTGATTCAATGTTAGGTTGAATGTTTTCTTGTTGAGTTGCAATTCATTGGGCGAAAGCTTATCTTCTCCTCCTTCTTTCTTTTGCTTGTCTATTCCTTCTTGTCTTACCACTTATCTCTTCAAAGGTATTGTCATGTTTTTCCATAGGGTTTCACACATTAGAGGTGGAAGCACCATGTTCAAATTTCATTGGTCTTGGTGGAATGTTTTGTTGTCAATGAAAACCTCCCGATCCTTGTAAGGATGATGGGGGAGGGACCTTAGCATAGATACCATCTCTCTGTGGATGAGGTGAGTTATGAAAATTTTCCTTTTCCACATCTATCATGCCAATTATCTCATCATATTCATAGTAGTCTTGTGTAATTCTTATGTCATTTTGTCATTTTTGTTTTTCTCTAAGGGGATCTTCAGATACATGTTCTTCCCTCATTGTTTGTAAAGGAGGCATGGCCACTCTAGCTAGTTGTTTTGCTTTGTATTATCTGTAGTTTAGGAAGGTTTGGTCTCTTCGTGGCTTAGGGTCTGTATCAAGTTGTGGCCAGAGGTTGGTATGAATTACAGTGGATAGTACATATCTCTCCATGCAAAGGGAACTTTAAGCATTTGTGAATAGTTGAAGGGATGACATTCATAGCCTTAAGCCATGGATGTCCTAGTTTTACACAAAAGAGGTCAGATAAGGGGATAACATCAAATAACTAACCTACGACTTTATCATAAACAGAGACCAACAAGGTTATCTTTCCAAATGTATTCATCAAAGCTCCATTATGTGTTTTTATTCTTAAATCCGATGGTTGGTAATAGTCTTGTGCCAAATCATGATTAAGAAGAAACTCTTTTGTAACCACATTAGTCATACAATTAGGGTCTATAAGAATTCCATCCATAGGTCTTTCCATTATTTTCACGATAATGTAAAGAGGCCCTTCAATATCTACCATTTCTTTGTCATGAGGTGTAAATGTTATTTCAAGTTTAGGGGCTCGTCTTTTCAAATGAGGCCTAGGAGGAAGCCTAGCATTATTGTTGTATTGAAAAGCCATGTTTATGTTTTCAAATGAATTCCAAATCAAATTTTAAATATTTTCAAAACTTATGCAAGAAACTAATGCAAAAGTATGTATGAAAATGACCTAAAATGATTGATTTTTCAACTTTTTTCAATGCAAATCACTAGGAGACAAGGTGTTGTGAAGAATTTCAAGAGGGAAAATAAATAATATGTCTAATAACAGTCCAATGATGCAACAATATCTTTCACAACATACTTTTGATGCAAATCTAGATTGATGACAAGTCAACCTAGTGAAAATGTGCTAAAATATGCAATTTTTCAACAATTCTTAATGCAAATGAGTAAGAGAAAAGGGTTGTGTGAGGAAAATTATGATGGAAAGAAGATTAAAATAGTAATATCAGTCACCTAATGCAATAAAATCTGTCACAACATGCCTATAGTGCCAATCTAAGTGAAACCCTGGTGAAAATATAGCTAAAATATGCAAATTTTCACAAATTTTCAATGCAAAGGCCTAATAGAAAGGGTATTGTAAGGAATATGAGGAGGGGAAGAAGATAATAACCCTAATAATATTTAATTAATTCAGAAAAATCCCTTACAACATGCTTGTGATGCAAATCTAAAGAGACGATAAGGCCAAATCTAGTGAAAATGCAAGGTTTTCAAACCCTAGATATGAAATTTTGAAAGAAAACCACTATGATTCAACACTACAATTAGAAATCAGTCCTAATGATTGTTTGAAAAGGGTAGTAAAATATGAAACAAGATTTTAACTACAAACCCTAGCTAATGCAAAACTAGGTTTTTATGAAAAATGCACAATTTCAAGCAATTTTTGACAATTTAAGCATGAAAATGCAATGCAAGTGAATACTAAATGATGAATTTCTATAATTTAAATCAGATCTAATAAAAATTACAGAATTTCAATGAAATTAAATGCCAATTAATTCAAATTATACTAAAATGCAAGCCTAAGATGCCAAATTTTTCAACTTTTTCAAAATTTTCAATTTTTTTGTAAGTTTTCAAATGCAATAAGATGAATGAATGCAAATCTATCAAAAAACACTCAACAAGGTGCCAAAAATTCCAAAAACACAGGTTCACCAAAATGTTTAAGGGGTAAAAAGAGGGGTTTATGTTTAGGTTTATGTTTCAAAGGTAAATCCTCCCTTCACACCAAACATTCAAGGGCATATCAACCGAGTTGAATCTCCACTAGTAGGACCATTCACCTATCAGGTTAGGATGCCACTTAGAATGATGTGGAAGCTTAGATGTATCAAACAATATCTCAATTTAATGCTCAATTTCACTCAAAACCCTAAATAAGGAAATAGTAAGCAAATTATCAAATTATGACAAATCCTTTCAGATCAAGGTGAAGGAAAAAGATATTTAACTCACTATTTTCTGAAGTCTGGAAAGCAGAAAAGTCAGGGACATAGGGAGTAATGCCCTAGTCCAAGATACACTTTTCGTCATAGAATCTGGAACTTCTCTTGACACTGATCTGCACTGTATATTCTAGTTTTGCCTCAGGAAAAATGAAGGACATAGGGACTAACACACTAGTCTTGAAATGTTCACCGGAGTCCTCTGCTTGTTAGATCCTGAATCTTTGTTGTCTGCAACCTCCTTTCTGTAACTCCACTATGCAAAACTCAGTACCTTTAACCTGCAATCACAAAGGAGTGTGGGAGGGGGTTGTGGTGTTTAGAGGCTTGCCTCAGTGAAGCCCTAGAGAGACATTCAAGTCTTCCGAACACCGTTGTCAGATAAGAGTGCATATCCCAGCAGGATAAAGACAAAAATCAAATGATAAATGATTGAAAACATAATAGATATCACCTTGAAGTGTAGATCTCATGGAAGGAAGATGCTCTTCATGCCATGAGGAGATGGAGTCAAATCTAAAATACAAACATGATGACAACAAAGTACTGCTTTGCAACATAATGAATGCCTTGAATCACTTTCACAAAATCACAATGCTCATCTAATTTCCATCTAATGTCCATCTAGTTTGCAAATGAAACCTAATCATGCTTATATATGCAACTACAAACATTCCCACTAAGAATTTCATACTTCAAACTTGAGATGTCGGCATAGGACCTAAATAACGGTTATAAAACTGACATTTAAATTTAGGGTAGGCCCAAAATAGGTAGGACTAGGGCGCTAGCGCCCAAGTCCACCCCCTTGTTTCTATTTAGGGATCATTAAAATAGCATCCCCTAGGTCCTATTTGCCATAAGACTTCAGGGTTTTCTCATTGGGAGTCAAAATTAACACACAAGATGCTCTAAATGCATTCTAAAGACCCGGGAGCTAAACCTTAAGAGGGAAAAGCCCCCAAGGGGACATTTTCTGACATAACAAATACATTTAGGATGCAATTCTATGAATAGAAAGGTGGGAGCTATTTGAGTTTGGATACAACTGTCATGCCCTAGAAAAACCCATTTCACACATTTGGGAATTGGATTTAGGGAAATTAGTTGTCCCTAATGTATTTGTAAATGTGGACCTCATTCGAGCAATTAGCCAGAGATACAATTCAAACACTTGGGTACTATCAAATTATAAGGGTGAGCAAATTTTCCATCTAAACAAAGAATTGATAATTTAAGTGTCTGGTCTGAACCCCCTGGCCCATGAAAGAATTAATGTTGAGGAGATAAAGAAGGAATACAACAGAAATAGGTAGGCTTATATAACATACAAGTTATCTCTTCACAGGCCAAGAAGCATGGGAAAGCATTTGAAAATATTTGACCATGAAACAAAACCTTTCAGCATTGACATGTTTGAAGAATACTTTGTGAAGACTTACTTTTCCCTTTATCAAGTTTTTGCGATCGATTATAATCCCTTGATACCAAATCATTTATTGGTCATGATTGTTGATATACAAGATAAATACCAGTATAGAAGGTTTGATTATGCTACATTTTTGGTTGAACAAATCCATAAGGAATTGGTAGGATTCAAATAGGGAGATAATGTCCCCACCTTTTCTAGGTATTCCTTGTTATGCCATATTTTATTGCACTATGGGAGAAGGTTTTGGGGCAGTGAATTACAGATCCAATATCAAACCAAGGATGAAGAGCCTGTGCCAATTTAGGACATAGTTCACTTATGGGGCTTGTTTTGCAGCAATGCAAATTACTTGGTGTTTGAGGAGCACTTTGCACAAAGGATGTTGGCACTATTAGAACAGGAGAGGCCCAGTCTCTCCATGGAGATAATGGAGTTGCTAAGGCCTTTAGAGAGAAAACTAGATGGTGTGAGGGATCATAATTGGGGTGATTGGTTCATTTACAAGAATGTAACCATAATAAGGGTTTATGGGGTAAATGTCAGAGCCCACTTATTTTCCAAGAAAGTGCCAAATAGGATTGCATTTTTGGAGATTATCTGGCAGTTGAATGAATCTGATAAGTTTCACTTGAGAAATAGTAAAAAGGGGACTTTCCTTACTTCAACAATAAGTTTCCCTGGTTTCTTTATCAGTGATAAAGAAGGTTTGGAGGCCTTCTTGGCAAAATTGCAACAATACAGATTGCCCACAACAAAGCATAGGAATTATGACCCTAAGCACTTTATTGACAGGGTAAGGAGATTGAAACACATATTAGGGTTTGAGTATTGTTTCAATGAGTAGGAGGATTTGCTTAGAAATTGTGTTTTAGAGGCAGAGATGAAATTGAGAAGATAAAATTGGGGTCTCATTCTCCTTGGAGAAAGTTAGAGGAAGTTGAAGAACCCTGCATACAATGGTGCCTTCAGTGAGATTGGCGATCCTATTCATAGGATGAAAGTGATGTTGGAACATGCTAAGGAACTTAAGTTTGTAGCCAAAAGGAAGCCACGATCTCTTGAGAGATAGCAGTTGCCTGAAGAAAATGTTGAAAAACCTGCTCAACCTATGGTTGAGGAGGTTGCAGGAGAGGCATGGAGTTCACTTCCTCCCCCTGAAATAACTGTTGAAATCAACCTTTAGTTGATTACACCTTGATAGAGGAGGTTGAGGAAAATTGAATTAACTTGGATGACGTGCAACAAGTGTTAAGGTCCCCATCCTAGGATTGAAATACGGTTGTCTCCCCCATTAAGAACTTTATTGAGCCTACAAGAAAGTAGTGCAGTTGTAAAAGATGTCAGGGCATTGGCTTGCAAGGAATTTATATTTGATGATGAATTCATTAAATCAAAGGAATTCAAAGCTTTACTTGTACAGAGGAAGTCTGAGATGTACCTGAAGTAGTTGAATGAGGAATAGGGTAAATCTAAAATTGAGGATAAGGTGGCAATTTGTCAGAGGGTTTTGAAGGAAGTTTGCATGGATGTTAGTAGCATTACCCCTGAGGAAGGAATAAGGCTAGTAAAGGAAAGTGGTTTATTGCTCTTGCCAGGATGAGATATCTCATCCTCTATTGCTATGGATACTATTAGACGACAAGATAAATTTGATGATGAAGTATTGACACATGAGTGAGTAGAAGAATTGTTTGGATTAGGTTTTAATGCCAGTCATGAGACTTTGGCAATTTGGGCTATGGCTCCATGTGATAATAAACCACAAGTGGCAAGGGATATAAATGAACTCACATGTCAGTTAATTGTGAGAAGATCAACTGACATCACTGCCCCTCAGTATGCATTGTTGGTGGTAGCTACAACAAAATTTAGTGAAGCTATAGAAAGGAAGCTATAAGCAGAACTAGAAAAAAAGAGGGAGGATTATGTGAAGCTATTACATGAGTACAACAAGCTCAAATCACTCGTTCCTTCCACTGGAATTGAAGTCTTATCAACACCTTTTGTGTCTAGTCCAATGAGTTTATCAAGATATGAAGGAGATTCTATGGTTGTTACTAAATTACAAGAGAATTTGAGAAGGACCAACAGCCTGATTGAAAAAATCAAAGAAGAGCACAAAAGTGAACATGTAGCTCTGATTAAAAACTTCTTGGATCATCAGATGAGTAAAGTGTTGAATAAAGTAGATGATGCATGGGTTTGTCTAGGTAATTTGAAAAAGGCAATTGAAAGCCACACTATGAATGAGTCAGCATTAAGGGATATTCTAGGTACTTGTATTCCCCATGTGTAGGTGATGAATCATATTTATAATAGTGCCAGCATAGGTTCTGATGTGTCAGATGGAGTGATCGACACATATGAAGTCATATGACTTTTGAATGAAGTCTCTGGTTTTCATGATCGACTTGATATAATGCTTAAGGATAGAATTAATAGCTTTAGGTCTCTTGAAAAACATTCCCTACCACTAGTTTGTATTAATAATGGCACTAAAAAGTCTGTCAAATTGCATAGTAGAATTTGGCAGCATAGTTCCTGTCTCCATCAAATCAATCATCGCTGGGAGCAAAATTGATCATGTGCCATGTAATGCTGAAATGGATAGGCTATTGAATTTAGAATCTGGCTTGAGTAGTTTCATAAAATAACTTAAAATATCCTTAGACACCAGGTACTTGACTTATATGCAAAGAGTTGATAAAATTTTGAAGTACAACTAGCTGGCAAAGGAGGAATATAATGCATGGATGCAGAAGTATGTGATGTAATCACCATCTGTAATTTTATGTGTGCAGTCTATGTTTAGGAACAATAAATTATAGAGGATTTTGGTCTGTGAGTACTTTTGTATGATGTATCCTCCCCACTTGAATTAAATGACAGAATGAAAACTGTTTATGCATCTTATCTCCATTTGTGTTTTTTGTAAGTGATGATTGAGAATTAATACAATCAAAGATTTATAAATTATTACTTCTCTCATGATGAATCTTACTAGAGGTTTTAATTATTTTTGCTAAGTTATAACTTTTACAGTCACTTAAATTGGGTTTAGAATGAGGTTTTACTCTAATCAGGGTTATGGTTATGTTTATACTTTATAAATCTTGTTAGCGTTAAATATAATATAGGATAACAATTATATTATATATAACTATTATTATAATATAATATATTTTATATAATTATTATTGTATATTATATAATATAATATATGATAATAATTATGTTATAATAATATAATTATTATCATATATTAATAATTATTATTGTATAATTATTATTATAATATAATATATTATTATATATATATATTATATGATAATAATTATATTATAATAATATAATTATTACCATATATTAATAATAATTATTGTATAGCTGATAACAACATGGTTTGGTGGTCAAGTCGCTTGGTTGTGGTGGCGGCCACCAAGGTTCAAACCCCCGCAGGGCCAACGAGCTTGTAGCTATGTGTACCTTCGCTGGGTTGCCATGCTCGTAGGCTAAGTGTGCCTTCGTTGGGTTGGCGTGCTCATAGGTCATGTGCCATCACTGGGCCAACGAGCTCACAGGTTTGACCTAAAGGGTGATAATGCCCATTGGGGACAGAGACCCCCTAGCTGTGGTCTTAGGCGATAAATTTGATGGGAAGAGATCCCCCGTAAGGGTCTCTTTGGGCCCGAACCAGGCTAAAAACCTAGGCTAACCAAAGCAAAAAAAAATTATTGTACATTATATAATATAATGATATAATATATAATAATAATTATATAATATATTATTATTATATATAAAAATAATTATATTATATAATTATTATTCTTACTATGACCAACGGGATACATGGCGCCTTATCGCATCATCGCGGCTTCAAGTTTTCATCTTAAAGCAAGGTTGCAAAGAGGGAAATCCTTGCAACAAGATAATAGATGACTGCCACATATCAGGAGGCTTGGAGGGGATGCACTCGATAAACATATATCAAAATACTATTAAAATAGATCAGGGTGATTAAAAACAAGGACCCGTAGGGGACACATGGTGTCTTTGTGCACCATCGCATCTTCAGAAATATTGTAAAGCCTCACAAATCATGTAAAAGCATTTAAACCAACTCAAAAGTAAATGAAGTAAATAATCTGCTTAAATACAACATCGCAATAACTAAAATAAAAAAGAAGTAAATAATTCATTTAGATACAACTTTCAAAGATAATAGATGTAATTAATCCACTTAATCACAATATCTCAGATAAAAGATAATCTCATAAATATTAACCTTAATGTCATTAAATCTTACATATTCACGTGTTTAATCCAGGTAACAAGCACTATAAAATAATATACATAAATCCTTTGGCAAACATGCCATAATACATCCAAAATAGGTACAATAATCAAGTACATCAACAATAAATAAATCAAATACACTCTCTAGCTACCCAAACCAAGTGGTCCACCACCTACAAGCCGAGAGATGGGAACATGGCTCAGGAGCTTTTCCACCCAACCATGAAGTATTTACACTTCCCTAGATTCATTCCTAAAATGAAGGAAACCCGGCCCTACACGAAATGTCTAGCTACCTGGTAACAACTGCAGGAGGGAACAACCAATGCAACCCTGATGTTTGAATGTGCAATTCTAAGTAATGAAAAGCAAATTATCTCATAATAGGATGTGGCAGAGATATCAATAAATAAGTTTGCTAGACAATAAACATCTGTTTCAATGTCATTTTGATTAGATCTAATCATTTATAAGTAACTTGGTTCAATTCCTGAAAAGAGGAAAAGCCATCTCTGATAATCCACATTCAGCATTGCAGTCCCAAAAGTAACCCAATACATTCCTATATAAAAAATTCTTCTTCCCCAAGAAGCAAGAAAATAAAGTAAAGAATTAAAAATTCAAGATTTCCAATAAATCAATCCAATCCCTTTCCCAAAACATCAACTAAGGAAAAATACACTTTCAAGCAATGATCCATCTTTTGGTCATACAATCAAAATCATAAGTTTATCAATTTGATATAGTTCTAATCTTGCATTTCAGTCACAATGTCTTCAATAATAGTCATTCTAAAAATATTAATCTATCTTGTTGTTATTTCTGTGACAGGAAGTATTTCAATATGTTTATCTAACCAGAAAGTTTACAATTCAATCTAAAATAACTTACTATCAAAACCGCGACAAGAAGTCTAAAAACAATCAATAGTCTTCCTGTCACTGCTGTGACAGGAACTATTGCAGTAATAAAGAAAGAACACAAAACATAGTTTAATCTGATTTTCGGTCATAAAAACACTATAAAATCTCATTCTCAGATTATTCTAAGTTATTGTCATTCTGGTGACAGGAAACTAATCTGTTAAGCATGCAATTTAAGCACATACATCTCTCTATAACCTTCCTGTCACTGTGGTGACGGGAGCTGTGGCAGAATCTAATAAATAATCAACTAAGTTTATAAGTAATCTACTGTCATCCACTGACAATATTTTCAACAAAATTTCAAACAACAATTTCATGAGGAAATGTATCTACAGGAATTACGGGAGTTTCATCTAAATATTTTAAGAGTTTGAGTTTTATTAGAGAGGTCAATTTTTCCATGAACTATTTTATAACTGCATAAAGAGAAAAGAAATTCAGTGGTAGTTCATCTTCAACGCAATATGATGATAACAGTCATCTCTATCTAATAGAGAGTTTTCTAGTGATATTTGGGGTTGGGTCAATAGTTTGTTTCAGCGGTAAAGATCTAAATCTAGGTAAGGTGGTTAACAAGATTTACATACAAAGGTAAGATGCCATGGTTCAGGTATTTAACAAGGAAGATAAATACTATGTCTAATTCGTCGATCAGCCAAAGGATAAGAGTAGACGGCAAGTGTAAATGAATGGGTCTATTTTTCTAATCTAAAATTGGTTCCAGTTGGCACCAGGTAGTAGACCAGTCAAGATAATGTTTTTACTGGTAATTTCTTTCAGCGATCTTGTTGTTCTCAAAATCAGCTACGCTCGCTTTTGTAGACAACCCCTACGAAACTTGTCCATTTCGTAGCCTACACTCTAAGTTCGCAAATCAAGACAAGTACTCTTGGCCTTGTGCGAAGTCAATTGACATCCTAGAAAAGTTTACGACATTCTCTTAATTCGATTCCTCAAAATTTGTGCAAATCGATTAGGTTACAAACTGATCAAAATATCAATTTTGATCATTTTAGGGTGTTAGTAAGTTTTTGAAACTTCATGTGTAATAGAGGTCAAAACTGCCGCTCTTGCATATCCTTGTTACCTCTTATGTGCGATGTCGGTCAAAATGACTGCTCATACATACTTATCTTGTTTCTTTGTTAACATGCAAAGGCGGTTAAATCCACCGCCCATACATGTTTTCCCCTTCTCAAAATTTGCATATGCAAGAGCGGTCTTATTCGTCGCTCATGCATATTGTATTCGTATGTGTAAAAGTGGTCTTATTTGCCGCTCATGCATATTGTCCCTCATGAATTAAAGCGGTCTTTCTGACCGACAAAACATGATCTCGCGAATCTTGAACTCGGGTGTCATTAATGGCGCTTGTGTCGCCATTAATACTTTGTTTTAAACCTTTTAAATCATTTTACTCATTGTTCTTTTTAGTTTTATATTCTCAAACTCATCGAACAAGTTATCCAAACCTCTGTGAAGTCGATTGAATCGCGGGACTCGTGGATTGCGAAGATTTTTGTGCCTAGGGTTTCCGTCTTTATTTCCAGGTAGGGTAACCTTTTCTTTCTTGTTTTCATTTTTGTTTTCTTCCTTCTATTAGCATTTGTTGATAATAGAAATGTTTGGGATTTATGTATCTATTTATGTTCAAATTGAGTCATCATTTTTGTCTGATTATGAAAACCCTAGTCGCCTTTCGTGTGTTTTCCTTTGTCGTGCTTTGTTCGTTATTGGTGGATCTCATCATGTTCTAGTTTTAGTGCAATCGACGAATTTGTTATGACAATTGTGAAACTTAGGTTATGCCAGTGTTTCCCCATATGTATTGATGGACTTTTTCACTACTGATGCATTTTTTTTTGGTTTGTATTCCCATATGAAATGGCGGTCTTTTTGACTGACTCTACATAAAGATTTTCCTCTATATACATCAGCGGGCATTTTTGCTGCTTGCACATATGCCTTATTAAGTTTGCCTATCCCTCATGTAAGGGTGGTTAAAACCGCCTCCCTTACACAAATAGTGTATTATCCCATATGCAAAGGTGGTAGAAAATTCTGCTTTCACAGAACTTGGAGTTTCGACAGCATATGCCTTGGTGGTTATTTTGACCGACTTCACATTAAAACTTGCTTGTTCCCTCATATGTAAGGGCGGCAAATTTTTCTGCCCCTACATCAAACACATTTTCCTGGAACATATGCAATGGCAGAAAATTTTGCTGACCTTTCACCTACATCGAAGTTTTTCCAACATGCAGGGTCGACAAAATTTGTTGCCCTAACACTTGCAATTCATCCCTCTAATGCAAGGGCAGAAAATTTTGCGACCCGTGCATTCACTCTCTCATTTTTCTCTAACTCTGAGAGATTTTCAACTTTACTGTCCTGAGCCCGCTTTGCTCCATTTTTCAACCCTCTTGCGCTCTAGTCCTTTCAAGCGTATCCCTATAGTTGTGATCATCGACATGCAATTTTCCTAGATTACCAGTATTTCCCCTAATTGCATGATCATAGATTATTGTTGCAGTTTCTTCTGTAAATTTTCTCTCTTCGCCGACATCCTTCTGGTGTTAGCTTTTTCAAATGACTAAGTTGTCTCCAAAGAAGTCGAAAGCAATGAAGTATAAGTATCAGGGTGTTTTTCCAATCACCTCGGTTACTTCCAATGTTGATGACATTCGGGATACAGAGATTGGCCATGTGGACATGGCTGAGTTTGTGGAAAGAACCAAGTCTGATAACCCTAGTTCTACAATGAAGAAGATTGTCGATAGCAACATTCATTTGGTGTCATCTTTCCCGGTGGTAGCTCATAATACAGAGTTTGTTCTTCAATGCGCTCAGTTCTACAATAGAGACACTAGGGCAGTGGTGGATACAAATGACAATGTGATAATCAGATTGGATCTGGAATTAATTGATAAAGTTTTCATGTGTCCTACTGTTACAAAAGTTATAAAACTAGATTTTGCTGAATCTCAAAGAGAATATGACAAAAATTCTGAAAAGGCTAAGAAGATAATCAACACCAAATGGCTTAAGACTTCAAGGTCAAACTTATCCAGGTGGCCAAGGAGTTTTCCCAGAAGTGATTTTATCAAAGAAGTTGGTGATCTCATAACTCTTCTTAGCAGGATAAGAGGGCTGGCTTCATCCTCACTTTTTCATGAGTGGATGTACCCTTTTATCAAGGTTATACTTCAAGGTAAACAAGCCATCTTTTGGGGTGAGCAAATCAGCAATGCTCTTCACGAGCAATTGACTAAGGTATCCACTACCTTCAAATTCTATATGACATCTTACCTTGTGTATATAGCAGCCTCCATGAGGATCTTTCCTGGTTTGACATCCGAAGGAGATAGGAGAGTGGTTCCTGTATATCAGTATTATCCTCAACTGATAATGAAAGGTTTTATCCACCACTTTAGGAGGGTAAATGATGCTTTCTTTGCAGTGTTCTTGTGTCTTTTTGACCCTCAGCTAGAGCAAAGAAGAGTTTCAGATGAAGCTTGGTTAGTGGTGAATGATTATGGACACATGTTCTTACAATTTCCTACTTTCTCATATTTAAGGGTTGGCTTTTTCCAAGGTCATCCTTATATGTTGCCAAGGTTTCCTTCAGACAAACTTGTTCTAATGGAATTATGTAGAAAAATGATTGTCATACATAATAAGCAAATGGAGCTCAAGAAACTAGGATTCAGATTTCCAGTTGAAGTTGGCAGGTTTTCAGTATCAACTGCTACAAAGGCTAGAGCCATGGAAACTGAAATGCAGCTAGTAACCATGAAACGGTTCAAACAAAGACCAAGGTTTGATTACAGGGGTGTAAAAGAAAAAATCAAGAGGAAGACCTAGTTTCATGAACCAATGGTTGAAGACATCTAGGTGGACTTAGGACAGAAGAAGATATCAAAAAATTAGACTATAGCAGTTTATCTCTGGAATAGATTGAATATTTAGGATTGGCTAATATTCCTGAAGACCTAGTGGATGATGAAGAGATGACTGATTCTAGATATAACACTGAACAGGTTGTTGGTTCTCCTCTTCCTCCTATCCAATGGTCTCAGAAAGAATTGACTTCTCTAAGGAAAAGGTTTGAACCTATATTGGCTAACACCAACAAGTGGTTAGCAGGTAAGGGAATTGATTTGAAAGAATTCCTTACGGGATCAGAGATTGAAACCCAAGAACAAATAGGTAAGAAGGTAGAGAATAGAACAAAGAACAAGAGTGGCATTCCCTCTTCTTCCAAGCCACATAAGCTCAGGATCAAATTTGTGTCAAAGAAGTCAAAGACTGTAGAGAAAGAATCTGAGGTAGAAGATATGGAAATTTAGAAATAGAATACTGATGAGCTAGCTACCGAGGAACTGGAAGTTGAAAATAGATCGACAGAAGGACAAGGAGATGAAGTTTTGTCTCCATAGAAGAATGTACAACAGGAAATGGGAATCTCTTCTCCTTTGTCTGACATACATGTTTCAGTTCCTCTGTCTGTTTCACCCATTGACATCCCCTCTTCTGATTCTCCATCACCTTCAAAAACAATTTTTGATAATCCTCAAATTGCTTTTGATGATGTTCTTCGTTCTTCTGGGTCTATTCCTACTCTATCCTCCTCATCTTTTGATATTGGAGATTCTTTGATATTTGATCACTTTGTAATGGGTTCTGAACAAGTTTCTAATGTGAATGTGTCAGGTGCAGTGTTTACTAATACTCCACCTATTGTTTCTACTTCCAGTGCCAGTGCAGTTCCAATAACACCAACAATGGAAACGAACCCTAATGTGAGTACTTTTGTGCTTCCTCCATGGTTGTCAGCATATACACCTAAAAGAAAGAAACAAGCCATCTCTCCAGATGACTTTGATTTTAGTAAGTTGGTGCCTGCTAAGGCTAAGACCCCAAAGAAGCCAAAAATTCTTTCAAGAATGCTCGGAGACAAAGGGCACAAATTTCTGGAGATTGCAAGGCCCCCTCAGGATGCCACCATAGAAAATTTTAGTATGAATGATTACTCTATTTCTAGGGTTGAGCTGGGCAAAATAACACATGAAAGTGCAAAGACTGACATGCAGTCAGCTATGGATATTCTGTTTCAGAAGTTTGACAAAGAAAAAGAGATGAAGGATCATTATAAAGCAATGGTAGAACAATTGACTGCATTGGTAAGGAAGATTACTTTGAATTCAGAATCAGTGACTCTTGAGGCCATTTCTGCAGAAGATCCTATCATCCAGAAAGCTCAAAAGACTCATCTTAAGGGAAGAGTGCTTGAAGAATATTTGGAAAGGATGCACACACAAGGAATCTCTCTTCTTACAGAGCTATCTGAGAAAATAGGCAAAATGGAGAAAATCAGGGTAGAACTTGATGATTTGATTGATGTTATTTCTCAGGATATTGAGCGTTTAGAACAAAATCATGATAAGTGGGTAGAGATGAGGAAGCTGAAAATAAGTGCTTTGATATCAATTGGTGTCATACCGAATAGGGATTCATATACTGAAACTAAAGAGGCATTGACATATCGGAGCAGTGTGCTGAAAGATCTGATCAATGACCTAGAAACTGCAAGGAAACTAAGTGACCAAAGTGATGTTAGTCTCTTGCACAAGTTGGAGGAGCTTCCATGCAATTTAGTGTCACAGGATAATCGATTTCTTTCTGCAGAAGAGATGATCCAGGAATTTGAAAATATGTTTCAGAAGGAGTTTGAGGACAAAACATTTTCAGTAGCCTCCGTGGATAATATTCTTGATAATCAGTTAACTTTGGATAATCTAAAGGCCAATTTAACTAGCCATGCAAAATCAATTACCACAGTCAGAGATGCAATAGTTAGACCCTGGATGATTTTTAAGAACACAGTTAGTCCGGACAGTCTTGGGATGCAAGCAACGTTCACCATGTATGATTGCCGCATGAAGAAAGAAGGCGGTGCAAGTTGAAGCATCTTTTTCATTACTTAGTTTATTTTCTACTTTTCAAATGTACTTTTGAAATAATTTTGGACATATTTACATGTACTTTTCTCATATGTAATTACATGTAAAAACGTAGGAAGTCCTAAATCAAAAAGGACTCCTTTGTTGAATAAGTCAGTTAGTTTTTCTTTTCCTATTTTTGCTCTCAGTTTCTCTTATAAATAATGAGGACCTCCATTGTAATTTTTATCTTTTAGTTATTGAAGCGAAACTCTGCCAAATTGAAGAGCATTTTGAGACTTTGTGTTCAAATTGTAAATCATATTTTATCAAGTGAATAGAAAAGCAAGCGATCTTTCAATCTTTACATTGGAATAACTTGTGGCGTATCAGAAATTATTCTTATGTCCTTTTCCTTATACTATCTTATCTACTTGATCAAATTGTAGTGTGAGTGTGAATAATCTGGGAGATGTTCTAAAGCTAATTTTGGAGACTTGGTGCTACAACAATTATCTTTAGCTTGTGATTTTATGTTTCTAAGTACAAGATATTGGAAAGGCTTTGAACTACTATTATCTTTTGTGATCGTATATTTTGTCATAGTATTCGGTGAAGACTTTGAGCTGCACCTTATCCTACTTGGTTCTAAATTGTAAATCAGTAAAAGGAGCAACAATAGACTTTGTGCTCTCATGAGTTTCTTGGTCATTTCGATTTGTATTGTGAAAGTGCTCTTTTATATTGTAAACATCATTTCTGAAAAAAGAGAAATGGATGGCATGGCTTCACCCCAAAATTAGTTTTTAGTGCAAATAAGTTTGTAATAGTTAATATGGAACCTCCCCTTGCTGAGAGGAGAGATTTATCTCATTACACTGTGGTTGATATAACCATTTTGCCTTTAGTTAGTTGAAGACAAAATATTCACCCAATAGATCTATATGTTTTTAACAAAAGTTTTCAACAGTTTAAAGGTCGGCCAGTATTGTAAGCGACCAAGAAGGAAAGCAACCAAAAGAAATAAAAGACAAATTGGCTATTGAAAGTCCATGACCAGAAGAAGAAACAGAGGCCAGAAGAAAGATAAGGTAAAGAAAAAAAAGACAATGGCTAGATAAATCAACGACCAGCTCATACACAACTAGGTGGCTAGGAAAGAATAGTTAGTTTGGTTTTTAGTAGGCAAAATGAATAATTCTCAGGCTGATCTATTACAGATTTATCATTTGGACCAAC
This sequence comes from Cunninghamia lanceolata, assembly GCA_027924645.1. NCBI lineage: Eukaryota > Viridiplantae > Streptophyta > Pinopsida > Cupressales > Cupressaceae > Cunninghamia > Cunninghamia lanceolata. The sequence goes on from BSBN01000056.1 coordinate 420,968, forward strand.
ATTTTGAAAAACATATAAATAAGGAAAATACCCATGAGAAATTTGTTGGCAAGAGACACTATATGTATTCATGGTTGTTGTCATTGATGGCAACAAAGGTCATCCCACATATCCGCAAGTCATGGTGTGTCTCTACTGGAAGTCAGAATGAAGATTGTTGTGGTCTGGTGAACAAGAACAGAGCATGTGGCAAGGTCCGACAGATTGGTCCGGATCTCTCAGAGGAAGTGTCTTGGTGCAGTGCGGATTTGGGGAAGTCAAGAGGACTACCTTGAGTAGTATATTCCAAGGATTTAGCCTCCGGTGATGGACAAGGAAAAAGATATGAATAGTTGAGTACCGGATTCCTGAGAGACAGTGAGAACAGAGGAAGAATTGACTGACAGAGCATCAAACTATTTTCTGGATGTGTTACTGTTGATGGCAAAGGTTGTGAAGGCATGAATCATGTTTGGCCGACGATTAATGATATCTACAAGTATATGCTTGATCCGCATTGCTTGGTGAGCAAGGATTCAGCCGACAGAACAGAGTTTGTAAGAAAATAGACTGTTCCGGATGCCGACTAGAAAGGTGATGAAATTACTTGTGCGGATATATATATAGAGGATGGATTTAGTAGTGTGTGGTGTGATGTCATATGTGAATAAGTGCAGAGCAGAGCAGAAGTAATAAGAAAGATCCGGTATGTGAAAGGAAAGAAGAATAAAGAGCAGAGGGAAGATGAAGTGCAGCAGATCAGTATAATGAGCCTAACCGGAACTGAACTCCAACATATGTAGATGCTTCCAATCAGTTCAAGTATTGTATAAACATTCTTTTGTAGACAGTGTGTCTCCTTGTAGGCAGTGTGCCTCTTTGTGAGCAGTGTGCTTGGGCAGTGTGCCCTAATTGGCAAGTGCCATTTTTGTAATTCCTTATTCTTCTAACAGAGAATAATCTTTGGGTTAATCACCCCGTGGTTTTCTCCCTTAACCGGGTTTCCACGTCAAAAATACTGTGTCATGTGTTTCTCATTTCATGGTAATGTTTGTTTGTTTGATTCAATGATGCTTTGATTAATAAGAAAGTTCAAAAGAAGAAATAATTAGGATAACTGATTCACCCCCCCTCTCAGTTATCAACAAAATTGACAGTGAGGAGTTGATCTACCAAGCTAGCCACCAATGCCTACTATCTCTTGTCGATGATTCCCCCAGAAACTTGCTCTCTTTCTCCCTTCAAATTCGTGAGTCTTCTCCACACAAAAATCTCTCCGTATCTCTAAATGAATTCATGGTCCCTTCTTTGCTGCCCAGTACTTCTTTTTAACCAAAATCTCCTTCCTTATTTTTGGCGATCCCTCCAATTAGGTTTCCAAAACTAAAGTTTTAATTCTTGTTTGCATGAATAATCAACTCATAACATTAGAGAATAAAATGCTATTTAAGACAATAAAATAATATCCTTTGCAGTTTACTGTCGCATGGATGCCAGGAATATATATTTTAATTCTTTCATTCTTATCTAAATATAATATTACTATTTTTAATATTATTTAACTATTGTTATTAAAACAAACTAATTAAATAATCAAGAAGAGAAATGCAATACAATATTGTATATATATAAGGAACATATTGTCTTCCAAACATCTATAATATTGAAATAGAAAACAATTATTAGTTTAATTATTTATTTAAATAAACTACAATACATTATTTGAATATATATCAAAAGATATTAAGTTAAATTAATCACATCATGCATTTGAAAATGATTAAAAATCACGCATTAATGCAATAAGAACTATTTAATAATGCATATGCAAATACGTGATGTGTGTGATTACACCAGTGTAATCCATCCATCAGTTCTTGCCAAGTGGATAGATAATCTCTACCTCAGCCATGCTCTTGTCTTCGACGAGTACCTACATCCATTTGCACTCAACTCAACGTCAATAGGTTAGTTTCTCCAAAAACATAGCCGAAGCAAATCATTGTAATCATCTCTACAATATTCAATATTTAAAACAATTTCCAATTTTCATCAATATAACTCATAATAATTACCTCCACATATGCAAAATTACTTAAAGTAAAGTCAATCACAATAATTATTCACTAAACTAGAATAATCATATTGTTCATAAAAATGAGACGTGACATCCTTCCCCACTTGGAAGTGACATCGTCCTGATGTCTTATTAAACATCAAATAATAAAGTGTCCATCAACCACCAATAAAGTATCAAGGTGTTATAAAATAATAACATCAAATCAAGGTATCAAAAGATCATAATCAACAACTCAAAGTATCAAAGCATAATTGAACTCAAAGTATCATAAAACAACAATCAAACTCAAAGTATCATAATCCATGCATGAATAAGAAATCTAAGTTATATCCTCAAATGAGGAAAAGATCTATCAATCTCCTTTGCATCCTCCCATGTGGCACTATCCTTAGAATACTGATCCCATTGGACCTTATATTGCACCACATCTCTGCTACGCAACTTAATGTTGCGCTTCCCTAGAATTTGAGTGGGCTCCACCAGCACCACTCCTGGATCCTGAACCTGTAAAGCACACCAATCAAGAATATGTGATGCATCAGGATGATAAAGCTTAAGAAAAGACACATGAAAAACATTATGGATGCTGGCAAGTGCAGGCAGGAGAGCAAGTATGTAAGCTACTTGATTAATCACTTCCAAAACTTCAAATGGTACTACAAAACGAGGAGCAAATTTGGATGCTTTGCCAAACGATACTGAACTCTTATGAGGTTTAACCCTCAAAAAGACTTTGTCACCAACTAAAAACTGTCTAGGAGTTCTATTCTTATTTGCATAACTCTTTTGACAATTTGAAACTTGCTTCAACTTTTCCTTGACCAACTTCATCTAACCATCCATTTCTCTTAACATTTTCAGGACCAATCACTAAGATGACATCATGCCTATTCTTAGACATGGGCAACCCTTGAATAAAATCCATACTTATCACTTGCCGCTTGTGCTCAGGGATACAGTCCGGATACACCAATCTTGCTGGATGCACATGCTCAACCTCAACTCGCTGGCATTCCAAACATCAATCTACAAATTTCGTCAAATCCCTCTTAAGTCTAGGCCAAAAGTATAAATGTTTCAAACCTTCGACCATCTTTGTCACTCCAGGGTGACCTGAATAAGGTGCATTATGAATCTCTTCAAGCACTAACTTCCACAACTCTTCTGAGTTAGGAATATACATTCTTCCCTGAAATCTCAAAAGTCCATCTAATTCAATAACATAACAATCAAACATGTAATCTAAGGGGTCTACTTCCAAAGCTTTCTTTACTCTTTCATAATGCTCATCCCCTTGAAGATTCTGAATCACTTTCTGTCTCAAATTGGATCTCATAGTAACAATGGTAGCCAAATGTCTTCTCCTACTAAGAGCATCTGCTACTCTATTCTCCTTTCCTTTTATTTACTCAATTCCAAAGTCATACTTACTAAGGAATTATAACCATCTTCTCTATCATGCATAAAGGTTAGGTTGAGTAAATATATACTTGAGACCTAGATAATCTATCTTTAATGGAAAGGCCTTACCTAGAAGATAATGTCTCCACATCCAAAGTGCATGAACTATGGCAGCTAACTCAAGATCATGCGACGCATAGTTGAATTCATGTTGCTTTAACTTTCTTGACTCATAAGAAACCACTTTTTCATTCTGCATCAACACTCCTAATCCTTCCCCTAAAGCATCTATTATAACTATAAAGTGCCCATTAGGATCTGGTATGGTCAGGATAGGAGCAGTTGTGAGCTTTTCCTTTAGCACTTGGAAAGCTTGCTCACACATTTTTGTCCATTCAAATTTCTTACCCTTCTTTTCTAGTGCGGTAATTGGTGCTTCTATGGTTGTAAAACCTTCCACAAAATTTCTATAATAACCTACAAGTCCCATAAAACTTCTGACTTCTGTCACACTCTACGGTACAGGCCATTCCATTATTGCCTTTATCTTCTCAGGATCAACTGCAATCCCTTCAGCTGAGATCACATGACCCAAATAGTGCACTTTATCTTGGAAGAATGTACACTTAGATAATTTACCATAAAGCTTTCTTTCTCTCAAATGTTGCAAAACAATTCTCAAATGTCTTTCTTGCTCTTCCACTGATTTGGAGTATATCAATATGTCATCAAGGAAGATTAACACAAAATCATCTAAACAGTCCTTGAAAATGCTATTCATCAAATTCATGAAAGCTGCTGGAGAATTAGTCAACCTAAATGGTACTACTGTGAACTCATAGTGACCATATCGGTTCTAAAAGCTATTTTAGAGATGTCCTCATCCTTAATCCGTAATTGGTGATAACCGGATCTAAGGTCTATCTTCTAGAATACTGTTGCTCCTTTCATCTGATCAAAAAGCTCATCTATCCTTGGAAGTGGATACTTGTTCTTTATAGTAGCTTTGTTAAGCATCTTGTAATCAATGCATAATCTCAAAGTACCATCCCTTTTCTTTACAAAGATGACCAGTGCACCCCATGGTGACACACTAGGTCTAATGAACCCTTGATTTAGTAACTCTTGCATTTGAGACTTAAGCTCATACAACTTTGTAGTAGTCATCCTATAGGGTGCCTTAGATTGTAGCTCAGTCCTTGGTAGTGAGTCAAATGAGAAGTCAAATTCTCTCTTAGGTGGCAACTCTGTCAACTCTATAGGAAATACATCTCTAAAATCTCTAAAGATTGGATAGTCATTGAACACTGGTTCTTCTTTATCAAGGTCCTTTACTTGGACAACAAATATGGCACATCCTTTCCTCTTGGCTTTCTTCAATTGCATAGCTGAGATTTGTCTAAGCTCTAAAGGTCTCTTAGTCCCATTAATTTCCACTTGGTTCCCTAGGACATCCAAACATCTAACAACCTTGTCTTCATAGTTTACTAGAGGCTTACGTTCAGTTAACCAGTTGATTCCTAGAATTGCATCATAAGAACCTAAAGGTGCTACATACAGATTCACTTATGTTTGAAAACTAGGAAGATCTAACTCACTGTATGCTAAACATGAGTCTACCCTCTTTTCTGCACTATTGCCATATTGTACCATCCAAAAGTTTTCCATATGTCCAGGTCTACTAGATAACTTAGATACTACTCTAGGATCTACAAAACATCCTGTGGCACCAGTATCAATTAAAATAGAAATAGGTAGTCCATAGAGCTTACTTTGGAACTGGATAGGTGCTGATTGAAACTTTGCTTGCTGATTATCCAATGCGGCATGGATCTGATGTTGCGATGCTCCTTGCTAATTCTTGTTTCCTCTTTTATGTGGACATGTATTTGCATAATTCTTTCCTCCACAGATGTAACATCCACCCCTAGGTGCTCTCAGTTCTTCAACTCTTTCCCTCTGATTGTTGTTTCTGTTGTTATTGCCACTTCTTTTGTTTCCACCATTTCCATCCTGAGAAATATTACCTCTCTTCGGATTCCTAATCTGTCTATTATTGCCTTGGTTATTATTCTTTTGATAGTTCTTCTAATTATTCTATGGTTTCTTATTTGCAAACTTAGTATCTCTTTGCTTATGGTAATTTTCTATCTGTTGTAACCTCTGCTCTTGCTTTATTTCTTTCTCAAAAGCGGCATCTATAGTGAGTGGGTTATGAATGTCCACCTTAGCTCCAATCTATGGCTTTAATCCCAAAATAAAAGTAAATGAAAAACCCACTTCTTCCTCTATCTTTGCTTGATTATTATCATTAGCTCCAACTTCAGGAACTTGAACTTCCATTCTTGAATTCTCATTTTGTGCCTCAACCCTTGGGTTTTCATTAGCATTCTACCCTCTAGGAATTCCTCTGATTTCCTATTCAAGAACATTCATCCTTGTGTCTTTTTGGGTCAAGAGAGTAAAAATATGGTCTAATCTTCCATTTTGATCAATGTTTCTAGTATTCATGATGGACAATCTGTATCACGTTTGCAACTTTAGCACAATAGTCCTAGAAACAAAGGCCCCAGAGTTAAACCTAGAGCTCTGATACCAAATGTAAAGCCTCACAAATCATGTAAAAGCATTTAAACCAAATCAAAAGTAAACGAAGTAAATAATCCTCTTAAATACAACATTGCAATAACCAAAATAAAAAAGAAGTAAATAATTCATTTAGATACAATTTTCAAAGATTATAGATGTAATTAATCCACTTAATCACAATATCTCAAATAAAAGATAATCTCATAAATATTAACCTCAATGTCATTAAATCTTACATATTCATGTGCTTAATCTAGGTAACAAGCACTATAAAATAATATAAATAAATCCTTTGGCAAACATGCAATAATACATCCAAAATAGGTACAATAATCAAGTACATCAACAATAAATAAATCAAATACACTCTCTAGTTGCACGAACCAAGTGGTCCACCACCTACAAGCCAAGAGATGGGAACATGGCTCAGGTGCTTTTCCACCCAACCATGAAGTATTTACACTTCCCCGGATCCGTTCTAGAAATGAAGGAAACCTAACCCTTCACAAAATATCTAGCTAGCTGGTAACAACTACAGGAGGGAACACCCAATGCAACCCTGATGTTTGAATGTGCAATTCTAAGTAATGAAAGCAAATTGTCTCACAACAGGATGTGACAGAGCTATCGATAAATAAGTTTGGTAGACAATAAACATCTGTTTCAATGTCATTTTGATTAGATCTAATAATTTATAAGTAACTTGGTTCAATTCCTGAAAAGAGGAAAAGCCATCTCTGATAATCCACATTCAGCATCGCAGTCCCAAAAGTAACCCAATACATTCCTATATAAAAAATTCTTCTTCCCCAAGAAGCAAGAAAATAAAGTAAAGAATTAAAAATTCAAGATTTCCAATAAATCAATCCAATCCCTTTCCCAAAACATCAACTAAGGAAAAATACACTTTCAAGCAATGATCCATCTTTTGGTCATACAATCGAAATCATAAGTTTATCAATTTGATATAGTTTCTAATCTTGCATTTCAGTCACAATGTCTTCAATAATAGTCATTCTAAAAATATTAATCTATCTTGCTGTTATTTCTGTGACAGAAAGTATTCCAATCTATTTATCTAACCAAAAAGTTTACAATTCAATCTAAAATAACTTACTGTCAAAATTACGACAGGAAGTCCAAAAACAATCAACAATCTTCCTGTCATTGCTGGACAGGAATTATTGCAGTAATAAAGAAAGCACACAAAAGATAGTTTAATCTGATTTTCAATCATAAAAACACTATAAAATCTCATTCTCAGATTATTCTAAGTTATTGTCATTTTGGTGAAAGGAAACTAATTTGTTAAGCATGCAATTTAAGCAGATACATCTCTCTATAACCTTCCTGTTGCTGTGGTGATAGGAGCTGTGGCAGAATCTAATAAATAATCAACTGAGTTTATAAGTAATCTACTATAATCCACTGACAATGTTTTCAACAAAGTTTCTGATGTAGGAGCATCCAGTGGTGTAAGGCCAATCTTGCATCACCCCCAAAAAAAGATGTGTTTCAAAATTGTTGATGTTCTTTCCATTTCTTTTTAAAATTTGTGGTTCTGGTTCCATAATCACTTGAATAATGATGTAGAACTTTCAGTTTTTCCAAACTGCTAAAAATAGCAACTTGCTATTTTTAGAAAGTTTGCATTTGGGCACAGATTGAAGTGAAAATTTACAAGAAGCTTCGTAACTAAAAAATAAGACCTTTGGTGAAGGAATCACACAAAGATCATTTGCGAGCTGAAAGATATTAAAGTTTTTGTTTCCCGAAAAAGCCCTAAAAATTATTCAAACTCTAGTTTGAGGCACTAAATGGTCTCGTATAGGCCCAAAAATGGCCAGAACAAGCAAAGCAGGCTTAGCGCGTAGAGCACTCCGCGAGCTTTCCGACCCATAAAACAGTTCATCAATCAGACACCTGGATCAAAAGTTATGGCTCCCGGAAGTTGACTTATTTTTGGAGGGAGATGCAAATTTCAAAATTAGGTTGTTGGCTGCCAAAAAGGCTATTAATAACTATTTTTGGGAACCTTGGGCAGTAGTAGAGTTAAGGGGCGAAGTGTAGAGTCAAGAATAGGCGGGGAAAACAAAAACCCTAGCAGATTTGGTGATGAGTGCCAAGTTGCATCCATGAAATACATCTTTTTACCTCTCTTTTTCTCCTTCCTGAGTCCATCTTTCCTAATGTCTGCACCCAAATAAGCTAGCAAGATCGTTCTAGTTAATGATTAATTGAGATAGATTACTTAAGATTATAATTTCTGATTGAGTGACTAATGTGCATGGAATTGATGGAAAAATGCAGAAACTTCTCTCTTTTTGAATCAATAGGTGTAGATGCCAGGAACATCAATTTTGTGCATCTCCAGAGATAGTCTTCAATGATCTCCGGAGATAATACCAAAGTACCATGACACCTGAAGTTTTGAAGAAATGAGGAAAGCCTCTCCGGAGCTCTGTGGGAGTCTGGAGCATCTCCAAAGCTGAACAAAGAAAGCTACAGATATCTCCGGAGCTACAGACATATCTCTGGAGCTGCAGATAAGGACAAATATCTCTGGCGCCTCTTGAGAGTAAGGCATATTTCCAGCATAAGATGTCGATCAGGCACTCTCAGCAGTGATCTTAATACCCCTCATTTCACTCAAATCATCACCTGAGTGGTGAAGGGTCATCTTTAGTTGAACTGTTGGAGTTTTTATCTTTATAAAGTTTTTGCATGAGTTATGGATAGAACTGATTCAATACCCATATTTTTAGGGCCTCTCTGCCCAAATGTATTAAGACTCAAACTTAGAATTCTAAGTGGACTTCTGTTCCACTCAGTCTTCTTTTATTGCATGATTATTTTCTATAGTTAGACAACTAGTGCAATAAAGAGATGGATGTCATCTCATAGAGGAACTGGTAGAGAAGGTAAGTGATAGATCATCACTCATTTTGATATATACTGATAGAAATAACAGAAGAAATATACAATGATTGAATTATTTTAATTCTCGGTAATCTCAGTTCTGTGATAGTAATATTTTTCATGAATGCAAAGTGAATGAATTAGACCAGATTTAGTTGTGATCTTCTTTTGTGCTGATTTTCTACTGTAGCCTTCAACCCTAAGGGTGTGGAGCAAGGGCCCACTCTCACCACTAAGGCAGGAGGCTAGTACCACTGTTTTATTACTGTAGCTTTTTGATATGAAAAGTATTTACTAATTTTGATAGATAGATGCATGTTACTATTTTTAAAAATTGCTTTGAGTAAATTTCCTGTTTAATTTTGTTTCAGCATTCCTTAAATTCATTTAGTAAGTAGACAGATAATCTTTTCAAATTAGTAGAAGCTGTTAAGATTAGCTAGGAAAACTGGTAACTATAGAATCCCTAGTTGCAGAAAGCCGAGGACATAGCCCCTAGATTTTTGACATTTGAAAATAGATTAAATGATGAGGTACAACAACACCTTGTCATTTGGGGTTATAGATGGCAGATGACTCTAGAGTCTTGTGAGAGGAAGCTGTAATGTGTTGCAGCCTGTGGAGGGTTGATTCCTCTAATTGTATTTGAGCTTCTGTAATGTAATAAGTTGTCAAAATCAATAAAGAAAGTTCTATTTTCTATGTGTAATTTCTATTCTTGTGTGTTTTATGATTTACCTCCTTAATCAAGTGGTATCAGAGAAAGAGTTCCTGAGTGTGTAGACAGATCGCCGACCGTGAGGTAGTTTGTACCAGGACCTGAGGTTGTGGGTTTGCTGCGAAGATCAAGATGCCTCCACGAAGAAATCGTATTGGGAGGAATGATTTGACGAAAGAGGGTTTTAGAGCCCTGCAAAGGCAAATTGATGCATTACAAGAGGAACTACGAAGAGGGTTTGAGCCGAGAACAAGAGAAGAAAGCAAAGATGAAGTTGAAGAAGAGCTATCTAAGGAAGAATAAGAAGCTGCAGGAGATCCTGCAGAAGTTAGGTTGTTTAGGGCCATTTCTATGATTGGAAAGAGGCCCAGGATCGAAGTTTCTACATATTTTGGAGATTTGAATACATAACAGCTTATTGATTGGATCAATGACATGGAGGAATATTTTGAGTATGAAGATGTGGAAGACCTAGATCGGGTCAAGTTTGCAAAAAAAAAATTGAAGGGCCATGCCAGTATTTGGTGGAAGGAGGTCTAGTTAGAGAGGAATAGAAGAGGAAAAGGAAAGATCACCAGATGGGATCGAATGGTGGAGAAACTGAAGAAGCAGTTTATTCCTGTGGACTATGAGATGGAGTTATTGAAGAAGCTGCAAGGATTGAAGCAAGGCAACAAGTTTTTTAAGGAGTATACATAAGAGTTTTATAAAATTACTATCAGGATAGGCCATGCAGAGTCCAACAAGGAGAAGGTAGCCCATTACATTAATGGGTTGAGGCCAAGTATTCAAGAGGAACTGAGCCTAGTCAGAATGACCACCATAGAAGATTCATACCAGTTTTCCTTGAAGGTGGAAGAGAAGCTGAATAAAAGATTTGATAGAAAGCAAAGGGGAAGAGGTCAAGGCGGAAGGATTGGTGGAAGACCCTATGGAGGCCGAAATGAAGATCCAAAGAAAAGTGAAGAAACTGGCACCAGTCAAAATCAGAGAGGAGATAATACCTATCGTCCTCGTGACCAAAACAATGGTGAGGAAAGATGAAGAGGAAGAGGCAGACCTAGGCAAGGACCTAGAAGAGGAGGTTTTAGAGGAACCTGTTTCTAATGTGGAGAAGAAAGGCATCGAGCATAGGAGTGTCCACAACATCAAGGAAGGATGAATAGAAGACCTGAAGGTAATGCACAAGTTGCACATGTAGATGAAGATGCACAGTCTGAGTGTTCTAAAGATGCTGAAAGGGGAGAAACCCTAGTGGTCAAAAAAACCTTGTTGAATGAGGAGAAGGAACCAAATAAGAGGAAGAGTTTATTCCACACAAGGTGTAAATGTGAAGGTAAGTGTTGTGATATTATTATTGACAGTGGAAGCACTGACAATCTTGTTTCAGAGGAGATGGTTGACAAGAAGAAATAATTCACATCCATATCAGATTGCATGGTTGCAGAAGGACCACAAAGCTTTGGTCAATGAGCAGTGTTTAGTGAAGTTCAAGATTGGGGACTACCATGATGAGGTGTTGTGTGATATCATACTGATGGATGCATGTCATATGCTGTTGGGGAGGCCATGGCAGTATGATGGGAGCACTATCCATGATGGCCATGCAAACACATATTCCCTAACAAAGGATGGAGTTCATCATAAGTTGAAGCCCTTGAAGGAGGTGGAAGAAAAGGTATGTAGTACTGCTAGAATTTTCTTGGTAGATGGTAGAAATTTTTTGGAGGGTATGAAGGATGAGCGTCATTGGTTTGCATTGATTCCTAAGATTAGTCAAAAGAAATGTGAAGATGTACCAGTAGAAGTCTCAGATATGTTGGAAGAATTTTAGGATATTATCTCTGATAATGTACCAGAAGGTTTACCACCGGTGAGGAAGATAAGTCATTAGATAGATTTGATACCAGGAGCCAGTTTGTTGAATAAGACAGCCCACAGAATGACCCTTGTAGAGAGTGAAGAGCTAGATAGACAAGTTCAAGAGCTGTTAAGGAAGGGGCTGATAAGAGAGAGCCTAAGTCCATGTGCGGTACCTGCAGTACTAGCACCGAAGAAAGATGGAGAGTGGAGAATGTGTATAGATTCTCAAGCTATCAACAAGATCACAATCAAGTACAGGTTTCCATTACCTAGAATGGATGACATAATGCATTGTTTGAGTGGGGCCAAGTACTTCACAAAGATTGATCTGAAGAGTGGGTATCACTAGATCCAAATTAGAGAAGGAGATGAATGGAAGATAACCTTCAAGACAAAGGAGGGTTTGCATGAGTGGTTAGTCATGCCATTGGGGCTAACCAATGCACCGAGCACATTCATGTAGCTCATGAATGAGGCACTGAAAGAATTTTTGGGAAGTTTTATTATTGTTTATTTGGATGATATTTTGATTTTCAGTAAGACTTGGGATGAGCATCTGATGCATATCAGAAGAGTTTTAGAGAAACTAAGGGAGGAGAAGTTGCTTATTAATCTGAAGAAATGTAGTTTTGCAAAGAAGGAGTTGGTATACCTGGGATTTGTTGTCTTAGAGGAAGGTCTTAAGATGGACCCAAAAAAGGTAAGGGCTATCATTGAATGGCCTACACTGAGGAGTGCCATAGAGGTAAGATCTTTTCATGGTTTGGCAAGTTTTTACATAAAATTTATCAAAAACTTTAGTAGCATTTGTGCACCCCTAAATGGGACAATGAGAGGAGATAGAAAAGAGTTAAGATGGACTAAAGAAGCAGACAAAAGTTTTGACACATTAAAGCAGAAAGTTACAAAGCAACCTGTTTTGGCACTTCCAGATTTCAATAAGGTATTTCAAGTAGATTGTGATGCTAGTGGTAGTGCTATAGGAGCTATTTTTGAGCCAAGGAGGTAAGCCCATTGCCTATTTTAGTGAGAAGCTTAATGATGCCAAGAAAAAGTATTATGTTTATGATCAAGAGTTTTATGCAATAGTTCAGGCTTTGAAGAAATGGAGACCTTATTTGTTGCCAAAGGAGTTTGTTTTATATACTGATCATTAGGATTTGCAGTATCTTAATAGTCAAGGAAAGTTAAATCAAAGGCACTTAAAATGGGTTGAGTTTTTGTAGAGCTACACTTTTGTTTTGAATCACAGGAGTGGGAAGTCCAACAGAGTTGCAGATGCCTTGAGCAGAAGGAAAAATTTGTTGATAGAAATGAAGATAGAGGTTGTTGGGTTCGATGAGCTCAAAAGTTTGTATCCTGAAGATCTAGATTTTGTAAAGGCCTGGAAAGCTTGTTTGGAACTTGTTACTTTGGACAGGACAAAATGGTTGGATTTCATAATCCAAGATGGTATGTTGTTTAGAGGAAGTCAGTTGTGCATTCCAAGGAGTTCCATGAGAGAGAACCTGATTAAGGAGAAGCATAGTGGAGGATTGGTTGGACACTTTGGTCAAGATAAGACCATTGCTATTGTTGGTGAAAATTATTATTGGCCACATTTGCAGCAAGATGTGAAGAAATTTGTGCAGAGTTGTAGAGTATGTCAGATGGCAAAAGGAACAAGTCATAATACAGGGCTATATCAGCCATTACCTATACTGGAGAAGCCATGGGATGATATTAGTATGGATTTTGTTCTTGGTTTACCAAGGACACAGAGAGGACATGATTCCATTTTTGTGGTGGTAGACATATTCTCAAAGATTGCACATTTTATTCCTTGTAAGAAGACAAATGATGCTGTTCATATTGTGGAGTTATTTTTCAGGGAAGTGGTGAGACTACATGGTCTATGTAAGAGCATAGTTTCAGATCGAGATACCAAGTTTGTTGGTTATTTCTGGAGGACATTGTGGAAGAAGTTGAAGAGAGATTTAAAGTTTAGTTTTGCACACCATCCACAGACTGATGGATAGACTAAAGTGGTGAATAGGAGTTTGGGTAACCTGCTACGATGCTTAGTAGGAGATAAGTCCAAGGGATGGGATTTGATTTTACCACAGGTAGAATTTGCTTACAACAATTCTATCAATAGGAGTACTGGTAAATCACCATTCTAGATTGTATATGGGAATAGTACAAGAAATGCTTTAGAGTTAAGGAATCTAGACAAAGGAGAAAAGACAAGTGTCAAGGTTGAAGACTTTATAGAACACATGAAGAATTTGCATGAAGAGGTGAAAAAGCACATTAATAAGATGAATATTCAGTACAAGGCTAAGGCGGATCAGAAGAGGAGATATAAGGAATTCCAGGTAGGAGATGAAGTCATGTTTCACTTGAGAAAAGAAAGGTTCCCAATTGGAACTTATAATAAGTTGAAACTGAAGAAATTTGGACCATGCAAAATTTTGAAGAAACATGATTCAGGAAATGCATATGAGGTAGAGCTGCCGAGTGGGATCAACATTTCCCCTATTTTTAACATTGTTGATTTATCAGAATATCATGAAGGTGGAATAGAGGATGGACCAATAGTAGAACAGTGGAGTATTCCAGCATCTACTTCAATAGAGGAAATAGAAGAGATCTTGGATAGCCGTGTGGGAAGAAGTACTTGAAACAGGAAAAATGAAGAATATATGGTGAAATGGAAAGGAAGGCCTGTTGAAGATTCTTCTTGGTTGTCTAAGGCAGAGGTTGACCGTTTGGGTTTTCCTCACACAAACACCTGAGACGTGACATGGTCACTTTACAAATTACCCTGGGTGTCTGATGCAGGAGCATCCAGTGGTGTAAGGGCAATCTTGCATCACCCAAAAAAAAATGTGTTTCAAAATTGTTGATTTTCTTTCTATTTATTTTCAAAATTTGTGTTTTTGGTTCCATAATCGCTTGAATAATGATGTAGAACTTTCAATTTTTCTAAACTGCTAAAAATAACAACCTGCTATTTTTAGAAAGTTTGCATTTGGGCACACATTGAAGTGAAAATTTACAGGAAGCTTCGTAACTGAAAAATAAGACCTTTGGCGAAGGAATCACGCAAAGATCATTTGTGAGATGAAAGATATTAATGTTTTTTTCCCGAAAAAGGCCTGAAAATTATTCAAACTTAGGTTTGAGGCACTAAACAATCCCGTACGGGCCCAAAAATAGCTAGAACCAGTAGAGTAGGTTCTTTGTGCATAGAACACTCCGTGATCTTTCTGACGCATAAAATAGTTCATCAATCGGACACTCGGATAAAAAATTATGGCTCCCGAAAGTTGACTTATTTTTGGAGGGAGATGCAAAATTTGAAATTAGGTTGTCGGCCACCAAAAAGGCTATTAATAACAATTTTTGGGAACCCTGGGTAGTAGTAGAGTTAAGGGAGGAAGTTTAGAGTCAAGAATAGGAAGGGAAAACAGAAACCCTAGCAGATCTGGGGTCACAGATGGCAGATGATTCCAGAGTCTTGTGAGAGGAAGCTATAATGTACTGTAGCCTGTGGAAGGTTGATTCCTCTGATTGTATTTGAGCTTCTGTAATGTAATAAGTTGTCGAAACAATAAATAAAGTTATATTTTCTGTGTTCAATTTCTATTGTTGTGTGTTTTATGATTTACCCCTTCATCAGTTTCGAACAACAATTTCATGAGGAAATGTATCTACAAGAATTATGGGAGTTTCATTTAAATCTTTTAAGAGTTTGAGTTTTATCAAAGAGGTCGATTTTTCCATGAACTATTTTATAACTGCATAAAGATAAAATAAATTCAGTGGTAGTTCATCTTCAACATAATATGATGATAACAATCATCTCTATTTGACAGAGAGTTTTCTAGTTGCATCTGGGGTTGGGTCAATAGTTTGTTTCAGTGGTAAAGATCCAAATCTGGGTAAGGTGGTTAACAAGATTTACATACAAAGGTAAGATGCCATGGTTCAGGCAGTTAACAAGGAAGATAAATACTATGTCTAATCCATCGATCAACCAAAGGATAAGAGTAGACGGCAAGTGTAAATGATTGGGTCGATTTTTCTAATTTGAAATTGGTTCCAACTGGCACAAGGTAGTAGACTAGTCAAGATAATGTTTTTACTGGTAATTTCTTTCAGCGATCTGTATGTTTTTAACCAAAGTTTTCAACAGTTTAAAGGTCAACCAGTATTGTAAGTGGCCAAGAAGGCAAGCAGCCAAAAGAAATAAAAGACAAATTGGCTACTGAAAGTCCATGACTAGAAGAAGAAATGACAGCCAGAAGAAAGATAAGGTAAAGAAAAAAAGACAACGGCCAGATAAATCAATGGCCAGGTAAATCAATGGCCAGTTCATACACAACTAGGTGGCCAGGAAAGAATAGTTAGTTTGGTTTTTAGTAGGCAAAATGAATAATTCTCAGGCTAATCTGTTACTGATTTATCATTCAGACCAACATTTTGAAAAGCATATAAATAAGGAAAATACCCGTGAGAAATTGATAGTGAGGAGTCGATCTGCTAAGCCAGCCACCGATGCCTACTATCTCTTGTCGATGATTCCCCCAGAAACTTACTCTCTTTCTCCCTTCAAATTCATGAGTCTTCTCCACACAAAAATCTCTCCATCTTTCTGAATGAATTTGTGGTCCCTTCTTTGCTGCCAGCACTTCTTTTTAACCAAAATCTCCTTCCTTATTTTTGGCAATCCCTCCAATTAGGTTTCCAGAGCTGAAGTTTTTATTCTTGTTTGCATGAAAAATCGACTCATAACATTACAGAATAAAATGCTATTTAAGACAATAAAATAATATCCTTTGTAGCTTACTGTCGCATGGATGACAGGAATATATATTTTGATTCTTTCATTCTTGTCTAAATATAATATTACTGTTTTTAATATTATTTAACTATTGTTATTAAAACAAAACTAATTAAATAATCAAGAAGAGAAATGCAATACAATATTGCATATATATATATATATATATATATATATATATATATTTTAAGAAACATATTGTCTTCCAAACATCTATAATATTGAAATAGAAAACAATTATTTGTTTAATTATTTATTTAAATAAACTACAATACATTATTTGAATATATATTGAAATATATTAAGTTAAAGTAATCACATCATGCATTTGAAAATGATTAAAAATCAAGCATCAATGCAATAAGAACCATTCAATAATGCATATGCAACTACGTGATGTGTGTGATTGCATTAGGGTAATCCATCCATCAATTCTTGCCAAGTGGCTAGATCATCTCTACCTCAGCCATTCTCTCGTCTTCGATGGGTACCTGCATCCATTTGTACTCAACTCGACGTTAATAGGTTAGTGTCTCCAAAAACATACCTGAAGCAAATCATTGTAATCATCTCTACAATATTCAATATTTAAAACAATTTCCAATTTTCATCAATATAACTCATAATAATTACCTCCGCGTATGCAAAATTACTTAAAGTAAAGTCAATCACAATAATTGTTCACTAAACTAGAATAATCATATTTTTCATAAAAATGAGATGTGACAAATATAGGCTTAAATGGAGGTTGCGACACCCACAACGAAATCAAACTTAGAATAAAATAAAGGGGCTTGGGGCCAATAACTTAGAACAAAGGGGTCGGTAACTAGATGACCACCAAGGGGATAAAAGAACAACTTAAGCTGAGGAAACTTGCTACATAGGTCAATGATCAATTAGTAGGATAAACCCTAAACACCTTAGACAACACCAACCACAGTGTTTTTACTTGGGTATTTTGCAGAGTGAATCGTGATAACATAAAAACTTTTATTAACATCACCGTTGAAAAAATTGGGGAATTACATTGTAGTTGAACATCTAACCAATCTCAAAAGTTCCAAACAACAGTGAACACTAGAAACACAGAGAAGAGACCAAAAGTCAACACATTAAATTAACATCATAAATGAAAATCTAATTACATATAAAAATCTTATCCTTCGACCATGAATCCTTGCTTTGGTCCTCCAAAATATTTTTGGTTCCTCTTTTCGACAATTCTTGATGCATATTTCACTGTGGTCCATAACTATCCTATTAAAAGGAAATGTCTACATTACAAATTTAATTATGTACTCATTCACAATGTCAATAAATGATTTTCTATGGAACCTTGCATTATATGTACAAGAAATCACTAGGTATCGGTAACAATAAGGCCAGTAAAGGAGAATTAAATTGATTTTCTCCAGGTCACTGTCAATTGAGTTGCAATACCAATTCCATGCGTTCATTCAAATTTCCAATTTCTCATACATGCATGCATGTGTGGGAG
The DNA here is from genome assembly GCA_027924645.1 of Cunninghamia lanceolata. Lineage (NCBI taxonomy): Eukaryota > Viridiplantae > Streptophyta > Pinopsida > Cupressales > Cupressaceae > Cunninghamia > Cunninghamia lanceolata. The sequence continues at coordinate 438,846 of BSBN01000056.1, forward strand.
ATTCAACCCACCAACTAGAATAAAATGCGCCATTTCCAAATGTTAAAAGTGTTGATTGTTGACATGATTTGTTCCACTTGACGAAGGCTTCTATTTATTCATTCTGAGAACTGCAAAGCAATAACATCCTACATAGCCACGCACAAATAAAATTTTATATCATACTCATTACTATTATACATTTGTGAACTCTATCACACGGTTAAATTCAAAATAATGTATGAACACAAAAAAAAAGTACTTGATAACTTACTTTCTTTGCATAGCTATTGTAATGAAAGCCATTACTTTTAACTTTTACAATTTATTGATTCTTGTTGTATAGGATACTTAGTAATGCAATATAAGGTTGAAACAATAAACACTAATGAAGATATATACATGATACATGTACTGCCATGAAAAATGGCTAGTTACAAGCAACTCCATTTAATTGACTTTGTCACACCCTGGAATGTAATCATTAATAAATTGAATTCACATTGACTAATCTAGGTGGTTTGTCACTTGCCATTAATGAACTCAATTGGCATTGGCTAATCAATTGTACGACTCTAATTAATGATCAATGTATTGCAAGTGCATTGTGCAGTCGGTCCTATCAATCATGTGACACTATTTCGAATCAATCCCAATTGAGATCACAATTAACCCACCGTAAATGGAGATAAATGTTGGCGCTAGGTGTGATTGTTATGTGGCATGCTGCATGGTTATTGTATATTATCACACATGACACGAATATAGCCCTAAGCCTCTTCTATAAGTTCATTAGGCATCTTCCTTCTTTTTTTGGTTGTTTCTATTTTCATAATTTCCTGGAGAATTGTTATCATTAAGAATTTGAGATTCAAGATGAGTAATTTGATCTCTCGTCGTGTTTCTCTCTTGCCTTGAAAATGGGAAATGGCATATTTGGATAGATATGATGAGCTAAAACTAGGGAAGGTGTTTCTGATTGACTCCCCCCTGGTTGACGATGTTGTCTGGGACATTATTGGCCATGGTATTCTTTCAAAATGTCCTCAAAAAAATCTATTTAGTGACAACGTCTGTGCATTTTTGTCTAATTTAATGGACTTGGTCGATGACCCAGGTTTGGTGAATGATGACCCGGGTTTGGTGAAGATAATTGGGAAGGCAACGATTCAAGAATCACATATCCCTGGGGATAATCTTGATATAGCTTTAAATGATTACAATTGTGATGTTGAACCATAGGATAAGGCTGGAATTTTCCCTTTACATTTGTTAGAACACTCAGCTGCAGCTAAAAAATTTCTTAAGGAGGCAAGGAGGGCAATTGTTAGAGGCTCATTGGAGTGCTTTAACATGGCCCTTATTATACATAATGATTTATCTGATTATTACTTAAGAAGGGCAAGGTCTATTGTCTATGTTGAAAATTTTCTTCTTCAGGTGGTAGCTGTTAGAAGACAAAACAACGGTGGCCACTAACAAATTTATATTCATTTTTTTAAAAATTGAACTATTTTGAATTTTCCATTTTTTGCGTAAGGATTGAATTTTCCATTTTTAGTTTTTGAATTTTGAATTTATCCAAGGTTCGTGTTAGGGCACCTTGGATTATGGATATGTAGAAAATCCTTTGTAGGTTGTAAACTCTTTTGTTTAATATAATAATATAATATGGGTTATCGATGTAGATTACAATTGTTGTCAACATTTTAATTTTTTGTCTTATTATCTATTATTTTTTGTTAAAAACATAATTCTAGAACTTTTATTATTTATGGTTAGATCCATTGGTTGATTCTAGAAGTATTATAATTCAGAATATATGTAAAAAATAAGTTTAATCTAAATCATTCCTTGAGACCTTCATTGACACTTGTCTTTATAATTATAGAATATATTATAGTTACATTGCTAATTTAATGTTTCCAGAATGTATATTAATATCAAGAACTTCTTTTCAATAAAAAATGTATATTAATGTTGGACCAACGGGTTGTAGTAACACTCATATTAAGTTTTAACCCTTATTCACTTAATCCTTTGGAAAAAAGATTAACAATGTGTGTAATTAATGAAATTAACAAATTAGAAATAGAATCATCTCTCATTTTATTGAGTCAAAAAACTTAAACAACTATTACAGAAAGATGACAACACAAAGATGACATCCCTTTATAATAAAGGTTACATGGCAAAAGAAGAAGCCCTTGACCCCTCGCTGGATGAATATTTCCAGTTGACAAAGAATTGAACAATGTGTATTTCCCTCATATTTTTCTTGCAACACAATGAAGAAGAAGCCTTTGCTTGAGCCTTGGCCACTAGAGTGGGAAGAATATGTGAACGAAATTGGGAATAAAGTTGTGGCTTTCATCCAAATTTAAGAAGAAAGTCTAACATGGTGAAAGAAGAAGCCATTTGCAGTCTGCACAATTTGGAAGGAAGGTAGAAGAATAATCATATTAAGGTGGCTGCCAAAAAGATGAACTAATGGATTGGGAGAGACCATTGTCCACAATCCATCACCAGGCTACTAGAAAGATGGTATAATGGATTGGGAGAGAACACTAACTACAACCCATAAGATAGATGCAAGACCATCTATCATATAATGCTGCCAGCCGCATTTGTCTGCGAAGCCAAGGCATTTTCACACTGCACTGAAAGAAGAGTGTTTTCACAAGGCACCATTCTCCTTCCACTTTATTCCCCAAGTAGCAGGTTGTTATCTTACTAGATCGTCCCATGTCATACATGGAGTTCCCATGACTCATTTTTTTCATCTTACAAGAACTAGGTCCTTCAAGGTAAGGATAATAACCCAACTATGTAACCATTCTAACCAGGCTTCCTCTACCGAAAAAGAATGCATTCTAACTAAATAATTCCCTTCAAATTAGCTAAGAAGGAACAACCAATAGTTGAAATTGATTGTCGAAAGCAACTTTCTCCATCCTTTTATGGCCATGACTGTTGGGAATTTAAAAAATCATTACCTATTTGTCAATATATCTTACTAACCCTGCAAATAAATCTCTAGATGCCAAAATGTCACTTCATATCATGATCTGAGAGTGTTTGGGCATCCAATTCAAGAAATCCTCATATGGACTTGACATCTCACATCAAAAAGTACCTTGGTTCCCTTTACAAAGCTTGAATTTTACATCCACTTGATCGCCTTGGGTGACTGATGTGACCACAAAAATGTTAGCCATCAGAGAAAATTGTTCCACTTGTAAATTATTCCACCGTTTGATGAACAAATGATGAACGGTTGTAGTTCAATTCCGGAAGGTAGATCTCTAATGGTAGACATTGCCAACAAAAGCCTTTGGAATCAACCAGTAGCCATTAGATATTATTAGATCAACGGTTCAGATACATATAAAATATATAATATATTTATATTGATTATTGTATACTATATTATATATAATATGAATTATTTAATATAAAATAAAGGTCAAGGTGGCGATAGAGCGCAAGCCCTCAACTATGAAGATGGGCCCACCTATTAATTTTGCGATGTACATGAAACATCATGATGAAATCATGATGAGCCACATGGCATACAACATAGTCCACTTGTCTCTATTTCAGAGACTTTATGTAGAAATTTGGGTGTGTTAGTACTTTGGCCCAAAATAGAACTTATGTTATCGATCTGCGATCATTTGACGATAAAAAATTATTAGAATATTATAAGTACATCGATGTAAATTGTAAGCCTAGTCAATGATCATCATTTTGAATTTTGTTTTATTAAATTATTATCTATTAATTTTCATTAATCTGAATCATTCCTTCATTGACACTTGTCTCTATTTCGGAGACTTTATGTAGAAAGATGGGTATGTCAAAACTACAGCCTGGAATAGAACTGATGCCATTGATCTCTTGTACTAAATATCCATCGATATAAATGTAAATATTTTTTAAGCTATAAATTTGCCAAGTAAATTAATCATTATAATTTAGCATTTGATATTTTCACCAGCCACATTATGATTTTTCAAAAAATTGCCAGCACATTTGCCAAATAATTTATTTTATATTTTGAATATCTATATAATTCGCCACCTAATTTTTTTTATTTTTTGGAATACACCTATAATTCACCAATGATTCTTTTTTTCAAATCTATATACAATTCGGCAGCAAAAAACCAATGTCGACAAATTTGAAAAAATTCACCAATGAATTTTTTTTCTTTTCAAAAATAGGCATAGATTCACCAACATTTTTTGGCCTCAAGCTAGGACTCGCTAAGATTTTATATGTTTTTTAGGGGAGTTCCTTAAACCTATCCCTGGTCTGAATTGGTAAAAATGTTGCAAACTCACAAGATAGCATTTGCATGGGAATATCATGATATGAAGGGCATATACCCTAGCCTTTGTATGCATAGGATATACATCAATGAGGGATGCAGGCCAATTAGGCAGCCTTAGAGGAGAATGAACCTTGTTGTGAGAGACATAGTGAAGAATGAGTTGCAAAAACTACTAGATGCAGGATTGATATATCCCATATTAGATAGCCACTCGGTATCCCCACTAGTCATAGTACCAAAGAAAGGAGGTAAGCGGTGAGTTTGTGTAGACTACAGAGAATTGAATACTACCACTAGGAAAGATCACTTCCATCTTCCTTTCATTGACCAGGTATTAGACTCCTTGGCTGGGAAAAAGTATTTTTATTTCATTGATGGATTCAGTGGTTATAACCAAATCAAAATAGCCCCTGAGGACCACGATAAGACCACATTTACATGCCCATGGGGGACCTATGCCTATTCAGTCCTTCCATTTGGACTCTGCAATGCACCTATAACATTCTAGAGAATTGTTTTAAACATCTTTTCTAACCTTTCCCATGACTTTGTGGAAGTATATATGGATGATTTTACCACTTATGTATATTCTTATGAAGAGGCACTGAAAAACCTTGAAAAAGTACTCCAGAGATGTCAAGATCATAACCTGTCTCTTAGTCATGAAAAATGTTTCATGATGATGGAAGAGGGAGTAGTGCTTGGCCACTTGATGTCCAAGAAAGGCATTCAAGTGGATCCAAACAAAATTGAAATCATTTCAACATTGCTTATTCCTCGAAAATAGAAAGATGTTAGAAGCTTTCTGAGCCATGCATGGTACTATAGAAGATTCATAAAGGATTTCAATAAGATAGCTGCTCCCTTGTTTATCTTACTCTCTAAAGATGTGGAATTTAATTGGACAGCCGACTGTCAGGCATCCTTTGAAAGTCTCAAAGAGTCATTAACAAAGACACCTGTACTCAGAGGACCTAATTGGGCAGTCCCTTTCCATATCCATAAAGATGCCTCTGACTTTGTTGTAGGTGTTGTGTTAGGATAGAAGGAAGGAAGTTTGGAATATGCAATTTACTACATTAGTAAGAATCTACAAGGTGTTGAACTTAACTATACTATCACTGAGAAAGAAATGTTAGTTGTTATCTATGCAATCAATAAGTTTAGACATTATATCACTAGGTATCCTATTTTTGTTCATACTGACCATGTAGCAATAAGGTATCTGATGAACAAACCAGTGGTAAGTGGAAGCTTGGTTAGGTGGCTATTGCTACTTTAGGAATTTGATATCACCATTGTAGACAAGCTTGGGAAGGCCAATGTTGTTGTTGATTTCCTCTCCAGGATACCTACTTGTAATGAGGATCCAATTATTGATTATTCATTTCCAAATGAGCACTTATTTGCACTAACTGGACAAACTCCTTAGTATGCAGATATAGAAAATTATCTAGTTGCAAGGAAAACGTCTCCACACCTCTCACCAAGGGAGAGGCACTACCTAGTTGAACGTAACTTTCCCTATTCTTGGGTAGTTGGTTACCTCTTCTACACAGGCCCTGATCATATAATGAGAATATGTATCAGAGAAGATGAAGTATATGACATTCTCAAGGCATGTCATGATGAACCCTTTGAAGGACGCTTTGCAACTAAGAGAACAACAGTCAAGATCTTAAATACTGGATACTATTGGCCAACTTTGCACAAAGATACAGCTCTCTATACAAGAAGATGTGACTGCTGTCAAATGATGGGCATACCTACAAGAATTGATGAGATGCCCCTGCAACCACATTTGGTGGTCACACCATTTGACAAATGGGGCATTGATTATATTGGGCCCATTGATCCTACATCTAATAATAAAGAATATATACCGATTTGTATTGATTACCTAACAAAATGGGTGGAGGTGAAAGCTCTCAAAGTGGCCAGAGACAGTAAGGTTGCCACATTCCTATATGAGGAAATATTTACAAGGTATGGAATCCCAAAGGAAATAGTCATAGATCAAGGACCACAGTTTACATCAACCTTGATTGCTAGTCATATTCAGGAATATGAAATCAGACATAAGAAGTCCACTCCCTATCATCCATTGTCAAATGGCTAGGTTGAGGTCACAAATAGGGAAATTGAGGCAATATTAACAAAGACAGTTGCATTACATAGAAATGATTGGGCAACAAGACTCTCAGAAGCAGTTTGAGCATATAGAACTACATGGAAGACAACAATAGGGTACACACCCTATGAGCTAGTGTATGGTAAAAAGGTTTTCCTTCCTATTGAGTTTGAATACAAAACATTGCAAATTTCCATTCAACTTGGGATGGACCAATCAATAGCTCAAAAAGAAAGGTTACACTAGGTTAATGCCTTAGAGGAGTTAAGGATGGAAGCAATCCATCACACTAAAATAATCCAAAAATAGAGAGTCAAATGGCATGAACACTACATCAAAACCAAAGACTTTTAGGTAGGTGACTGGGCCGTGCTCTATGACTCCAAAGACCATAAAGGAAAATTACAGACCAGATGGCTAGGTCCTTATGAGATCAAGGAAGTTTTTCCTGATGTTGTAGTCCAATTGACCACAATTGATCCAATACAATTTTCATTGATGGTTAATGGACACCGATTGAAATTGTATAAGAAGCCATTGGATAAAGCCACCTTTTTCCAACAATTAAGAGAAGATATGGGTACCCAAGTTTTATAGCAATCTACACCAGAGGAAGCAAGCATACCACTCTCAGATGCTCCTAGCACTCCAACAGCAGATCAAGCCACCATCTTAACTACATTACCACCTCAAGTATGATTTCTTTAAACCCTGTAAATAAATGAAACATAAAAAAAACACCAAAATATTCATCACATTCCGAGTCCATAAAATCAGCTCCTTCTATACAGTAGAAGATTACTCTTGCCTACAACCACCTTCTTCAAGGGACCTATTGCCGAAGGCTTTCTACAGTATTAAGGGACCTATACAATTACACCTGTAGCAACTATAATGGTCATCATATTCAAGGGACATGTAGCCGCTACACCCATAGCCAAAGCACATGGGCCCTATTCACATCACGTTTCTGATTGAGTGCATGCAGCTACTTTGGCTTGCAACATCTTTTCTCATAGTATTCACATGCTACCATTTTCTACCATACACTGTACCTTCTAGCTACGTGTCACAATGCTAACACACATTCCATCCACACACTTCTTCAATGTGAAATCCATTTGATTCACTTCAGCACTTTCTTCAAACACATCAATTCCAACTGCCACGTTATCATCTTCCCATGCAACATGTCCAAGTTTGACATCACTCCACAGGTATTTATCTCACTACTGCTTTAATTAACATTTAATACTACTTATTTTATGGTATTCTCACTTCACCAATCATTATTTTCAACTATTGTGACCAATTCAAATTGCTTTCAAAACTCTCTTCCATACTTCTAACATGTCATCTCATTTGAGGACAAATGACACCTTAGTTGGGGGGGAAAATTCCATACGTAGGAATTATTTCATGTACACTAAAATCTTTGTACTCTAAAATTTCTCTCTTCATAATTATGACTATCCGCATTGCATAACATATAATCTAGCATATAGCAACTGGTAATAAGTGACTGGTAAAAGCATTTGTCAAAGAACATGGGATTGAATTGAGGGAATTGAGTTTGTAGAGTGGAATTGGGTTCAGTAACAGATTTTTATAGAATACCATGATGGGTCAAGAACCAATCAGGAGAGAGCCTACTATCCACATGACATTATTGTCTAACATAGATTGCATCCCTATCTTTCAACAAGCAGGGTGGTTGGATTATTTTCTTAAGCTGACTGAGTATAACGAAGCCATGACCTAGTAATTTGCAAGAACATTCCAGAATAATGAAGCTATAGTTAGAGGCTTGCAGGTTGATGCCTCTATAGCTAACATTGCTGAGGTAGTTCAGGGCTACGGGCAGTTGGAGAAGAGTTCCCTGTGAGAGCCGACACCATTTTAGCAAGGGCTGAATTTAGTCAACTAGGAGAAAGAATGGAATCTACATCACAAGGTACCAAACGAGTCTCTTTACCTTGGTTATGGGTTTATGTTGCTACCTATATTATTAGATATCTTACCTATGATAGGAGATAATCTTTGCTTTATACCATGCATTTCAAACTTTTAAGCCATCTCCGTCACAAGAGGGTAGTGAATGTTCCAAATTTATTACATTCAATTTGTTAAAAAAAATGTCTGTTGAATATAGAAGGAAAAATAGCTAGTCTTCATTGTCTCATGATGGCCTGGTTGTGCTATTAATAAAAAGGAGTTTATCTATTCAATGTCCTGACATTTTTTGGGAATGATTTCTAGAAATTAATCATATTGATGAGGGACCTTTAAGGGTTGAAACATAAAGGGAAGAAGAGGCACGGGAAGAAAATGTACAAACAAGGGAAGAAGAGGAAGTACTAGTAACCTCTTCCCAACTAGAAGCTTCACCTACCCACTACCATGCATCTACTGTGGAGCATCCAACTCCAAGTCCTGATAACCCTGTAGGTGAACCTATAAGGTGAACCACACCTGTGGCTTCCCCAGTGTCAACCCCCTTTCCAGAGAATTTACTCTCATAGACCTCTAGCCACACAAAGCAAAGTGCAAAGTGAAAACTGTAGCCTAGAGCTACCAGCTCACCACCTGCAACACCTAAAATTGCCCAAAATATTCCTTCTACCTCAAAGCCCACCAAGAAGAGAAAATCATCCTCTTCTTCTTCTAGAGCCAAAAAGAAATAGAAGGTAACAAAGAAACAAAGGGTAACAGACCACCTAAAGGAAAAATGAACTTTAGGAGGGAAAATCCCTCCTAGACAGAATAATGTGGTTGATGTGCACACTAATACAGACTCTGAAAGAGAGCATCTATTTGTTGATAGGGAACAAAGAAATATAGCCCAAACACTTATCTTGGAGACTGACATAGAGTCAGAGGAGGAGGATTTATATACAACTAGGAAACAACATCAACCTCCCCCTGATACTAAAAACCCAGACTTATCAGCCTGTCCAGATGGAATTCAAGTAGAGGAATTATTGTTGGATTCTGAGGATACAACAGAGGAAAAGAAGGATGAACTATAGGTAGTCCTATAGAAAATTATAGAATTGGAAAAGCAGTTGAAGGATTACCAACAAAAGGAAACATGGTTAAATGAAAGAGTTAAGAGGTTGGAGTATCAGTTGCATGTTTACCAGAAAAAGGGAACAAGGCTAGACCACTTGGCCCAATTGGCCATTATAGAAATTAATAGAAGGAATCTAGAGCCTGTAACAAGAAGAACAACTAGAGGAACCTGCCCAATCAACCTTGTTAATAGTTACCTTGCAGTTGTAGAATAAGATAGATGAAATGGTAAAAGAAAAGGATGAATTGAAGGAGAATCATAGAAAAGAGATAGAGGTGAAGAATATAGAAATAAAGAAACTAAAATTCAAAATGGACAAGATGGCTAATATGACTATCTAGTTGATGAGATGTCAACCACTTGTAAGGGTGTATGCCCTCTATCTGTAGGAACAATATTTAAGTTTTCAATTTAGCCAGCTTTATAGTGATGCCCTTGTTTCACTTTGTACACTTGCTTTATTTTTAACAACCTTCCAACAAGCTACCCTTGAGATGCAAAATTAATTGTGTGAATTCTATCTACATGATTTAGCCATTACTTATGACACCAACTGGAATCCCCTAGTTGTTATTGGGGATGTGCAATTGAAGACCCTAGCATCATTCATCCAGAATGAGCATAGAAGAAGGATTCTATAGTAGCAGTATAATGAGAGAGATAAATCACTCCCTCTCAAAATCAAGGCAGAGGCCCCAAATCCCAACAAGATAGTGGTGGAATGGATTGATCTCATTGAACACCCTAAGGTGGAAACAAAACTCCTAGAATGTAGAGAAATGGATTACAAGAAATTCAGGGAATTAGCTGAGGGGGTTTATAAGGAGGCTTTGGGATTTTCACAGGGTATGTGGAAAGAGTTGACACTGGCGTTGCAAAGGAAAAAGCCTCATTAGGTGTTCAACCGCTCAGCAACAATCAATAGGGTACATAAATATATCAAATCAACCAATGAACATGGAATTACTTAGTTGCCTTTGGTGTTCCATCCTCCCCTACTTCTTTATCCAATTCCACATTGGTTAGAACAGAGGAAAAACTAGGCAGCAGAATGGGCTAGGTAGAAGAGGTTGGTAGAGTATAAGGGTTTCTATCTCAAACATGATAGAGGAGTAGAAGAACCTAGAGATTATAGGGAGATAGCTCTTCAATATAATTAGAGAGCTTGGTTGCTAGAGGACCATCAACATGTTTAGTTGGGGGTGTGTATATGATAAAATCGAGAGGTTGAATAATAATCAAAACAATGAAATAACAAACAACTCAATCCTATAACATAAAGAGATCGATCTAGGCAAATACCAATATCAATGAATAAATCAAATTAAAACAAGAAAGCCTTCACCTAGATTGTATAGTTCTCTTTGTAAGAATGTGGATTTCTCAATAATGTTGTGTGTGTTGCAACAAGCGGATTTAGATAGTGTGCTCAAAGATTCGATGTGATGTGCTCAACAATACATAGTCTGCTCAAAAATGCTGTAAGAATGCCTATAGCTTAGATGCACAAAAGATTGGAGAGGGTTTGTGAGATGAAGGGGGTAGATATAGGTTTCAATAAAGATTGATCAACGGTCCAGATAATTCAATAGAATCAATGGATGGGATAAATATAGAATTCATGATGAATGTGCACCTCACATGTGTTACACAAAAAGATATTTTTATTGAGTTAATTGATTGATTTGAGATAAAATACATGGAAAAGATATGATTACATTTCATAAAAATAGAAATGTTTTTTTTCTAATTTATGAGTTGGTGATAAAAACAATAATGATTAAGTCAATTAACTCAACTTTAGATTTGCTTTTTGCATGATTTGAGTAAAATTACATAATAAATTATTTAATTTTGTGTGCATGATGAATAGGATTTATTTTTAGAAGAATTAGAAGATAAACAAAGCAAATCAAATAAATTAATTTATCTAATTGTGTGTGCATGATAGAAGAATAAAATAGATTTGAAGATTTAAATAAATTAAACAAATAAATTGATTTAATTTATTTTGCATGATGAATGATAAATAAAATATTTTATTTTATTTTATTTTTAGAAGAGAGATTCAATTTAAATAAATTTGAATGATTTATTTAAATTTGGAAGAATAATTGATTTAATTAAATAATTTAGAAATTATTTAATTATAGATAAGAGGATTTAAATGATAAATTAATTAAATAATTAATTTATTCAATTGATGTGGAATTGAATTTTGAAAGACGATAATGATTTAATTAAATAATTCAAATTATTTGATTTGAAAGGATAAAGAGGAAATTTATTGAAATTAATTAAATAAAGAGGATTTATTTAATTAATGTTAAATGCAGGTGATTTAGGAAGAATTGATGAAATGCAAGTGATGCGATGAAATGGTCATTTTTTAGGTGTCTACATTTTGCCCCTCTTTGAGATGGTGTTGTGTAGTAACATCATTTCAAAGAAATCTAAAACATAGTGTTTAATTTGATAGAAGAAGATTGATTCAGAATAATATGCTTGGAAGATAATGATTAGATTAGAAGTGGTGATGCCCCAATCACTCAAAGCAAGGGTGACAAGGAAAGATAAGATGAATGGTGATGATGATGATTCCAAGACAAACAAGGCATTACCCCTGTCAAGTTGTTAAGGAATGATTAATTGATGATGATTGATAAGTGTAGTGTTGTCATTGTGGTGAATGATATATTCCTAGATCAACACAAGGATGATAGTGTCTAGTTTCAGAAATGAAACACCTCATATAAGATGCCTAGTCTAGTTTCGAGAGTGTGACAATCTATATAAGATAATTGATATGATTGATGGATTGGCTGATTGATTAATTGATTGATTTAAAACAAGATTAGGATTAAGACCAAAGGATGTGATTGGATAATTTGGCTAGATTTGATTAGCTAGATTGGATAAGATGAATAATGATGATGATGATGAGGATGCCCCCTCAAGAGGAAAGTTGGGTTCGAAGAACAAAAGTGTTCTCTTGAAATGAAAAGTCAAGAGATAGAGAGACATGGATGAAAAGTTAGATGAAAGATGGAAGATAAATGGAGAAAGAATAGAAGAATTGATATCATAGAATAGAGAAATGATGATTGATCAATCTTCATGAAAGCTATAGATTTTATTAGGATGTATGGATGAGATGGATGGGATGAAGTGTTGATATCTTATGTACCTGAGTACTGGATACTTCCTTCATATTCTAGACTGCCTACATACCCATATCCACGGGATCAAGGTACCTTAAGATTGAAATGAGATGATATGTAGTTCTAGATGTGTGATATTGAGATGGAGTGATGTTGCAACAGTTACACGAATATAAAGAGCAATCCTTATTTTTGACATAGCATGTGGATATTATGCATTAGGGTATAGAAGACCAAGGTGACGATGTATCCAATGCATAGGACGTTGACTCTGCAAGCAAGTGGTTTGAACTAATATCTACTAGACATAATAGAACCTTGTTGGATATGTGAATGAGCCATAGTCTTGAACATAAAATAAACTTCAATACATGAATGCAAGAAGAATATTAATACGTAAGATGCTAGGTTGTAACACACACACAAGATAGATATGATGCTAAGTAAGATAAAAAGATCATTCCTCAAACACGGCACACAAAAGCAATGACTATGCCCCCAATCCGCACTACATCACAACATACCAAGATATAGATAAATCAAGGTAGTCTTGAATAGGTAATGAGAAAGGAACAAAAAGATAAACCAAAAAGTAAATTGACTAACTTACAAAGTAAACATACAACCAACATATTCTCTTGCCAAAGAGGTTTCTCAGGATAGATTGGATAGATAGGGTAGATAGGATAGATAACAACCTTATTTTAGGAATGATATATTTGTTAAAGGGTGTTGATCTATTGATAGTATAGGTTGATTGATGTAGCAGATGTTGGCAATCAATATGTAGGACAACATAGGGCTCTGCAAGTAGGTTTCTTTGCTTCAGGTTGGTTAAGGACTTTTGCTTTGGAAGGATGCATAGTTTTCATGTTGCTTGAGTTAGTCAAGTTGGGGTGATAGGATGGATTTTGATAAATGGAAGATAAGAAAGATGGAAGTGTTGATGGATTGGGATGGAGACGATGATTTATGATTTTCTTGGGAATTTTCTAGATTCTTTGAATGTTTTTGGGATTTTCTAGATTTTTGAATGTTTTTGAGATTTTCTGGATGTTTGAATGTTATGATGTTTTCTGGATGTTTGAATGTTATGAGATTTTTTGGATGTTTGAATGTTTTGGTTGACATGGGATTACATTTGGATAGCCTTATTACTAGATACCAATGAAAAGGGAAATAGGTCTAGAGGCAAGGAGAAAGATGGGATTAGATACGTGCACAAAAGGATGGGTGATAACAAATGGGATGGAAGACTCCTGATAGAAGGATAAGTGATAGTAGAGAATGGATAGATAGGTAGAAGGATGTGATCACCAAAGACTATGTTGCATAGGAATAACATGCCCCATTCGAGATATGATGCTTAGGATTTTACATGACAAAGCTTATGATGATAGGATTGATTGGATCGGTTGGAAAGGATGAGGTATATCAAGAGATTTTCAAAGCATGTTTCAACATTTTTGCCTCTATCTTTATCAAGATCAAAAGGAGGAAAAAGGATGGATTTGGATTAAGGGGATAATTATGCAGATATAATGGATAAGGAAGATATGATAGGAAGGATAGGTAGAAGGAATGATGGGATGGGTAGATGAGACAACATGCCCCCAAGTGTAAGGTGCATAGACAATCAAATTAGACATGATGCTTGTTTGCTAGGTTTTCAGCATGGTACTTATCCAAGGCACCTGTTTGCCAAGTTTTCACCATTGGACGAAGGGATTTCTCTACTATTTTGATCTTTTTTTGACTTTTGACTTTTGACTTTGACTTTTTTGGATGAGATGGAGGATAAGGACTCCAGTGTCTATTTCCAATAGCAAGGTAGTATGTTAGCACTTTAATGCATGTTTGCATATGGACATGTGTATATTAGGTAGCATTATGCGCATAGATATTGGTAGATGTGGGAAGATGGAAATGGAATGGATGGTGGATTATGATATCATGCATGATGCATGGAGATAGAAGGATAAATGGATGTAAGATGGATGGCAGATAGTGGATTATGGATGGAAGGATAGTGGATTATGATGTGAATGATGGATGGGTATGGAGGGATAAATGGATGATGGAGCAAAAGCATGGACCATAGAGGTGTGATGGGGGAAATATGTTGGATAAGGGATGTAAGATGGAGGGATGGAGGTATGTGGAAATGACATGGAATTGCAAGGAACCAAGACCAATGGTTGCACCCATCGTGATAGAGTTTGAAGCATTTGACTAGGATAAGGAGTGGAATTAGCAATGAAAATCGAGATAGGGGATTTGGGTATCATCGATTTAGGAGTTTAGGAACCCAAATGGACTTAGGATTTGCAAGATTTCTTAATGGGGAACGAGATTTTTGAAATTTGGGGATAGATTGAGATATGGATGCTTCTTTTGGGGTAATTGCTTGTTGCTTGGGGACCCACACCATTTTCATTTTTTCTTTGAGGTGTGTGGGTGTATGCAAATTTTGAGATGGATTTGAGGTAATTGCTTGTTGCTTGGGGACCCACACCATTTTCATTTTTTCTTTGAGGTGTGTGGGTGTATGCAACTTTTGAGATGGATTTGAGATAATTGCTTGTTGCTTGGGTACCCACACCATTTTCATTTTTTCTTTGAGGTGTGTGGGTGTATGCAGCTTTTGAGATGGATTTGAATTAATTGCTTGTTGCTTGGGGACCCACACCATTTTCATTGTTTCTTTGAGGTGTGTGAGCGTATGTGGTGTTTGTGATGGATTTGGCTTCGTATTTGTGTATTGATGCCCTATGGCATGATATTCTTGAGGCTCTTGCAGATATTCTACTATATATGTGGAAGCATCCAATTTTTTATTTTTCAATCTCATAGGATTGGGGTTAGCTTCATATGTGGCTGATGTGTGCTTTCGTTGGCCTTGATTAGGAATGATAGGGGATATAAGGGGATGTGATGTGTTGATGAAGGGATGAGTGTACTGATGGATGAAGGGATTAGGGGATTGAAGGATAGGAATAATAGGAGTTGGAAGGAGTGGTGGAAGAGTGGATGGAGGGAGATGTATAGTCATGCAAATGGTATGAAGATGGAGGAGGGATGGCGACATATGAGTGAGAGGTACGATAAGGTGCACTGGGATATGGAGTGGAAGAAGTAGCCGGAGGAGGCATGGAGGTGGTACCAACATCTTTGGATTGTTTATCTTGGGATGAAAAACCAAGACCATGTGTTCGAGGATGGATTGTGACATGGAGGGGCTCTAAGATACCTTGTTCATGAAGGCCTAAGCCTTTGCCTTGATAGTTCCTGTTTTGGAACATACGATATGCAATAGGATGTTTGTTTTGGAAACAAGACACAATTTCATTATTTGATACAGAAGGTGAGATGGTGGATAGTGGTTGTTTCTCTCCAAAGGAAGAACATTCTTGGATGAGGGTGGTAAGACCAAGGGGATAGGATAATGGATTTGGAATGGGATGGATCAGAGATGGTCGAGTATCAACAAGAGACAATATGGGAACATGTGATGGATGACAAGGGATACTTGGATCTTGACTAACATTATGCTCAATAGGAGATGAAGGGATAAGATCCAAGTTATTTGTTTGATTATCTATGTTTCCTTGGGGACCAAGTGTCTCATCAAGGGAAGTGGATTTTGTTGGATCATGGATAGGGCTAGATGGATGATGTATAGGAGAAGTGTGGATAACTTGTTCAGGGATGTTGGTGGGATCGTGGATAGGATGAAGTTGCTCATGGATAGGCTCATGATCATGGATAATAGCTTGATCATAGAAAATATAAAGGTTATGGATGGGTTGGATGGAGTTTCTTTGACCTAGATTTTGATAAAGGGTTGATGTTTCCACATGCTTTAGATTATACTCTTAACATAGCTCTTGTTTTTCTTGAATGGAAGTGGAAGTGGGAGACTCTTGTATAGGATTGATAGGATCTTGATGGTCAACAATGTGAAAGTACAATGGATCTTGACTTGGACTCATGGTAGGAGACTCTTCAATAGGCTTGATAGGCTCTTGGACAAGTGTCTGATGACACGAAGATGGTTGATTCCTTGCTAATAGCCATTGGATCACATCCTTCATAAGAGTATGGGCAAATGGAAAATATAATGGATTTATGATAATGGTGGATGGTGTTGTAGGCTTAGGATTAGGATTAAGCTCTTGTATTGGTATATTAGTGGATGATAATGGAGGGAACACATAGGATGCGTAAACTAGAGTGGTGTTTCTCTTGTCAAAGGTATCATAAGGACTTAAGGACACGTAATTTTAGTGCAAAGGCAAACTTGCATGTTCTTGTGGTAAAGGAACTTGATAGCCTTTTGAATGGGTTTGGTGGTGAGTTGAAATGTTAGAATAAATTGTTTTTGGGATTGTGTGTTTCCTAAATGTTTTTAGGATTTTTAGATTTTGAAGTTTATGATGTTTTGGATTTTTGAATGGTTTGATGTTTTTGGATTTTTGTATGGGTTTGATGATGAGTTGAAATCTTGATTGAGGAGTTGGATGATCATGGGGTGGATCTTGTTGGGTGTTACAAATCTCCATGGGAGTAAAGAGATGTTTGAGTTTTTTCTCTCCCATGAGTTTTTGTTTGGATATATTCACTTGTGAAGACGATTCAGGGAATGGTGTAGATATGGTAGACATTGTTTGGACGGGGTTTACTTGAGGTCTACCCATAACATTAATAACCTCATGGATGGGGTCTTTCTCCTTAAGAGTAGATGTATCAAAATCTCTAGGTAATTTGACTCCTTTTTGAGCAAGTGAAAGTAATGATCGGGATTTTTGGTTAACAGTTTGTATATAGCAGCCATAGTTTTGGGATTTTGCATGGTTTCCATAAGATTTTGGTCCTCTTCTTGAGATGATTGACCTCCTTGGAAGTTTCTCTCTTCTTGAGAGGTTCCTTGATTTAAGGTATAACCATATGTAATCATATCGAGATAGTGCATTCCCATGGGAGCATGTGGGGATTCTAAAGAGGTATTACCCTCTTGAGGCCTATTTTTGCTGTTATTTTGAATTTCAAATTGGGGATTATGAAATGGAATGTTTTGATGATCTTGTTGAGGGGGATTAGGGTTTTGATATTGTTGTAGAGGAATGAGGTATGTGTTTTGATTTTGTGGTGGTTGAGGTGGAGGAAGATATGTGGTGTTTAGATATTGAGAGTATTGGTGTGGAAAGTATTGATGTTGTTGTTGGGGTTGAATGTGTTGATATTGTTGATGTTGTGGTTGGAAGAGTTGTTGTTGGGGTTGGGATTGTTGTTGTTCAGATTGGAATTGTTGTTGTTGGGGTTGAAATTATTGTTGTTGAGGTTGGAATTGTTGGAGTTTGACGAGGAGTTGTATTTGAGATGATCGGTGTTGTCAAAGTGATTAGATGATGGCTTGTAGTCTTTGTATGGTTTGTGGGTCTAGGGGTTGTGGCGTTTGGCGAAGTGTTTGGATGATGTCTTGTAGTTGTGGTGCTAGGATCATGTTCTCTAGTGTTGGCATGGAGTTACACATGTGTTGCATTCTTTGTATTTCAGATTGTTCCTCAAGATATGCCTCATAATCTACAAGGTTCTCATGATTATCAGAGCTATTAGGAGGGCCTCCTCGAAGTATGACTTTGGGTTTGGATTTTTCCTAGGTTTGTTGATGGTCATGACCATTTTAATGAGGATTTGTGATGATATGATGGAAGTTTGACGCGTTTGATGCTCTAAGATAGTTGTGACTGATTAGAGAGCTTAGTGATGACAAATGAAACCGAATGATGTTTATGGAACACATAATGTCAGTCCTGGAAGTGTCTAGGCACTTCTAGAGGACAGTAGGCACCTCTGGTGTCTCTAGGCGCTTCTGGAGGATAGTAAGGCACCTTTGGTGTAGGTAGGTGCCTTTAGAGCATAGTATGGCACCTTTGGTGTAGCTAGGCACCTTTGGAGAATAGTATGGTGCCTTTGGTGTAACTAGAAACTTCTGAAGTGTAATATGGCACCTTTGGTATAGTTGGGCACCTTTGGAGTATAGTATGGTGCCTTTGGTGTAACTAGGTGCTTCTAGAGTGTAGTAAGGTACTTTTGGTGTCTTTTGGGGTGTCTATATAGTGTGAAGGTAGAATTTGGCTCTTAGATTTTGATAGATCGCCTTGGATGATGAGAGATAAAGTTAAAGTGGATTGGATTTGGAATGTTTTAGGTTTGATTTGGAATGGTTTAGAGTAGGTTAGGATATGTCGTGGAATGGTTTAGGGTTGATTAGAGATGTCATGGAATGGTTTAGGGTTAATTTGGCATGTTGTGGAATGGTTTAGGGTTGATTAGAGATGTCGTGGAATGGTTTAGGGTTGATTTGGCATGTTGTGGAATGGTTAGGGTTTATTTTGCATGCTGTGGAATGGTTTAGGGTTGATTCCAAGTGATTGGAGGATGATTGGATGAGGTTTGATGGATGTGGTGTGAGGTTTCTTTTGACAAAATTGGGATGACTGGAGATGAAGATGAAAATTGGGAACTCAAAACTCAAGACTTAACCAAAAGCGCTTAGATATGGACCAAAGGTGCCTTACTGAGGTGTAAAGGTGCTTCAGAATTGTGCAAAGGTGTTGTGTTGGTGTTAGTGATGTTTGTAAGGCAAACTTTGATAGATTTGGATTGGATTTGCTTTGACAAGAGAAAACACATCAAACAAAGTGGCAAAGGACTGACGCAATAGATAATGTATGTTCAAGGCTCATGAAAAATCCCAATGTTTTAACGGGTATAAGACAATTGCAAACAATTCAAGAACTTTTATCCCTAAAGACATGGTTTCATTGCGGTAGTCCAACTCACAACTTAGTTCTCCATCGACTCAAATGTCATTCCATATAGGTGTCATACATTTGTGTCTTTGCAAGAGACGATAGATAGGGATATCTCACCCTCCCCTTGGAAAGCTACAAGTAGGTCACAAGAGCTTATGCTAGCCGAGGGAATACTATCTCTTCTCAAGGGAGTCAATGGTGAGTAATCTTGGGGGTTTATACTGATTTCCCTTGCACTGATGATTACCACAATGTTTAGAGGTGAAACTAGTAGTCACTATCTAGATGGTTCTTAGTAGCTTTGAGGGACACACTCCTTGTGAGCATGCAACAAGCTACTAAAAGCTTTGACCTATCCTACTAAGAGTATCATATACCTCCCACAATGCAAAAATTGTTTTCATAAAGTGGTGGTATGACTCTTTTCGATTTGGCACCGTAAGGTAAGGCTGACGTTGGTTAGGACCTGGCTTTCGCCTTATCCCTCTTATATATTGGTTCAAAGGAAAACTCCACTTAGGGTCATCCCTTTTGGATGAAGCACAATCCATAAGTAGGCCTTTCTAAAGGAATAACTGAAAGTAAGATCAAGCACGTTAAACAAAGGTTCAATTGTCTCGTTATAAGAAAAATAAGGTGCAACTAGATTAGGCACACACATGATTGTAGTTGTCGATTGTCCCTTAAGAAATTGAAGTGTTTTGCATTCATGTCAATTGTCCCTTAAGAGATTGAAGTGTTTTTTGCATTCATGTCCATTGTCCTGTAAGAAAGCAATTTGTTCCTAAGACTTAGATTACAGAAAGATGATTTGTTCAATTGTCCCTTAAGAAAACAATTTGATCCTAAGACTTAGATTGCAAAAGATGATTGTTCAATTGTCCCTTAAGAAAGCAATATGTTTCTAAGACTTAGTGTGATAGGTTTTCAATTCTTCAACGCTTGTCCTACATGAACATTGTAGGAAAACCCATTTGCTATGTTGAGTAATAAGAGGCTACAAAAAGTTGATTAGTTCCACCAAAGACTCAATAGTTAGTAAAAAAAAAAAATCAATTGACCAAAAGTGCTTAACTTGTTAGGTGAAAAATGAACAATCTAGAAAAAATCTGATAATAATAATTAGTTATAGAAGATTAGATATTATGATCAGATTCTATACAAAATTCTATGCAATTTCAAAAAAAAATCATGAAAATTGAATAAATTTTGCACAAGTTATGACCATTTGAAGTTTGCAAAGAAGGATTGACTTCGACTGAGTGTAGATGAAAAATCTAATAAAATTAACTAAAAAATTCTTTTACCATAGAAACAGTGGGAGAACCATCTTTCCCATGCCACTAGTTTTACGAAAATCCAACTCCGTATGCAAAAGATATGCCCAATTTCGCGAAACTGCTTTGAAAAAGCAAGCATAGGCTAAAAATAGGGACACGGATTTGTGATTTATTTTTCTCAAAATCTGTACACTTTCTACAAAAAATAAGAGATACCCAGATAGGATTTCAATGCTGCCGATAAGACCTAGAAATATTTTGAGCTAAAGTTACACACATATGTCTGATTTCATGAAACTGCTCTGAAAAGCAAAAAAAGCTAGCATAGGCTAAAAATAGGGATGCAGATTTGTGATTCATTTTTCTCAAAATCCATGCATTTTATACAAAAAAAATAGATACTCAAATAGGATTTGGATGCTACCGAAAAAACCCAGAAATGTTTTGAGCTAAGGTTACACCGTTTGAATACTCAATGCCTATTTTTTCAAACTAGTGAACAAGGATCTTTAGATTTGTGTTTTGATATGCACTTTTCCGTACCTAGCTTTAAAAAAATTATTTTTTTCTAGATAAAAGCAAGGTTAGTGGGTCCCACCGAGCATTCCAGAATGTGTATAGGATAAAATCAAGAGGTTGAATAATAATCAAAACAATGATATAACAAACAACTCAATCTTATAACATAAAGAGATCGATCTAGGCAACTACCAATATCAATGAATAAATTGAATTAAAACAAGAAAGCCTTCACCTATATTGTATAGTTCTCTTTGTAAGAATGTGGATTGCTCAATAACGTTGCATACCCATGCTATTGCAAGAAGCAGATTTAGATAATGTGCTCAAAGATTTGATGTGATGTGCTCAACAATATGTAGTATGCTCAAAAATGCTGTAAGAATGCCTATAGCTTAGATGTGATGCTCCATCATGCAACCCTAGACTGTTAGACTAACTAGTGCAAAATTTACAAAAAATTTTTTTTTGAAGCAAGAGAATGCATTAATCATTAAATATAATTACACTATTAACAACATTAAATAAAATGAATAGATAACACCTCTAGGGAACATAACTGCATCATCTAAACATAAAATTATAACAATACAAGTGATATACATTATAATACAATAGAAGAAGATTTACATCATTCATTTGTAGAGATGAACAGTTACAAAGGTTCAAATACAAGATTACATGACCGATCACATCGGTTTACAATATACAACAATATAATACAATACTGAAATTACAATATAACTCTTGAGGATGCAAGTACAAGTCTAAAACTGGAGAATCATCTACAGTGATCACGAACTAAGATGACCAAGAATAATCAATGGATTAGGCTCTTCCACCCAACCATGTGGAATCCTGAGGTCCACCCCCCAAGCTAGGAGATAACGATAAAGTCCCATGACAACAAAGGAATCAAGACACAACAGTGACTGAGTCAACGAAGTATACTTAACTTAATACAACAGTGACAACATTTCCAGAGGCACACCAGAATAAAAGAAACTCAAAGCTAAGGAATACTAGATTGCAGTAGGATAGAGTGTCATCGCATGGTCCTAGCATGGGCTACCCTAGCAGTCTCACACTATACGCTGGCCCCCATCTATGGTTACCTTGACAGTCTCTCGCTAGATGCCGACCCCATAGGGTGACACATGCGGAACCAACTCTATTTTCGTGAGGACAAGGAGGTTGATCTTGCCAACCAGGCCTTCTTATCCCATCCTTAGCCTGAACGAGCGCTACAGGCATGGAAGAGGCATCCAAATATCTTATTTAGTGAATTAACTAACCAAACCCCTCCTAGGTTAATTTTTATGTTATCACTTGATTATCAACTTCCAATGGGTTACCCTGGCAGCCACTTTGGGCCCTGGCCCCACATTGAAAGCCACTCTTCCTTAATGCATCTAGTAGACCCTAACAAAACAATGACTCACATAGGGACAAAACACCCTTGTAACAAAACTCCTCATATCTGCAAACAAATATATCCATGTGGGTACATATGGCAAATATTTCCCTTTACATCCAAATGAGATAATCATAATGGCATTACATACCATAACACAAGAGCCCAAACACATACAAGTAGGAGAGTATAATCTCATCTTGAGCATAAAGCATCATAACTAAAGTCACTTAATCAACTCAATCATAGAATCATATTCTAAGCCTATGGAAGTTACCCCTATTAACTTTCACATGAGACCACCATCCACACTAAATGCCCAATCTAACCAAATTTCCATTACAGGACCCAATTCTTCTTCCAAAAAGAAATTACTTAATGCAACAAATATAAACAAATACTTCTACTACCAATGTTGAAAAAACACCATATTAATCGTAATACTAATCTAATCCAACCTTATCAACACGTAAATCTATAGTGATAGACATGAATAGAATAAGGTAAATACAACTATAGCTTTAGCCTTTTTATGACACATTGCATTCTAGTAAAACGTTCAATAAACCAAATAACTGTTTCAATTACAAATACAATATTCTAACATAATTATCCATTAAAAATCATAAAAGAAACAACATAAATATATAAATATATTTTTATTCTAAACTTACTTTTGATTACAAGTTTGATGAATTGCTCAAGTAATATGAAACATTTTGCTTAATTCAAATAAACTAAAATGCAAATATATATATATATATATATATATCTTCAATTATAAACTCCTATCAAACTCAGCTTTAATCGATATTAAATTAATATGCACAATTGTAATACCGTGAGAAGACTCTAAATCCAAATTAAACTTCCTAAGTATATTCCGTATTAGTTCTACTTAAGATAATTTGTAAAATGCCCCATCAATCATTTCCAGCGAAGAAATAGTAAAATTTTGACCTACTAGAAATATAGTCTAAAAAAAATGGTTCTTTGAATCATTAAATGATCATTCAAAAACTTTCCATATCTAATCATTTCCAGCAAAGATCACATTACATGACTAAAGCGAAACTATGATAGCAATTGGCAATTTCTAAAAAAAACCATCAACTTCGATTTCTAAAAGCATGGAAATTTAAACAGTCTTAACAGATTATTAGGATTCAATAAGATGCTTGAATGGATGAAATTTTGCCTTGATCATTAACAGAGAATAAACGTAGATATGGTGAGTTCCTGTGAGGCATATAAGGGTCAGCCCGATGAATACTGTAGATATGCTAAAAATACGCAGCAATTAAGGGCAGATACATATTCGCCTTAGAGCATAAAAGACATAAACATGCAGGTGATGAGAAACGAAGGGCATAAACAACAGATACAATGGCATTGATAGATACAAGCGACAACAAAATGGAAGGCATGAACATGGCGCTCCAATTGTTGATAGAATCAAAAGTTACAGGGCGTAGATCAAAATGAATCGGGAGTAGTTTTGGCAGGCTCTAATGCATTTAAAAACAAAATGCAGACTTAAATTCCTAATTTTGATAACAAAAGTTATTTCTCATCTTTTGCATGCGCTGAGACCATAAAGTAAGTCCATAATTCTAACAAGAGATTACAATGAATGGGTCAATGCTAGATATATAAGCTTGCAAGGATAATGACAAACAAAAAGGTGATTCAAGGAAACATGCACATCGCATAGGAGATGCTGACCAACAGACCTCTTAGTTCAACGTCATAAAAATAGCCTCAGCTACAACCACGCTTGGGAAATATAAGCATCAAACGATTTGTTAAATGGGCCATTTGTAACAATGAAGGTTATAGATTCCACCTACGATGTTGTAATAAAAAAAAAGGGCTTGCATGAAACTTCCAAGCAATACATGCGACAACAAGGGAATAGTACACATAGATGATCATCAAACAGAATCAAAGACAACACTTGCGCAGAAGCATTCGACAGAGTGTAATTTCTTGTGTCAGGCATCGGCTTGGTAGACAGCCTATAGCTAAAAACTCCAAGTTTACATTGTTTAAAGTTTACATATGATCATTTTGTGACATGATTGCCTCTCAGGACGCTCTAAACTTTACTAGGTTTCCATTTAGATCTCTGATGATGCAGGGATGTACATCCTTGAAGCCTGTGGATCACATAAGATTATAGGTTGAGGAGAATACACTGAGGCTATTAAGAGGGGTTTCACAACTTCCAAGTGTGATGCCTCACTATGCAAGTGCTATGCAACACCATAAAACATAAGAACAATACTTTATTCTATTGCAGAGATAATTGATTACAAGAATTCCATACAAGGTTACAAGATTACAAGGCTAATTACATCGGTTACAAAAGATACAATAGAGAATGATTACAACAACTCAGTAAATGCAAACAAATCTGGAGCTGGAACACATCTGCACTGAACTCGAATCGATTCTCCAAGAAGACCAATGGATAGCTCTACCTCCCAACCATGTGGAGCCCTGAGGTCCACCCCACTGAGCTAGGAGATAACAATGAGGTTTCCTGACACCAGCAAGGACAAAAGGGACTGACAAAAGATAACATGCGGACAACACTGAACACATCAACAATATCTAGAGGCAACAAAACAGGACAAACTGGAGTGCAGTAGGAAGAAGTGTCATCTCATGGTTCTACATGGGTTACCTTGACTGTCTCTCTCTAGACGTCGGCCCCCATCTATGGTTACCCTGACAGCCTCTCTCCAGGCGTTGGCCCCATAGGTCACACATGCGGTCTTCCTTATCTAGATTAATCGAAAGTTTAGCCTTCCTCCCCCCTTAGCTGATTATTAGGTTTTCACTTATTAATCACTTCCAAAGGGTTACCCAGACAGCCACTTTGGCGCCGGCCCCACATCGGAAGCCACTCCCCTTTTTGTACTCAGTTGATCCAACCCAACCAGGACAAAACACAAGGATACACATGAAGAACCTCCAACTTTCACAACATGACACTCAATCTCTAGAGGCATTCAGGGACCAAGTCTTTAATCAAACCCTCTCTCTCCAAAACACAGAGAATCAAAAACTTCAACAAGTACACCATAATTTCTTCCACACAAGAGATCAACAAAGTGTCTCGATAAAAGGCACAACTTATGAAAGGGAATGACCCAAGTCCCTTATCTTGACTCCAACATTAACAACCAAAATTCACAACAATAATATGGATCCCCATTTTAAATAAACACCTATCACAATATTATGCATTGCAAGCTACCCCAAGGAAAGTTGGTGAACTTAACAAAACATTAAAAAAAAATTAGGCTAGAACAAGTATTATCCATAAATTTAACTACCGAATTCTAACAGTCCAATTTTGTCTTAAGATGTCAACCCTATCAAACTATCTAGCAATTTTAAGCTATTCTATTAAATATTTTATCAACAAGAACAATTATTTTTATTTTAAAAAAAAAAATCCATTCAAGAATCCTAGCATAGAAAATTTCGTTTAACCCAAAGATTAATAAAAGATTTAAAACAATAGTATTCTCCTAAAACTCTTACAACAACTATACTAAGATAACATGTTCTCTAACCTAGACCATAATGCATTGACTACTTTCATCTTACTATCATGAGAACTATAGATATAGTTTACCTATAAGGAATAAATTATTTGTATCCAATTACCATTCTAACAACTAGTAACCAAGGAGATAGCTAAATAAAAAAAGAGTTCTAATCCGAAAAAAATATTAACTACTCATTTAACTCCTACATGGAAATTGCTAACATTCCCACCATTCCTATTGTTGTTATTTCGAAGGTAGAATGCTATTGACAGACTTAACTTATGATACTGAAGCTAACAATATGACACTATGCTCTAAAGACGATACTATGGGAAGAGATTAAAAGCTACTATTCTAATAATTACCGGTCATAACTAAAAGATTTATTCTTACACTATCATGAATCGCCTAAAGATTATATTCACAGGCTTAAAAGCAAATTAAGAAACTTCTAATCGCTACTACCATCTCCGGATAGCAATAGGAGGTTTCAGTCATGAAGCAAGAAAATTGGATTGGAAGATTTATTGATAACAACTATAAGTATTAGAAAACAAAATATTTGATCTTCAAATTCAACCTAGCTGTTCGGTGGTACGGCGGTTCGAAGGCAAAAGAATTGCGAATTCTTGAAGAACATACTATTGTGAGTGCGAGTTAAAGAAATCTTTAAAAAGAAAGAATTTTATTAAATCTTTTCTCTGAAATAAATTGGTGAAGAAGACTAATTTGAAAGGTTCTGAGAAAATATTTAGAAAGGCTCCTCAGCTAAGAGAGATGGTACGATGGAGAAAAGAGCTGATTTTATTGTCTCAAGGTTTATAAGCCAGCGGAAATCTCATGCCAGCGCCAGAGGAGGTTGGCCGATGTAGAACGAAAGCGAAAGAGATGATAAGGCAAGGAACTATTCATGAAAACGTGCCACAGGGCCGTATCAAAACACCAAGGCAACTAGAAGTATAAAAGAATGGGTTTAATGATTATTTTCAGGGAAATGTTAACTAGTTTGCAGAATGATTTCAACAGACGATAGCAATAGATGCGCCAGGAAACATTAAAATATATCAAATGGTTTAAGCAAAAGACTCAGACTAGAATAAAAAATATGAGCTAGACTGATTGAAAATGATTCAGGTGAGCATCTCATAATGCACAAACATTAGAGGAGAAATAAATGGTTTTAAGGAACACAACTCCAGTAGGCTATCTGATAGCATAATGGTGAGGCAAGTTGAATAGAAAGATTTGAAGAAGGCATAATGTTTATAGGAAATTTTCTTTCCAAATGAGTATACTAACTCACAGGCTGGTTAAAAGGAATTGCAAGTCGGTTTTAACAGAAACAAAATGCTCAAGTGATTATATCAAATTTTGAGGCTTGAAAAGAGTTGAGAAGAAGTGCGAAAAGAGATCAATAGACTCAAGACATATGGGAACAATATTTTAAAACTAGGGATGACAATGTAAGTTACAGATAATTACAAATTTGCTGAGAGTCTGCGACAACTATCTAAGCAACTTTAGTAAGGTTGAATGCAGGGGATCTCCAGGTGGGTTTAATGCAGGAAAAGCACATGCATGCGAAGAATTTAATGGTAACAAAATGAACCCATGGTGGAAGACAAAGAAATTTACAGCATATCTACTAATTACTAGAGGAGAGAAATTCAAACCACAGACATGCATTTCATTAAGTTAAAGACATACTCAGAAGTTTTGTTGGATTTCCCAGCTTCAAATCCTCTTCTTCCGTCAAACTATTTCCCAATCTTTCTATTGCTCCCCAAAAGAATCCCCCTCTTCACAGAAAATTCCCCCTTAAAATAACTCCTCCAAAACTAAAATAGCCAAACAATTTAATTCCCACTACCCCAACTTTTCGTTATAGATCCCCACCATTAATAGCCATCATGACACCTTTCAGAGAATAATTTTCAAATCTCTGAAAACTTACTCCCCACTAACAAAATTAATGACACAATAAAATAAAATCTCCCCATGGCAGGCAAAAACAATAATGTATACAATATTAACAATATCATTATTTAAAATCATTAAAACTATTAATTTAATCTTTATCAACACTTAAATAATATTCCTAAAATCACAATAATGAATAACGACTAGAAAAACTATTATGTCTAACTTAACACAATAATTCATTTCCAACATTACATAAAGACTAAAACCATCAATTCAAGCAAAGACGAAAATACCCTAGTGACGACCATAAACCAGGGGTGAGGACCAAGAAGTGACATCAGACTCACGACCACAACTGACGACAAAAATAGACTTAGGGAAAACCCCATGTTATCTCCCATCCATATTTCCATTGGTGCAAGGGCTCGCTCAGACCTGCTAAGTCAGGTGGAGTTGAGGCCCGGTACCTGCAACCTGCATCAAAATGATAGGTTGTATATGAACACATGCAAATATATCAGACACTCAGAGTCAGGGAATCGCAGCGTAGTAGGGTGCTCAAACGAGCAATACTACACCGTCCCTACCCTGGGAACAAAAAAAACATAAATGTTTCTAACTAACAATTAGATGACATTCAATCAATAAAGCATAGTAACATATTTCTACAAATCATCAACTAACCATGTCGAAATACAACATAAGCTACAATATCAAAATGTCATCAAACTGCTCATACACATGTCAATAACCACATCTGTCAATCCCAGTCCATCATGAACATAATAAGCAAAAATCATATCTCTAACCACTCAAATCTCTCAGAACTATCTAATTGCAATAGAGTAACTAACAACCGTCTTAGAACTACAAAAATGATAATGTAAAACTAGCAACTAACACAAGCCAAAATGATGTAGAGTACATAGTGGAAGCTCTCAAAACATGGGTGAAATACCCATCATGCCCACAGTTTAAATAGATTAATGTTCAAACGGTTTTAAAACCCATCTCAAAGACCAAACATTACCAAACCACATTCATTCAGCACTGTTGGCGAGATAACAGACGTCGGGAAGACTTTCCCAGGTCTTACCATGGACCTACCTCATACCGATGTGTCCCTGACACCTCTTTCACTGTGACTTCTTCCATCGGCGTAACTTAAAACTCTCCCACTGATCTCCATCTCTTCCCAATATGTTTAACACCAAGTTTTGTCTTGTCTCTGGTGAGACCACTTACTGTCGGCAACTCCAAAAACCCTTCCACCGATATGACCTGATCATGCTGATGGCACCTTTAGTCTCCCTTGTCGGTAAGACTTAGATCGTCGGTGGGACTCTTTTCTCTTCTTCTAATATGCCGATAGGTTTCTACTTGTATATGCATTACCTGACCTGCTACTGTTGGTGGACCTAAAGTATCTCCGACCTGACTTCACCGATACGGCCAGTCATTCTTTGTATCGAACTCAATGTATCTTCTCAATGTACATTTGGAACATGCATTCCCAATGTGCTTTTGCAACATACACACTCAACGTGCTTTTGCGATATACACACAAAATGACTCTCGAAATGCATTTGCTATATACACACAAAATGTATACTCGGTGAAACAACATGAATCTTACACCGATGTAAACCTCTGCAAACCCTGCAGTGACACAGACCCTTTTCTCTGAAAACCTAGCACATGATGATGCTAGGATCTCTTAGCACCATTGTACGCGATCCTACAGGCATAAAACCCAAATGAATAAAACAAAAAAATGAAAGAATTGTACAACCATTCCACCAATTTCAAAGAAATATAACCGGTGGAATGGACTAAGAATCCATCTCGGTCACAAAATAGAAATTTGATTTATACAGAGAAAACCTAACGAATCCGGAATGACAGAAAGATGCACCGAAGAAAACTTCATTTATTATGCCTTTCAGAAATGAACACACACAAATGCTCTATTTTACAATTGCAAATCACACTCCTCTTTGATCTGATTTGAACTTATTACATTCGATCTACTCTGGGCATTTATCTACTCACCTTGAGTAGTACCAACCCGACTCTAAGCGGCTAGGAGACAACCGTCTAACAACCTCCAACTGCCTAACAACCTTTGTGATTACAGATTGACAAGTGTCCTTGGGACTTACAAAATGAACCTAGATACAAACTAAAATGATATGCATTGGTCAAATAGACCTTATTACATGAATGGTCTTCTAGGACCTTATTGGAAACAACAAAAATGAACATCAGACACATCATGAAGTTAAATGCCTCATGGAGGCCACTGTGGATTAGGTGCTCCTGCACCATACACCCCACTGAGAAAACAACTCATGCCCCACGAGTTAATTCTTTGTCTTGCTCCACCTTTATCCTCTCCCGTCTCATGTCTTCCCCATGATCTCTGGACTACAACTTGCTTCCATGGAATCAAAGACTCCTGCCTAGAATTGTAGGCTCTATTCACACTTGCCATGAGTGAGTGCTTGCAACCAAACCTATCATTCGCTTGCCATTCTTTCTTACCATCATCTCTACTTGAACACCTACATTGGAAACCTTGGGTAATGCTTCTTGTACCGCTGTTATGGAAAAATAAGTTTGCCTTTCAACTCTTGGTGATTCTAGAGGACAAACAATGGTCCCTACTATGATAGCATCCTTGTCTTTCCAATCAACTTGTGGCTGCTTGCAGACCTATTCTTGGACCTTTTGCTGATCCATCTGATCTCCATCATCCAAAACTGAAATCACCTTCAAACTTTGATCCTTAACAACCCCACTCCTTGAGGTATCCTCAACTTTCTTTGTCTCTTCTTCATTGATCTTCACAAACTCTTTCTTACCCACCAAAATGACCTTGGCCGTCTTCTTTGCTTCAGCATCCTCCTACAATGGTGTCATCACAAAAGTTCTCCCATCCTTCTTGATGGTGTAAGTGTTAACATATCCGTCATACAATGCTCACCTATCAAATTGCCATGGCCTACCTAAAAGTAGGTGACAACATTCCATGGACAAAATGTCACATAAAACCCTATCCTGATATTCCCCAATCTGAAAACCAACATATGCTTGTTCATATACCAAAAGTGATTGACTATCACTTACCCAAGATGCTTTGTAAGGGGTTTGATGAGGAATCCTTTCTATGTTCAATTTATCCACCATATCCTGAGATACCATATTATCTGTTGAACCAGAATCTATTACTACCTTGCATATTTTACCTTTGTTTTTGCAATTGGTCCTGAAAAGTGCTCTCCTTTGTATCATGTCCTTGGATGTCTTCAAGAGTGTTCTCCTTAGAATCAATGCTTCTCCATCTTGAACTGGGGCTGCACTCCCAATTGGAAAGTTAACACTTTCATCTACCTCCTCTTCTTGCACATATTGAACCCTCTTTTCATTCTTCCTATCACCTCCTGATGGTGAACCTTGCCTTTCTAGACATTTGAATGCTGGGTGACCAATTTCATTACAATGATAACATCTCCCAGTGAAAACATTAGAACCTCTACCACCTCCAAATCTGCCTCTTGTGCCTCTCCATCCACCCCTGAAATCAAACTGCTCTTGTCC
This sequence comes from Cunninghamia lanceolata, assembly GCA_027924645.1. Lineage (NCBI taxonomy): Eukaryota > Viridiplantae > Streptophyta > Pinopsida > Cupressales > Cupressaceae > Cunninghamia > Cunninghamia lanceolata. The sequence continues at coordinate 470,643 of BSBN01000056.1, forward strand.
TTTACTAGTCTCTCCTCGGTTCTCATTGGCTTGTCTTGTTGTAGGGGCTGATCCTCCCCCTCTTATATTTCTGCCTCTTCCCCTCATAGACTTATCTTGTCTCCTTTTCATCTTCTCCTCAATCCTGATTGCCATTTGATAACATTCTTCTACACTCCTAAGGTTAGCCAAAACTAACACATCTTGGATATTCAATCTCAAACCAACCAAGTATCTAGCAACCTTTTCAATCTCATTCTCATGATGACCAGATCTCATATTTAATTTAGAAAACTCCTCAGTATATGCCTTCACATCCATTTCCTTTTGTCTTAAAAATTGAAGCTTTTTAAACATTTGAACTTCATAATCCTTGGGTAAGAATTTACCTTTGATTCTTACTACCATCTTGTCCCATGAAGAAATCTTTGACTTTCCCTACTTTCTCCTCTCTTATTGTAAGTAATCCCACCATACCAGGGCATGACCTCCCAATTTGGTCTTTGCAATCTTTACTTTCTGCTCCTTAGGAACCTCCTCACATTCAAAATGATTATCTAATGCAACAATCCAATCGAGCAACTCTTCCTCATTTAAACTTCCATTATACTTTGGAACATCAATCTTTACCTTAGGTTTGTCATTCTTGACTACCCTTAACAGTTTTACAAATATCGAATCTTCAGGATCCAGATCTTCATCTACATCTTCAAAATCTTCACCATCCTCTTCTTTTTCTGGTTCACTTTCTTCCACTTCTCTTCTTTTGTTCGTCTCCAAGGCTGCAAGCCTAGCTTGAAGGGCTTCTGTAAGCTCTTTCATCTCCCTCATCTCTTTAGCATGCTTTTCCTTCATCTCTTGCAACTCTCTAGCAGTGCCAGCATTTTTCGTAGGCATCTTGCTAACTTGTTTCTGTAACCTCTTAGTTATTCTACTTCTACCTTCTCAATGACAGAACTGAACACACAACTGCCCAAACCTTTTGTTGGGCTCTAATACCACTTTGATGCAGAGTATACAGTGGAAGCTCTCAAAACATGAGTGAAATACCCATCATGCCCATAGTTTAAATAGATTAATGTTCAAACGGTTTTAAAACCCATCTCAAAGACCAAACATTACCGAACCACATTCATTCAGCACTATCGGCAAGATAACCGATGTCGGGAAGACTTTCCCAGGTCTTACCATGGACCTACCTCATACCGATGTGTCCCCGACACCTCTTTCGCTGTGACTTCTTCCGTCGGCGTAACTTAAAACTCTCCCACCGATCTCCATCTCTTCCTGATATGTTTAACACTGAGTTTTGTCTTGTCTTCAGTGAGACCACTTACTGTCGGCAACTCCAAAAACCCTTCCACCGATACGACCTGATCACGCCGATGGCACCTTCAGTCTCCCTTGTCGGTAAGACTTAGATCGTCGGCAGGACTCTTTTCTCTTCTTCTGATATGCTGATAGGTTTCTACTTGTATATGCATTACCTGACCCGCTACTGCCGATGGACCTAAAGTATCTCCGACCTAACTTCACTAATATGGTTGGTCATTCTTTGTATCAAACTCAATGTATCTTATCAATGTACATTTGTAAAATGCATTCCCAATGTGCTTTTGCAACATACACACTCAACGTGCTTTTACGATATACACATGAAATGACTCTTGACATGCATTTGCTATATACACACAAAATGTATACTTGGTGAAACAAAATGTATCTTACATGGATGTAAACCTTTGCAAACCCTGCAGCGACACATACCCTTTTCTCTGACAACCTAGCACATGACGATGCTAGGATCTCTCAGGACCATTGTACGCGATCCTGCAGGCACAAAACCCAAACGAACAAAAAAAAATGAAAGAACTATACAACCATTCCACCGATTTCAAAGAAATCTAACTGGTGGAATGGACTAAAAATCCATCTCAGCCGCAAAATAGAAATTTGATTTATACAGAGAAAACCTAGCGAATACGGAATGACAGAAAGATGCACCGAAGAGAACTTCATTTATTATGCCTTTCAGAAATGTACACACACACATGCTTTGTTTTACAATTGCAAATCACACTCCTCTTTGATCTGATTTGAACTTATTATATTCGATCTACTCTGGGCATTTATCTACTCACCTTGAGTAGTACCAACCTGACTCCAAGCGGCTAGGAGACAACCGTCTAACAACCTCCAACTGCCTAACAACCTTTGTGATTACAGATTGACAAGTGCCCTTGGGACTTACAAAATGAACCTAGATACAAACTAAAATGACATGCATTGGTCAAATAGACCTTATTACATGAATGGTCTTCTAGGACCTTATTAGAAACAACAAAAATGAACATCAGACACATCATGAAGTTAAATGCCTCATGGAGGCCACTGTGGATTAGGTGCTCTTGCACCATACACCCCACTGAGAAAAGAACTCATTTCCCATGAGTTAATTCTTTGTCTTGCTCCACCTTTATCCTCTAATGTCTCATGTCTTCCCCATGATCTCTGGACTGCAACCTGCTTCCATGGAATCAAAGACTCCTGCCTAGCATTGTAGGCTCTATTCACACCTTGCCATGAGTGAGTGCTTGCAACCAGACCTATCCTTCGCTTGCCATTCTTTCTTACCATCATCTCTGCTTCAACATCTGCATTGGAAACCTTGGGTAATGCTTCTTGTACTGCTATTATGGCAGAATATGTTTGCCTTTCAACTCTTGGTGGTTCTAGAGGACAAACAATGGTCCCTACTATGATAGCATCTTTGTCTTTCCAATCAACTTGTGGCTGCTTGCAAACCTGCTCTTGGACCTTCTGCTAATCCATCTGATCGCTATCATCCAAAACTTGAATCACCTTCAAACTTTGATCCTTAACAACCCCACTCCCTGAGGTATCCTCAACTTTCTTTGTCTCTTCTTCATTGATCTTCACAAACTCTTTCTTACCTACCAAAATGACCTTGGATGTCTTCTTTGCTTCAGCATCCTCCTGCAATGGTGTCATCACAAAAGTTCTCCCATCCTTCTTGATGGTTTAGGTGTTAATATATCCATCATACAATGCTCGCCTATCAAATTGCCATGGCCTACCTAAAAGTAGGTGACAACATTCCATGGACAAAATGTCACATAAAACCCTATCTTGATATTCCCCAATCTGAAAACCAACATATGCTTGTTCATATACCAAAAGTGATTGACTATCACTTACCCAAGATGCTTTGTAAGGGGTTTGATGAGGAATCCTTTCTATGTTCAATTTATCCACCATATCCTGAGATACCATATTATCTGTTGAACCAGAATCTATTACTACCTTGCATATTTTACATTTGGTTTTGCAACTGGTCCTGAAAAGTGCTCTCCTTTGTATCATGTCCTTGGATGTCTTCAAGAGTGTTCTCCTTAGAATCAATACTTCTCCATCATGAACTGGGGCTGCACTCCCAATTGGAAAGTTAACACTTTCATCTACCTCCTCTTCTTGCACATATTGAACCCTCTTTTCATTCTTCCTATCACCTGCTGATGGTGAACATTGCCTTTCTGGACATTTGAATGCTGGGTGACCAATTTCATTACAATGATAATATATCCCAGTGAAAACATTAGAACCTCTACCACCTCCAAATTTGCCTCTTGTGCCTCTCCATCCACCCCTGAAATCAGATTGCTCTTGTCCTTTTCTAGTCTCTGCTCAGTTCTCATTGGCTTGTCTTGTTGTAGGGGCTGATCCTCCCCCTTTTATATTTCTGCCTCTTCCCCTCATGGACTTATCTTGTCTCCTTTTCATCTTCTCCTCAATCCTGATTTCCATTTGATAACATTCTTATACACTCCTAGGGCTAGCCAAAACTAACACATCTTGGATATTCAATCTCAAACCAGCCAAGTATCTGGTAACCTTTTCAATCTCATTCTCATGATGACCAAACCTCATGCTTTATTTATAAAACTCCTCAATATATGCCTTCACATCCATTTCATTTTGTCTTAAAAATTGAAGCTTTTTAAACATTTAAACTTCATAATCCTTGGGTAAGAATTTACCTTTGATTCTTGCTACCATCTTGTCCCATGAAGAAATCTTTGACTTTCCCTGCTTTCTCTTCTCTGATTGTAAGTAATCCCACCATACCAAGGCATGACCTCCCAATTTGGTCTTTGCAATCTTTACTTTATGCTCCTCAGGAACCTCCTCACATTCAAAATGATTATCTAATGCAGCAATCCAATCAAGCAACTCTTCCTCATTTAAACTTCCATTATACTTTGGAACATCAATCTTTACCTTAGGTTTGTCATTCTTGACTGCCCTTAACAATTTTGCAAATCTCTGATCTTCAGGATCCAGATCTTCATCTACATCTTTAAAATCTTCACCATCCTCTTCTTTTTCTGATTCACTTTCTTCCACTTCTCTTCTTTTGTTCGTCTCCAAGGCTGCAAGCCTGGCTTGAAGGGCTTCTGTAAGCTCTTTCATCTCCCTCATCTCTTTAGCATGCTTTTCCTTCATCTCTTGCAACTCTCTAGCAGTGCCAGCATTTTTCGGAGGCATCTTGCTAAATTGTTTTTGCAACCTCTCAGTTCTTCTAATTCTGCCTTCTCAATGACATAACTGAACACACAACTGCCCAGACCTTCTGCTGGGCTCTAATACCACTTTGATGTAGAGTACACAATGGAAGCTCTCAAAACATTGGTGAAATACCCATCATGCCCATAGTTTAAATAGATTAATGTTCAAATAATTTTAAAACCCATCTCAAAGACCAAACATTACCAAACCACATTCATTCAGCACTATCGGCGAGATAAACGACGTCGGGAAGACTTTCCCAGGTCTTACCACGGACCTACCTCATACCGATGTGTCCCCGACACCTCTTTTGCTATGACTTCTTCTGTCGGCGTAACTTAAAACTCTCCCACCGATCTCCATCTCTTCCCGATATGTTTAACACTGAGTTTTGTCTTGTCTTCAGTGAGACCACTTACTGTCAGCAACTCCAAACACCCTTCCACCAATACGACCTGATCACGCCGATCGCACCTTCGGTCTCCCTTGTCGGTAAGACATAGATCGTTGGCAGGACTCTTTTCTCATCTTCCGATATGCCGATAGGTTTCTACTTGTATATGCTTTACCTGACCGGCTACTACTGGTGGACCTAAAGTATCTTTGACTCGACTTCATAGATATGGTTGGTCATTCTTTGTATCAAACTCAATGTATCTTCTCAATGTACATTCGCAACATGCATTCCCAATGTGCTTTGGCAACATACACACTTGACATGCTTTTGCGATATACACATGAAATGACTCTCGATATGCATTTGTGATATACACACAAAATGTATACTCAGTGAAACAACATGAATCTTACATTGATGTAAACCTTTGAAAACCTTGCAGCGACACAGACCCTTTTCTCTGACAACCTAGCACATGACGATGCTAGGATCTATCAGTACCATTGTAAGCGATCATGCAGGCACAAAACCCAAACGAACAAAACAAAAAAATGAAAGAATTGTACAACCATTCCACCAATTTTAAAGAAATCTAACCAGTTGAATGGACTAAGAATCCATCTCTGCCACAAAATAGAAATTTGATTTATACAGAGAAAACCTAGCAAATCTGGAATGGCAGAAAGATGCACCGAAGAGAAATTCGTTTATTATGCCTTTCAGAAATGTAAACACACAGATGCTCTGTTTTACAATTGCAAATCACACTCCTCTTTGATCTGATCTGGACTTATTACATTCAATCATCTCTAGGCATTTATCTACTCGCCCTGAGTAGTACCAACCTGACTCCAAGTGGCTGGGAGACCAATCCAAGCAACCGTCTAACAACCTCCAACTGCCTAACAACCTTTGTGATTATAGATTGACAAGTGTCCTTGGGACTTACAAAATGAACCTAGATACAAACTAAAATGATATGCATTGGTCAAATAGACCTTATTACATGAATGGTCTTCTAGGACCTTATTGGAAACAACAAAAATGAACATCAGACACATCATGAAGTTAAATGCCTCATGGAGGCCACTGTGGATTAGGTGCTCCTGCACCATACACCCCACCAAGAAAACAACTCATGTCCCATGAGTTAATTCTTTGTCTTTCTCCACCTTTATCCTCTGCTATCTCATCTCTTCCCCATGATCTCTAGACTGCAACCTGCTTCCATGGAATCAAAGACTCCTGCCTAGCATTGTAGGTTCCATTCACACCTTGCCATGAGTGAGTGCTTACAAATAGACCTATCCTTCGCTTGCCATTCTTTCTTACCATCATCTCTGTTTGGACACCTGCATTGGAAACCTTGGGTAATGCTTCTTGTACCGCTATTATGGTAGAATATGTTTGCCTTTCAACTCTTGGTGGTTCTAGAGGACAAACAATGGTCCCTACTATGATAGCATCCTTGTCTTTCCAATCAACTTGTGGCTGCTTTCAGACCTGCTCTTGGACCTTCTGCTGATCCATTTGATATCAATCATCCAAAACTGAAATCACCTTCAAACTTTGATCCTTAGTAACCCCACTCCCTGAGGTATCCTCAACTTTCTTTGTGTCTTTTTCATTGATCTTCACAAACTCTTTCTTACCCACCAAAATGACCTTGGCTGTCTTCTTTGCTTCAGCATCCTCTTGCAATGGTGTCATCACAAAAGTTCTCCCATCCTTCTTGATGGTGTAGGTGTTAACATATCCATCATACAATGCTTGCCTATCAAATTGCCATGGCCTACCTAAAAGTAGGTGACAACATTCCATTGGCAAAATGTCACATAAAACCCTATCCTAATATTCCCCAATCTGAAAACCAACATATGCTTGTTCATATACCAAAAGTGATTGAATATCACTTACCCAAGATGCTTTGTAAGGGGTTTAATGAGGAATCCTTTCTATGTTCAATTTATCCACCATTTCCTAAGATACCATATTATCTGTTGAACCAGAATCTATTACTACCTTGCATATTTTACCTTTGATTTTGCAATTGGTCCTGAAAAGTGCTCTCCTTTGTATCATGTCCTTGGATGTATTCAAGAGTGTTCTCCTTAGCAATAATGCTTCTCTATCTTGAACCGGGATTGCACTCCCAATTGGAAAGTTAACACTTTCATCTACCTTCTCTTCTTGCACATATTGAACCCTCTTTTCATTCTTCCTATCACCTCCTGATGGTGAACCTTGCCTTTCTGGACATTTGAATGTTGGGTGACCAATTTCATTACAATGATAACATATCCCAGTGAAAACATTAGAACCTCTACCACCTCCAAATCTGCCTCTTGTGCCTCTCCATCCACCCCTGAAATCAGATTGCTCTTGTCCTTTACTAGTCTCTCCTCGGTTCTCATTGGATTGTCTTGTTGTAGGGGTTGATCCTCCCCCTCTTATATTTCTGCCTCTTCCCCTCATGGACTTATCTTGTCTCCCTTTCATGTTCTCCTCAATCCTAATTGCCATTTGATAACATTCTTCTACACTCCTAGGGTTAGCCAAAACTAACACATCTTGGATATTCAATCTCAAACCAGCCAAGTATCTGGCAACCTTTTCAATCTCATTCTCATGATGACCAGATCTCATACTTAATTTATAAAACTCCTCAATATATGCCTTCACATCCATTTCATTTTGTCTTAAAAATTGAATCTTTTTAAACATTTGAACTTCATAATCCTTGGGTAAGAATTTACCTTTGATTCTTACTACCATCTTGTCCCATGAAGAAATCTTTGACTTTCCCTGCTTTCTCTTCTCTGATTGTAAGTAATCCCACCATACCAAGGCATGACCTCCCAATTTGGTCTTTGCAATCTTTACTTTCTGCTCCTCAGGAACCTCCTCACATTCGAAATGATTATCTAATGTAGCAATCTAATCAAGCAACTCTTCCTCATTTAAACTTCCATTATACTTTGGAACATCAATCTTTACCTTAGGTTTGTCATTCTTGACTGCCCTTAACAGTTTTACAAATCTCTGATCTTCAAGATCCAGATCTTCATCTACATCTTCATAATCTTCACCATCTTCTTCTTTTTCTGATTCACTTTCTTCCACTTCTCTTCTTTTGTTCATCTCCAAGGCTGCAAGCCTAGCTTGAAGGACTTTTGTAAGCTCTTTCATCTCCCTCATCTCTTTAGCATGTTTTTCCTTCATCTCTTGCAACTCTCTAGTAGTGCCAGCATTTTTTGGAGGCATCTTGCTAACTTGTTTTTGCAACCTCTCAGTTCTTCTACTTCTGCCTTCTCAATGACATAACCGAACACAGAACTACCCAAACCTTTTGCTGGACTCATATACCACTTTGATGCAGAGTACACAGTGGAAGCTCTCAAAACATTGGTGAAATACCCATCATGCCCACAGTTTAAATAGATTAATGTTCAAACGGTTTTAAAACCCATCTCAAAGACCAAACATTACCAAACCACATTCATTCAGCACTATCGGCGAGATAACAGACGTCAGGAAGACTTTCCAAGGTCTTATTGTGGACCTACCTTATACCGATGTGTCCCCGACACCTCTTTCACTGTGACTTCTTCCGTTGACGTAACTTAAAACTCTCCCACCGATCTCCATCTCTTCCTGATATGTTTAACATGGAGTTTTGTCTTGTCTTCGGTGAGACCACTTACTATCAGCAACTCCAAACATCCTTCCACCGATACAACCCAATCATGCCAATGGCACCATCAGTCTCCCTTGTTGGTAAGACTTAGATCGTCAGCGGGACTCTTTTCTCTTCTTCTGATATGCCGATAGGTTTTTACTTGTATATGCATTACCTGACCCGCTACTGCCAGTGGACCTAAAGTATCTCCGACCTTACTTCACCAATACAGCTGGTCATTCTTTGTATCAAACTCAATGTATCTTCTCAATGTACATTTGCAACATGCATTCCCAATGTGCTTTTGCAACATACACACTCAACGTGCTTTTGCGATATACACATGAAATGACTCTTGACATGCATTTGCGATATACACACAAAATGACTCTCAACATGCATTTGTGATATACACACAAAATGTATACTCGGTGAAACAACATGAATCTTACACCAATGTAAGCCTCTGCAAACCCTGTAGTGACATAGACTATTTTCTCCATCAACCTAGCACATGACGATGCTAGGATCTCTTAGCACGATTGTACGCAATCCTGCAGGCACAAAACCCAAACGAACAAAACAAAAAAATGAAAGAACTATACAACCATTCCACCGATTTCAAAGAAATCTAACCAGTGGAATGGACTAAGAATCCATCTTGGCCACAAAATAGAAATTTGATTTATACAAAGAAAACCTAGCGAATCCAGAATGACAGAAAGATGCACTAAAGAGAACTTTGTTTATTATGCCTTTCAAAAATGTACACACACAGATGCTCTATTTTACAATTGAAAATCAAATTCCTCTTCGATCTGATGTAAACTTATTACATTCAATCTGCTCTGGGCATTTATCTACTCGCCCTGAGTAGTACCAACCCAACTCCAAGCAGTTGGGAGACAACCATCTAACAACCTCCAACTGCCTAACAACCTTTGTGATTACAGATTGACAAGTATCCTTGGGACTTACAAAATGAACCTAGATACAAACTAAAATGACATGCATTGGTCAAATAGACCTTATTACATGAATGGTCTTCTAGGACCTTATTGGAAACAACAAAAATGAACATCAGACACATCATGAAGTTAAATGCCTCATGGAGGCCACTGTGGATTAGGTGCTCCTGCACCACAAAATGAGGGGGCATTACACCAAGCCTATGCTATTAACAAGTGCAGAAAGGTATAGAATTATCTCCAACTAGGTTTGATAACCATGCACAAAGTAACATAGGCAGATTATGCCTAGTAAAAAAAATGCTGGGTTATAAGGAACCATGCCCTCATTTGAGAAATAATGAGGAGTATCACACAGAAAACACATAAATTCATAGTCTTCAATGCAGATCAAAATTCTTTTTGCAACAAAACAATTAGAGTTTAATATACATACTGTTCACAAAGCCAAGACACAGAAATTGCAGAGCTTGATTATCTTCTTCCCTCATTTTCCCACCTTCTTTCCAATCCTCCCCGATGCAACTTTCTCCCCCCCCCCCCAAATTCCAGATAGCCTCTCACCCTTATATGCTCAAAAGAATAAAATAGTAAAAATAATAAATTTCCTCTTCCGTTACAATCACCCACTCTCTGCATTTTTTCCCAAACCAAAATACAATTCAGATATTTAATTTTCCCACTCCCGAAGATTCTTCCTGACAATTAATTATATACTATATTTGCAATATCAACATTTTATGCCAACTCCACAATAATATAAATTTATTAATTCTTAAATCACAATATAACATATTTTAGTAAAATACAATAACTAAATTTATTTTGTAGATACTTAATAAAATATCACTAATTTACAAATTATTATTTTATTTATACAACTACAATTTCACCTACTAAAATATATATTATTATTTTTATTAACATTATTACTATTTATTTAACAAAATAACCTTTTTCTATCTACTATAATGAAATAATTAATTCCAAAATAAAATACATTTCAAACATGGAATCCCAAACCAACAAACCTGACAACTACCTCTATTGACCTACTGACTAGACACAAAACAAAATACTCATCCTTACAAGGATGGTGACAAATCAGGAAACCCCTCGTTATCTCCATTACACTATTCCATTGGATTTTGGACATGCTCAGACTTGATAAACCAGGTGGAGTCAATGCCCAGTACCTACAACCTGCATCAAGACGATAGGTTGTATACAACATACACATATATATCAAACACACAAAGTTAGGGAATCGTAGCGTAGTAGGGTGCTCGAAATGAGTAATACTACACCGTCCCTACTCTCAAGCATAACAATCAACACCACATCTCAATTCATCATCATATAACATTAATCCATAAAGCATGATAACATTCAACTACGTAAAACAAGATTACATCAATCTACATAATCCAAATAACCATCAACCAAACATGTCGAAATACATCATGAGCTGAAACATCAATAATGTCATCATAAAACTCATAACACAAATCAAAAGCCACATCAGTCAAATATAGTCCATCATGATCATCGTAAGCATAGACCAAAGTCAAATAACTCGATTGTCTCTAACTGTCAAAGTGCAGTATAAAACTATCAACTATCTCAAACCAAAAATGAGGGACATTACATTAGATGCATAAAAGATTGGAGACGGTTTGTGAGATGAAGGGGATATATATAGGTTTCAATAAAGATCGATCAACGGTCCAGATAATTCAATAGAATCAATGGATGAGATAAATCTAGAATTCATGATGAATGTGCACCTGACATGTGTCACACAAAAAGATATTTTATTGGGTTAACTGATTGATTTGAGATAAAAGACATGGAAAAGATATGATTAGATTTCATAAAAATAGAAATGTTTTTTTCTAATTTATGAGTTGGTGATAAAAACAATAATGATTAAGTCAATTAACTCAACTTTAGATTTGGTTTTTGCATGATTTGATTAAAATTAAATAATAAATTATTTAATTTTGTGTGCATGATGAATAAGATTTATTTTTAGAAGAATTAGAAGATAAACAGAGCAAATTAAATAAATAAATTTATTTAATTGTGTGTGCATGATAGAAGACTAAAATAGATTTGAAGATTTAAATAAATTTAACAAATAAATTGATTTAATTTATTTTGCATGATGAAGTATAAATAAAATATTTGATTTTATTTTATTTTTAGAAGAGAGATTCAATTTAAATAAATTTGAATGATTTATTTAAATTTGGAAGAATAATTGATTTAATTAAATAATTTAGAAATTATTTAATTATAGATAAGAGGATTTAAATGATAAATTAATTAAATAATTAATTTATTCAATTGACGTGGATTTGAATTTTGAAACACAATAATGATTTAATTAAATAATTGAAATTATTTAATTTGGATGGATAAAGAGAAAAATTATTGAAATTAATTAAATAAAGAGGATTTATTTAATTAATGTTGAAAATATGTGATTTAGAGGAAATTGATGATTGTGATGAAATTAATTAAATAATTAGATTATTTAATTAATGTTAAATGCAGGTGATTTAGGAAGAATTGATGAAATGTAAGTGATGCAATGAAATGGTCATTTTTAGGTGTCTACAGGGGTGTGTGATGAGGCTATGTTTTGTCCTATTTCTCTTTCTTTAAGTTCATGCTTTTCAAAGACATTCCCAGACTTTTATATATATTGACTATGTCTATAATCATCCTTAAAACATTGCAAGCATTAAGATTGGTATATAATATTTTGGTAAATGATTGTATGTGAGTTGATGATTGCTCATAAAATATGATAGTACTTTCTATCAGTTTTAGTATTTTGTGATGTATAGATATCATGTGATGGACTAACCCCCATGTAGCAAGCACATGGATACATTTCATGAAGACCACCTATCATCCCACAACAAAGGAGGTGTTGCCGTCCACAGCAAACAGTGCAGTCACCCGCAACCAAAGGAAAAGGACTCCAAATTGATTGGACATGAGTTAGTCATAACTCCTCACTCTTTGATGATTATCCTTTGATAGTTGACACAGTCATGAATAATTAAGGAAGCTCAAATCGTGGTCCATGTTTTATTTCCAGTTATGATTGTTTTTCATAATGACTAAGGAGAGTTACAATAGGACTGTGCCATCTACATTATCTTTATGGCAGCTTAGTTTCCTATTCCTAGTTTGATTAGTAATAATGGCTTCTCCCTATGTTGTTGGAGAATGGACAGTTATGGTATTATTGATTAGTAGTTTTGTTCAAATAGGAAAAACCTAATCTTTTCTATATATGTTGTTAGATTATGTATATGAAAAAAGGTTAGATTGAGATTATCTTATCAGAGTTATGATTGTATCTTTCTCAAGCATTCAATAAAGGAACATAGGATTTGAGTTCAATAAATGGTTTAAGTGATATAGTAGAGATCTAGTTGGATTTTGTGGAGATCACAGTCACTCAAGCAAGGGCCACTTGAGGTAATTGTGTCTCTCTTATATGTTTATGTGTTTAGTTTATGTTACTAGTTTATGCTTGTGTGATTAATGCATGTTGTAATGAGTTTATGTCATATGGATTAGTTAGATATTGATAATCTATATTGTTGAGTCAAGGTGATCACCGATTAGTTATTAGTTGTTCCCCTGTTTTGAATTACATCAGACCATTTGATTTACAACCAAATGAATAGCATTGGTTATTTCTTATCAGCATTACTTACTCATAGTTGTAACGCCCGCCTTGAACGCCTTAAAGAATACACACTTATGCAATATGAAACAGGAAATTTTTTTTTTAAAACGATTAAGTAACGATAACATAACTAATTACGACATATTCTCTAAGGGTCCAAGGCTGCATCACTTAACAAATCAACTAACACAAATTAACATACATCAGTAACTGATCCAAATCCACGCTCAAATAAATAACTTATTCACATTCATTGCAAATCATCAAATAACGGAATCTGCATGATTAAATACATAACTGAAATGCTTTCATATAAGTACATCATGACATCATTACATTACCCTTTAGTCTACATCAAAAGTTACTTACATAAAGAATGTTCTGTTACACAAATCTGGTACAAGGTTATGCACTTACATCATCATCATTGGAACAAGTACAACTGGAACAAATCCTTTTCTGCATAAGATCTTGACAAGAATAACCAGTGGATGAAATAGCTCTTCCACCTGACCATGTGGAACCCTAAGGTCCACCCCCCGAGCTAGGAGTTAACATGAGGTCCCAAACACTGACAGTCAGGTAGACGAAAGACAAACAAGAACAAAGGACGACCAATGCCAATACAACACCTGGCAATAACAATACAACACAACATAACTTAACTTAACTTTCACTTCTAGAGGCGACACAAAACAAATGAGGAGAGACCGAACAAGGGATGCTAGGTTGTAGTAGGGAGAGTGTCATCGCACGGTCCTAACATGGGTTATCCTGACAGCCTCTCACTAGGTGCCGGCCCCCATCTATGGTTATCCTGACAGCCTCTCACTAGGCGCCGGCCCCATAGGGTGACACATGCGGAATCGACCTTCTTTTCATGAGGACAAGGAAGCCAATCATGCCGACCAGGCCTTCTCTACCCATCCTTAGTCTAAACAAGCACTATAGGTCATGGGAGAGGAATCCAATAATCTTATTAATGTGAAGACTACCCTTAACCCCCTAGTTAATTTTTAGGTTATCACTTGATTAATCTACTTCAAATGGGTTATCCTGACTGCCACTTTGGGCGCCGGCCCCACGTTGAAAGCCACTCTCCTTCCTAACACCTAGTAACCTTAACATCATACAAGACTTATAACAATACACGAATATGTATACTGCAAGGCATAAACCCTCTTGCATCAAAATAGAATCATAACATCAATTGTTATCCAACACTTTTAACATTGCAATACTTTATCCTTTACAGATTTCGGGTCTCTCCTTACGACAAAACGGTACAATAAGATCACAAGAGGTTTGATATCTCATCCTGAGATTATTACTTTACAAGACACAACATTCAACCTTGACAGAACCTCATTATATTTCATACTATGTTTGATACACATAAACGCTATTACATCGTAATTACCAAAACAACAATACACAAGTTGCAAATACTTAACAACGACAACTTAGCCTCTAGAATACAAGTTTGAACAACCCCAATCCGACTCATTACAACACTCATTCAATTCAATTCAATTCAATTCAGATTCAGGAGATGGAATACTACAATTCATTCTCAGTTTAATGCAAACAACTTCTGAAATAAAATCAACATTATATTATAACAATTAAATTAATACCTTGCAACTAAATCTCTAACTAACCTTTATTTTGCTTCAAAAGATAAATAAATTGATTAACTAAAACATTACAATAATTAATAAAAGAACCACTTAATTCCTGTTTACCATTCGACACTTCCATAACTATACGATCTTTATATACTTTCCTTCAATCTTGTCCAATTAACTTTATTCTATTAAGGATAATAACGCTAGAAGAGATATCTTACGACTGAACGGTAATTACACGAGGAGAGTTCAATCACGAAATGTTTGTTATCCTTCATACGGTCTTGCAGACATTCTAGTGAGCTCAACCAAATGGATTCTTTTATGATGGTTTAAAGATGTCTCTGAAACTGATCTTATCCATGGTGATTTAATTCCTCAAGGGGAATGACCGTAAATGCGCCCTATGCGAACAGCTTGGGATATTTTACTACTGAGATGCAAAATTGCTATTGACTGTTTTACCACTGACGTGAATGATATGCATCCAGTCTGACGACTTCCGGCTATGATTACTAAACTTGCAAACTTACTGCATTGACGGTATCCACGTAAATCGTTTCCTCATTTCCTAACGAATACCAATAATCACAAAAGACGGTGAAAATCTGGAAAAGACAAACTGGGGTTGGCTTCTAACAGTATTCTTCTTATTTCCAAGCCAAAATGATTCTTTCTACAGTTGTGCAGATTTCCAACATAAAGGTAAGATTAACATTTCAAATTTTAATGATCGGACAGATGGTTACATGTTTAATCTTACTGACAACTATGATCACAGAATGCTAACCAAAATCGCTGTTTTTACTGAGTTGATCTCCTTACTGCTCTGGACACGATACAGAATGCTTCAGACCCCGTTCTACGGAACTCAAATCTGGAAAAACGCTATGTTACAGCAATGGTTTCTAGAGGGGATCTTATTGCAGTTTACACCGTATAAGAACGAATTTCCTGGTACAGCGATGGATCTTTGATCACTAAATACCTTACTAACAGTACAAGGGTGAATGTTTCATAAACTAAATATATATATATATAGAGCCAAATGTAATACGCCAGTCGACTGTCTACAGGAATTTGCACACTGGTATTCTATAGTTATCAGAAGCAATTGCTCTACAGCTCATGGTTTGAGAAAGATAAGCATTAGAATTCTTTACTATGCGTCCAGCTCATAACTCAGAACACCTTCAGACAGTGGCTATCTACATGCTATCCTATGTATTGTGTTCGCACCACACCATAACAACCCCCCCTGCAAACCTATTTGAAAGAACTCCAACTGACAGCCAAGTCTGCGGCCTCCCTGGGCATAACGACCATCAATTTGCAGTGGGGAAAGATATGGACAAGCACCAAATATATAACTCTAATATATTCTTCCGTAATGGAGAGCAGCTTAGGGTTTATACTGACCAAGCGATGGATAACTCATCCTCTCGGCCTTAGAAAGCGACAAACCAACAGTCTGCAGAACTTCCAATGGAAGACGGACAGTCACAACAATACTAAATGGAAGACGGACAGTAACAATGATACATATTTTAACTTAGCAGAAGTCTTGAGTACGTGAGCCGCCTCTATTACAAATTAGGATGTGCACTTTCAACAATGAGAGATGCTACACCTTTCGTGTCATGCCCACCGTGGGCTCGATAACTCTAGCTATGGAGTAAGTTAGACAATGAAACATAGCATAATACTCAGAATATGGCGGATAAAAAGGGATCCGGTCGTTCATTCAAAACAAGTGTTATCCAGGCAGCGAACTTCCTGTTATTATCAGCCCACAACAGAGATAGAACCAAACACAACGAAGCAATATACATGGGACAGCGAACAACATGGCTACAAAGGTTTTTAACCAGTTCGAATAACCATAAGACAAAAGTAGCGACCTACCAATGACGCCCTAGCTTGCAGATACGGCGCTTCCTATCATTTTCGAACCATTTGCAGATAATACTAAGGATTCCAAAAAGAATAAATTAAATCTCAAGTAAACAATTGCTATACAGGTCTCTGAGCAAATAGAATTTCCATTTACAGATGTGGGGGCAGGCACGCAGCCCATGAAGACCAATGGATACAAAAGACATACAGTGAGTTTCCAGACAAGTTTCCAGCTAAACACAGAGAAAGAAACATTAATAACATTGATCTGATCCTACAGGGACGACAAGCTGTAGCTAACAGCGATTTACGGAGATCCTATCGAGGCGTCTTTTACATCTACAAACCCTACCAAGATTACCCCGGTCTGAGAGTGCATACAGAATGATTCGACAACCAGTGGAAGGAAAACAATTAACTTACGGAATCGTTGAGCAGAAACGAAATGTTTAAACCCTAAGAGAAGATGCTGATTAAACACAGAGAGGACAGTCTACAGAACTATTTGGAATCAAATAAACAACATTTGCAGATTCAAATGAAGTTTAGAGATAAGGCATTCGACGGAACCTGGTTTCGCAAATCAACTCGACGAACCTGCTCCAATCGTTGCAGTTCCAAGCTGCTTCTTTCCTTTCACCTGTGATCCTCTCCTTGATGCCCCTACAGCTCTTTTATAACTCAGCCTCTCTCCTCTTCCAAGGGCTTGGCACCCGATCCCATGCATAACTCCTTTTAAAGAATATGTATTTTTTATTTAATTTAAAGATCCCAATTATTAGATATTTTATTTTATTATTATTTTTCTTTATAGCCGACCCAATATATTGTTATAAATAGAATAGTACTATTTCGACAATCTATAATTTTGTACTATACTTTAATTTATCTTATTAATCAAGTTGTGAATCACAATTTACAAGCATGATTACATCTATTTATTTATTTAAATATTTATTATAAATAATATTATATCGAATAATACAAATTTCTTACAACTTTAATTAACAATCAACACTTCTCATAAAATAATAATTTATTTATAATGATAATCGACAACTAACGACATTATGCCCATTTAACAATATTTATACTCTTTCGTAGAATAATTCTAATTAAAGCACAACATTACCACACATACTTAGACACCTGCAGAACTCATTAGACTCCAAGATACAGTATTACCTGACAGCAAGACATGAGCGAACAACAACCAATAACCACAAGGGTAAACTGACGACGAAGGAACACTGACTAGGGACCTCACGTTAACCCCAACTAACTAATCCATTGGCGAAGGCACGCTCAGACCTGTAATCAGGTGGAGTCGATGCCTAGTACCTGCATCCTGCAGCAACGCACAGTTAACCATAACAAGATATACATATACATCACATGCAGTCCTATTGTGAATGGAAATCGCAGTGCGGTAGGGTACTCGAGAACGAGTAATACAACACTGTTCCATTCACGTTTATAAATAACAATCAACTATATTGAACAAGGTATCAGATTACTAATCTACAACATAAAATGATCAACTAACTTCCAATCCCATATAATGAATAACATCAAGGCATCTAAAACATCAGTTCATTTATCAAATTGTAAAGCATAAAATGACATAATCCATCATCAACATCTGTTATCATAACAATTAGGTTCATAGTGAAATAGCAAAATAACTAGAAATCCATCATCAACGATCTAAAAATACTGTCAAAATGTCCAGTACTACTAAGCAAACATCAGTCCAAAAGACGATAAGTTGAGGGGCACTACAACCTCCCCCCCTAGGATCAGGCTTACTCCTGGAAGCCTGCGAACAAATATGGATATAGCTCTCGCATACGGGAAGTATCTTCCTAGGTCGCTGAAGTCTCATCATTAGGATCCCATTGGACCCTTACCTGCTCTATGACTCTGCCCCTGAGAGCGAGTCACTTGTGCTCCAAAATGCCTACGGGCTCCAAAGCTAGCTGCCCGTCCTCTACCTGTAAAGCATTCCAATCAAGGACATGTGAAATATCTGGATGATAAGGTCTAAGAACAGAAACATGAAATATGTCATGGACGCGTGACAAGCTAGGCGACAAAGCAAGATGGTATGCAACAGGACCGATTCTTTCCAAAACCTCGAATGGCCCAACAAAACGTGGCGCGAGCTTAGAGCCTTTTCCGTAACGGATCGGACTCTTTCGCGGACGCACCCGCAAGAACACCCGATCACCAACTGAAAACTGGCGATCAAGCCTGTGAGCATCTGTATATTTCTTCTATCTGTCCTGAGCTGCTACCAGATGCTCTCTGATGCGATCAACCTGTTGCTCCATCTCTTGGAGCATCTGTGGACCTAGGAGAACTCTATCCTCAAGGCGATCCCAACTCAATGGGGTACGACAAGGATGACCATAAAGGGCCTGAAAAGGAGACATGCCAATGGAACTGTGGTACCCATTATTGTATGCAAATTCCACCAAAAAGAAATAATCTTCCCAATGGTTTTGCTGATCCATCACATACATTCTGAGCATGTCCTCAAGGACCTGATTGACCCTCTCAGTTTGCCCATCAGTCTCTAGATGATAAGCTGAACTGAAGTTCAATTGAGTTCCCAATGCATGCTGAAGGGATGTCCAAAGAGCTGAAGTAAAAACTAGATCACGATCAGAGATAATCTTGCGAGGAATCCCGTGCAATCTGACGATATCCTCCATGAAAATTTTGGCCACAGATGAGGCATTATATGAAGATCAGACAGGAGAAAAGTGTGCGACTTTCGTAAGCCTATCTACAGTGACCATTATTGCATCATGGCGACGAGAAGACATGGGTAAACCAACTATAAAATCTATTGAAATGATGTCCCACTTCCATTCTGGAATAAGATGTGGTTGAAGAAGACCCGCGGGATGCTGATGTTCCGCCTTAACCCTCTGACATTCTAAGCATCTCGAAACAAAATCAGCAATATCCCTCTTCATTCCAGCCCAAAAATATATCTGACGAAGGTCTGCATACATCTTCTTGACACCTGGATGAGCAGAATAAGGTGCCCGATGAGCCTCAGTCATCATTAGGGTGCGGAGACCCTCTGTAGAAGGCACATAAATGCGACCTAAATGTCGCAAGAGACCATCCGACTCGATAGAATATCCAGCATATCTACCCTCCAAGGCTCTACCAGACTCCACTTCAGCTTTCACTTCTTGATACCATCTATCTACAGGGAGAGCTGCAAGAATCTGTCCTCTCAAATCCACTCCAAGAGTGATTGATGAAAGTTCATGTCTTCGACGACTAAGAGCATCTGCCACCACATTCTCCTTACCTTGGATATATTTTACCTCAAAGTCGTACTCACATAGAAACTCCATCCATCACCTCTGTCTCGCATTTAGGTTTGGCTGAGTAAAGATATACTGTAAACTTCGGTGATCACTGTGTAGCTCAAACCGATGCCCTAGCAAGAAGTGTCTCCATCTTACCAATGCATGAACGACTGTAGCCAACTCTAGGTCATGTGTAGGATAGTTCAACTCATGATCTTTGAGTTTACGGGACTCGTAAGCTATCACACGACCCTCCTCCATTAAAATTGCTCCTAAACCTTCCAAGGATGCATCAGTACATACCACAAAATCTCCGGCAGGATCCGGCACTGCTAGAATAGGTGCACTAGTTAACCGCTCCTTAAGACTCTGAAAGGCTGCTTGACACTGTTCTGACCAAATGAACTTCTTTCCTTTTCTCTAAAGAGAAGTTATAGGGTGAGCTATCTTTGAAAATCCTTCCACAAATCGTCGATAATAGCCTGCTAAACCCATGAAACTATGAACCTCTGAAACATTGGTAGGAGCCGGCCAATCCATGATGGCTTGAATCTTTGAAGGATCCACTGCGATACCCTTTTCCGAAATAACATGTCCCAAATATTTTACTTCAGTTTGAAAGAAATCACATTTAGCCAAATTTGCATACAACTGATTTTCTCTTAAACACTGCAGAACCTGACGCAAATGTTCTTCATGCTCCTCCATAGACCTTGAATAAATCAATATATCATCTAAGAAGACAAGAACAAATCTATCCAGATAGGTACGGAATACACCATTCATCAGGCTCATAAATACTGATGGTGCATTTGTCAATCCAAAAGGTACAACAGTGAACTCATAATGCCCATAGCGAGTGCGAAATGCTGTCTTGTGGATGTCAGCCTCAAAGATGCGCAACTGATGATATCCCGATTTTAGGTCTATCTTGGAAAATACCTTAGCTCCCTTGATCTGGTCAAAGAGGTCATCAATTCGTGGCAATGGGTACCTGTTCTTCACAGTCACCTTATTAAGCTGTCGATAGTCGATGCACAAACGCAGAGATCCATCCTTTTTCTTCACAAAAATCACAGGTGCTCCCCATGGAGAGACACTTGGATGAATGAATCCCTTCGCTAATAACTCTTCTAGCTGCAAGCGAAGCTCCTTAAGCTCCTGAGTAGTCATCCGATATGGAGCTCGTGAAATAGGTTCTGCTCCGGGAACAAGGTCTATCTTGAAATCAATATCCCGCTTCGGTGGCATACCTGGAATCTCGCTAGGAAAGACATCTTCATACTCCTTGAGAATAGGATGATCGTCAAGGGATGTCTCCCTATTTTCTCCAAAATCT
Source organism: Cunninghamia lanceolata (assembly GCA_027924645.1). Lineage (NCBI taxonomy): Eukaryota > Viridiplantae > Streptophyta > Pinopsida > Cupressales > Cupressaceae > Cunninghamia > Cunninghamia lanceolata. The sequence continues at coordinate 492,160 of BSBN01000056.1, forward strand.
AAGTCATTAACTGTTACAGCAAACAACTTGCATCCTTGACGCAAACATCTCTTCAATATCATAGCAGAAATCATGCGCAAGGAGACGGGTCTCTGAATCCCAACCACTTCTACTTCTTTGCCCGAATCATCAACACACCTTACTAATTTGTGGCGACAGTCTATCATCGCTCGATGAGCATCCAACCAATCCATTCCCAGCACTATGTCATAGGATCCTAATGGTATAATGCGAAGATCTGCTGTGGTAGATAAAGGTCCTATCCTCAACTCGCAACCATACACAAGAGAGTCTACTGATACCCTAGATCCCGAAGCCAATTCCACCTGCCACTTAACATCTTGCTTTGCTGCCACTAATTTGCAATGTTCCACTATAGAAGGGGAAATAAAAGAATCTGAAGCACCAGAGTCAAAAAGAATAGAAATGGTAATACCTCGCAAGACACCTGTAGCCTCCACAACGGTACCTTGGTGCTCCGCTTGGCGATTATCCACCACCGCAAACACTCTATGTGACCTGCCTGCATCACCTACAGTGGGCTCTGAAACTGCGGGCCTCTGTCCAAATCCTGAAGTATTCTTACGCGGGCACTGTCTAGCAATGTGGCCCTGTTGGCCGCAAGAGAAACATCCTGTTCCCCTACCAAAACCTCCACCACCTACAGGAGCATTTGATTGCTGAAAACTTCCTCTACTTGCAGCAGATTGTGTACTCTGTGCGGGTTGACTGGCACGATCACGTTTAACTCTCTGCCAACTTCGATCCTTTCTGGAATGAAATCTGTTACTTTGCTGATACTGAGAGTTTCTTGATTTCGTTTGAGAAAACTGTTGTTGCTGCTGTCCACTCTTAGAAGGTACCTGTTGACTCTGTGAGTTACCTGCTGCATGAGACTGACCACCTCGGAAACCCGAACCTGCTCGAGATGAGCTACCAATCTGTACACCTGTATGACCCCCTAGGGCCATGGTCAAGTTCTCTTCCACCAGTCGAGCCTTCTCAACTGCTACCTCCATGGTCTTCAGCTCGAACACACGAACTCCTCCACTGATGCGTGCATTCAGACCTCTAATAAAATGCCGAACTAACATGGCCTCGTCGTTTCCAATACCTGCATATTGCTTGAGTTCATAAAACCTGCGCTCATACTGTTCCACTGTCATGGCCATCTGTCTCAACCCATGGAACTCGTCCGCTCGACGTTGCCTCCAATGATCAGATAAAAATCGAGCTCTGAACCTTTCCAGAAATAGTTCCCATGAAATTGTCGCAATGTCCAAATGCAACTTTTGTTCCTCAAGACGCCACCAAGTCGAGGCAAACCCTCTTAGATGCATGATGGCGCATCTTGCCTCAGTATTGCTACCATATGGGTGCATAGCAAAGCACCTCTCCAAATCAATTAGCCATGTTTCTGCTTCCAAACCGCTATCGGAGCCATCGAATGTAGGAGGACGGGCTCTCATCAAGTCTCTCATGTGGCCCGCAAGAATGGCTTCTTGTTCAGCTGTGATTTCTCTCCTTCTAGGAGATCGTTCTCTTTCTCTCTCTTCTAGTTGTACCACCTCCTGCCTAGGACCAAGACGAGCAAGCACCTCCTCAAGGAGCTGACGTAGTTGAGCACCCTCGGGCTGATCCTGATTCTCTTGATTCTCACTGCCACCTTCTTGTGTACTTCCATGAGGGGAACTAGGAGGAGGGCTGATATCAACACCTCTCCCACGACCCCTACCTCGTCCACGTCCTCAGCCTCGTACCCTAGGCATCTTCCTGGACAACACATCCAAGAACCACTTCAGGTTGTTAGGCAAGGACTATGAATGAATATGTTCTTCAGAGTTTAAGCAACTAGCATAGCTTAATGGGCTAATTATAAAACCAGAGTACCCAGTGTTAGTAACCTGGCTCTGATACCAGATGTAACGCCCGCCTTGAACGCCTTAAATAATACACACTTATGCAATATGAAACAGGAAATTTTTTTTTAAAACGATTAAGTAACGATAACATAACTAATTACGACATATTCTCTAAGGGTCCAAGGCTGCATCACTTAACAAATCAACTAACACAAATTAACATACATCAGTAACTGATCCAAATCCATGCTCAAATAAATAACTTATTCACATTCATTGCAAATCATTAAATAACGGAATCTGCATGATTAAATACATAACTGAAATGCTTTCATATAAGTACATCATGACATCATTACATTACCATTTAGTCTACATCAAAAGTTACTTACATAAAGAATGTTCTGTTACACAAATCTGGTACAAGGTTATGCACTTACATCATCATCATTGGAACAAGTACAACTGGAACAAATCCTTTTCTGCATAAGATCTTGACAAGAATAACCAATGGATGAAATAGCTCTTCCACCCGACCATGTGGAACCCTAAGGTCCACCCCCCGAGCTAGGAGTTAACATGAGGTCCCAAACACTGACAGTCAGGTAGACGAAAGACAAACAAGAACAAAGGACGACCAACGCCAATACAACACCTGGCAATAACAATACAACACAACATAACTTAACTTAACTTTCACTTCTAGAGGCGACACAAAACAAATGAGGAGAGACCGAACAAGGGATGCTAGGTTGTAGTAGGGAGAGTGTCATCGCACGGTCCTAACATGGGTTATCCTGACAGCCTCTCACTAGGCGCCGGCCCCATAGGGTGACACATGCGGAATCAACCTTCCTTTCATGAGGACAAGGAAGCCAATCATGTCGACCAGGCCTTCTCTACCCATCCTTAGTCTAAACAAGCACTACAGGTCATGGGAGAGGAATCCAATAATCTTATTAATGTGAAGACTACCCTTAACCCCCTAGTTAATTTTTAGGTTATCACTTGATTAATCTACTTCAAACGGGTTATCCTGACTGCCACTTTGGGCGCCGGCCCCACGTTGAAAGCCACTCTCCTTCCTAACACCTAGTAACCTTAACATCATACAAGACTTATAACAATACACGAATATGTATACTGCAAGGCATAAACCCTCTTGCATCAAAATAGAATCATAACATCAATTGTTATCCAACACTTTTAACATTGCAATACTTTATCCTTTACAGATTTCGGGTCTCTCCTTACGACAAAACGGTACAATAAGATCACAAGAGGTTTGATATCTCATCCTGAGATTATTACTTTACAAGACACAACATTCAACCTTGACAGAACCTCATTATACTTCATACTATGTTTGATACACATAAACGCTATTACATCGTAATTACCAAAACAACAATACACAAGTTGCAAATACTTAACAACGACAACTTAGCCTCTGGAATACACGTTTGAACAACCCCAATCCGACTCATTACAACACTCATTCAATTCAATTCAATTCAATTCAGATTCAGGAGATGGAATACTACAATTCATTCTCAGTTTAATGCAAACAGCTTCTGAAATAAAATCAACATTATATTATAACAATTAAATTAATACCTTGCAACTAAATCTCTAACTAACCTTTATTTTGCTTCAAAAGATAAATAAATTGATTAACTAAAACATTACAATAATTAATAAAAGAACCACTTAATTCCTGTTTACCATTCGACACTTCCATAACTATACGATCTTTATATACTTTCCTTCAATCTTGTCCAATTAACTTTATTCTATTAAGGATAATAACGCTAGGAGAGATATCTTACGACTGAACGGTAATTACACGAGGAGAGTTCAATCACGAAATGTTTGTTATCCTTCATACGGTCTTGCAGACATTCTAGTGAGCTCAACCAAATGGATTCTTTTATGATGGTTTAAAGATGTCTCTGAAACTGATCTTATCCATGGTGATTTAATTCCTCAAGGGGAATGACCGTAAATGCGCCCTATGCGAACAGCTTGGGATATTTTACTACTGAGATGCAAAATTGCTATTGATTGTTTTACCACTGACGTGAATGATATGCATCCGGTCTGACGACTTCCGGCTATGATTACTAAACTTGCAAACTTACTGCGTTGACGGTATCCACATAAATCATTTCCTCATTTCCTAACGAATACCAATAATCACAAAAGACGGTGAAAATCTGGAAAAGACAAACTGGGGTTGGCTTCTAACAGTATTCTTCTTATTTCCAAGCCAAAATGATTCTTTCTACAGTTGTGCAGATTTCCAACATAAAGGTAAGATTAACATTTCAAATTTTAATGATCGGACAGATGGTTACATGTTTAATCTTACTGACAACTATGATCACAGAATGCTAACCAAAATCGCTATTTTTACTGAGTTGATCTCCTTACTGCTCTAGACACGATACAGAATGCTTCAGACCCCGTTCTACGGAACTCAAATCTGGAAAAATGCTATGTTACAGCAATGGTTTCTAGAGGGGATCTTATTGCAGTTTACACCGTATAAGAACGAATTTCTTGGTACAGCGATGGATCTTTGATCACTAAATACCTTACTAATAGTACAAGGGTGGATGTTTCATAAACTAAATATATATATATATAGAGCCAAATGTAATACGCCAGTCGACTGTCTACAGGAATTTGCACACTGGTATTCTATAGTTATCAGAAGCAATTGCTCTACAGCTCATGGTTTGAGAAAGATAAGCATTAGAATTCTTTACTACGCGTCCAGCTCATAACTCAGAACACCTTCAGACAGTGGCTGTCTACATGCTATCCTATGTATTGTGTCCGCACCACACCATAACAACCCCCCCTGCAAACCTATTTGAAAGAACTCCAACTGACAGCCAAGTCTGCGGCCTCCCTGGGCATAACGACCATCAATTTGCAGTGGGGAAAGATATGGACAAGCACCAAATATATAACTCTAATATATTCTTCCGTAATGGAGAGCAGCTTAGGGTTTATACTGACCTAGCGATGGATAACTCATCCTCTCGGCCTTAGAAAGCGACAAACCAACAGTCTTCAGAACTTCCAATGGAAGATGGACAGTCACAACAATACTAAATGGAAGACGGACAGTAACAATGATACATATTTTAACTTAGCAGAAGTCTTGAGTACGTGAGCCGCCTCTATTACAAATTAGGATGTGCACTTTCAACAATGAGAGATGCTACACCTTTCATGTCACGCCCACCGTGGGCTCGATAACTCCAGCTATGGAGTAAGTTAGACAATGAAACATAGCATAATACTCAGAATATGGCGGATAAAAAGGGATCCGGTCGTTCATTCGAAACAAGTGTTATCCAGGTAGCGAACTTCCTGTTATTATCGGCCCACAACAGAGATAGAACCAAACACAACGAAGCAATATACATGGGACAGCGAACAACATGGCTACAGAGGTTTTTAACCAGTTCGAATAACCATAAGACAAAAGCAGCGACCTACCAATGACGCCCTAGCTTGCAGATACGGCGCTTCCTATCATTTTCGAACCATTTGCAGATAATACTAAGGATTCCAAAAAGAATAAATTAAATCTCAAGTAAACAATTGCTCTACAGGTCTCTGAGCAAATAGAATTTCCATTTACAGATGTGGGGGCAGGCACGCAGCCCATGAAGACCAATGGATACAAAAGACATACAGTGAGTTTCCAGACAAGTTTCCAGCTAAACACAGAGAAAGAAACATTAATAACATTGATCTGATCCTACAGGGACGACAAGCTATAGCCAACAGCGATTTATGGCGATCCTATCGAGGTGTCTTTTACATCTACAAACCCTACCAAGATTACCCCGGTTTGAGAGTGCATACAGAATTGATTCGACAACCAGTGGAAGGAAAATAATTAACTTACGGAATCCTTGAGCAGAAACGAAATGTTTAAACCCTAAGAGAAGATGCTGATTAAACACAGAGAGGACAGTCTACAGAACTATTTGGAATCAAATAAACAACATTTGCAGATTCGAATGAAGTTCAGAGATAAGGCATTCGACGGAACCTGGTTTCGCAAATCAACTCGACGAACTTGCTCCAATCGTTGCAGTTCCAAGCTGCTTCTTTCCTTTCACCTGTGATCCTCTCCTTGATGCCCCTACAGCTCTTTTATAACTTAGCCTCTCTCCTCTTCCAAGGGCTTGGCACCCGATCCCATGCATAACTCCTTTTAAAGAATATGTATTTTTTATTTAATTTAAAGATCCCAATTATTAGATATTTTATTTTATTATTATTTTTCATTATAGCCGACCCAATATATTGTTATAAATAGAATAGTACTATTTCGACAATCTATAATTTTGTACTATACTTTAATTTATCTTATTAATCAAGTTGTGAATCACAATTTACAAGCGTGATTACATCTATTTATTTATTTAAATATTTATTATAAATAATATTATATCGAATAATACAAATTTCTTACAACTTTAATTAACAATCAACACTTCTCATAAAATAATAATTTATTTATAACGATAATCGACAACTAACGACATTATGCCCATTTAACAACATTTATACTCTTTCGTAGAATAATTCTAATTAAAGCACAACATTACCACACATACTTAGACACCTGCAGAACTCATTAGACTCCAAGATACAGTATTACCTGACAGCAAGACATGAGCGAACGACAACCAATAACCACAAGGGTAAACTGACGACGAAGGAACACTGACTAGGGACCTCACGTTAACTCCAACCAACTAATCCATTGGCGAAGGCACGCTCAGACCTGTAATCAGGTGGAGTCGATTCCTAGTACCTGCATCCTGCATCAATGCACAGTTAACCATAACAAGATATACATATACATCACATGCAGTCCTATTGTGAATGGAAATCGCAGTGCGGTAGGGTACTCGAGAACGAGTAATACAACACTGTTCCATTCATGTTTATAAATAACAATCAACTATATTGAACAAGGTATCAGATTACTAATCTACAACATAAAATGATCAACTAACTTCCAATCCCATATAATGAATAACATCAAGGCATCTAAAACATCAGTTCATTTATCAAATTGTAAAGCATAAAATGACATAATCCATCATCAACATTTGTTATCATAACAATTAGGTTCATACTGAAATAGCAAAATAACTAGAAATCTATCATCAACGATCTAAAAATACTGTCAAAATGTCCAGTACTACTAAGCAAACATCAGTCCAAAAGACGATAAGTTGAGGGGCACTACAATAGTACTTGTCAATTCTTTCAAAGTAGAGTTTTTTCCTTTCAATAGTTTATTCGTATGCACAACCTCTAGATTACAATTCAAGAATCCTTGACTGTACACATAGTACGAGCACCATCCAAGAAGAATACGATTCCCTGGTTTGATAATTTAAATGTAACACATTATAACTAGTAGGTTGCTTGATATATGATCCATTGGTCCATTGTGTTGTTTGCATGCCCTTTCTGCATCAATGTATTGGCTAATAATGGAGTTTGACAGTTCCACCCACTAGTTCAAGGATCTATGCAAATTCATTCATTGATCTTACTATTTAAATGTTCCTAAATCAATTAATTTAAGTTAATATGGTCCTTAAAACTTAACAATTACCAATTTATTTCAATGGGCCTAATGATCTAATGTACACATTAGTGATCATGTAAAATTGAATTTCAATATTTGTTCTCTAATTTATATATTATAGTTCTCTAATTGTAACCTATAGTTTTCAATATTGAAATAAAATCCTGATAGTATCAAAGTTACTTTGATTGAGAATCACAATATTAGTTTCAATTTTGTAACCTTAATGTTAATTAGTGAACCTAATTTTTTTTGGTAATGTATCCAATAACATCCTTATATGTGTAACAAAATTACATATGAAACATGATATATGTAGAACTAAAATTGAAATTTGGTCTTGTAGAAAATTTTCAACCCCATAGAATATATGGAACTTTATAACATGTAGTTCTTTTAAAAAAGTATTTTCTCCCCTTGATAATTTGTTAGAAGATTGTAATATTATAGGAGATTGCTTTTTCCACAAATTTTAATGAAAATGAAAAATACAAATATATATATATATATATATATATATATATATATATATATATATATATATAGTATTTGAAATCAATTCAAACTAATGAAAAATATAGTTTCCTTATGAAAAATAGATCCTTTTCAATGGATGGTGCAAGCCTTGAGTAAACAATAGTTGCAACCTTCAAAGTATGTCCTCACAATGCAACACCTTGAAAATTAAAAACCATGTAATCTATAAATTTGAAATGTGCACATATATGTATATCATTTGATTTCATTTTGTATGAACATCATATTTGATTTTGCATGTATCCACATTTAATGTCTTCATTAAAAAATTATGTTTAATTATGTATTTACATTTTATTTTACATGTATAGACATATTTTAATATGTCTTCATAAATTTAAATTATGTACATTATTTAGTTTGTTTTGTTAATTTAAATTTCTAGATTGAATGTATATATAATTTTTAAACTTTAAATGTTTTTAAATAAAAATAAAATTTGATTTTAGAAATTAAATGTATACAATTTGATTTTCAAATGCAGATTCTATACACATATTCCATATCATGGATGACTAGGCTTCTCATCAGTCTACTCCTAAGTCTGCTCGTAGTAATAACACTACGAGGAGTGATTTATTCTCATCAACTATTGATAGATTAAACAATGCATTGTCACATTTGGACCAGACAATTCATAACACACCAAACTTGTTTAATAGAGACAGGTTGATGGCTATCAGAGTTGAGTTTACACATATGATTGATATTGTTAAATCATATAACCCTTATGATGATATCAGTATCGAGGAATTTTATGTCACTCTCTAGGAGTGTTACTGGAGATGTGAAATGGTCATCAATTAATAGGGTTGTTTCATTAGATATGGTTCATTCCATGTTTCCTTACTATACAGGATAGGATAGAGTGTGTGGCTATCATGTCACCAGGTGCACAAATCGTGTTCCAAATATTTACCCTAAGTGGTTGGCAGATCATTATTGATGGCCTCATAATGATGAGTTTCCATTATATTTTGAAAACAATTATATGCACATGTACATATGCATTTATCAATTGATGTCACACATACCCCTACACATGCTAGACAGGGGAGAGGGAGGTTTTCTGATAAACCTTAATATAGATGACCTGATCTACCAGTGCCCATCAATAAGAGGGAATTAGTTGGTCCAAACCTTTTGGTACTTCCAAAAAGGTTGTACCTATGATTAGTTGCCAAGCCATCACTTGCATCATCAAGGCAGCACATTTACCAGAGTTTGGCTCATACTGTTGATGAGGTTGATCAATTGGCATATGATCATGTCAGTGTTGCACATACGTTACCTAAGGTTGTCACTGTTGTGGTTGTCATTGATGTCAACATTAAGTTTGGACACTCAGTTTGGGTTTTCATTGATACTTATGTTGATGGTGTGCTAACTATGATATTGCTAACATTCATGGTTGGATGTCATACCTTGTTTAATGTCAATTAAGGTTGTATTGAGTATGTTTGTTGTCAATAGATATGATATCATGATGATGTATTAAGATGGGAATTAGAAGCATTAAGATGAGGAGTAAAAGTAATATTGATATTGAGAAGATGTTGCTAATGGTATGTAGCATGTTGTATGCTCTCTCCTACTGATCCTAAGGAAGTATGTGTTGTTACAAGAAGAGTCTGGTCTTTGGATGTTGGTGAAGGTTTATGTTGTAGGAAGTTGCCTTGAAGACTGTTTGGGAGAATACTCCACATTCCTCTGCCTTTGAAGATATCATCATGTAGTTCAAAAGTTAAGTTTAGTGGGTTGTGAAGGTGCTTCATTCAAAGTTTTACATCATTTGTCCCTCTGCAAAGAAAGTTGTAAGTGACAAAGTGTAAGATTGTATTGTCTGATGGCTAGTTTTAGTGTTTGTTGGCTTGCACCAACTTATTGCTGCATGAAATGGTGAATTGGCTGATGGAGAATGATCTTGATGATTGTGTGATGTTTCTTGTTACTCCCTAAGATGTTTTCTAGTCTTTCTGGAACAGGCTATGGTCTGGAATGAAGGTGTTGCTGGGTTATGCCTTTGCTTGGCCAACTAAGGTATGTTGGAGGTGTGTGCCACAATGGTTTTATTATGCAGAGTTCAAGGAGTGTTTGGAGATGTTGTATGGGTCATGCCGACTCATCTGGGAGAAGCACAAGTAATGTTTAATCTTCCATGATTACTACCAAGTTGTAATGACCGATGTGCTACAAGCTTCATGTTTTCTTGCTTAAGGCCAACCTAATTCAATTGTGTGAAGCATATGGATGTTATTCTATGAAGGATGATTCTGTGAAGGATGTTTAGGATTGGGTTAAGAATGTGTTGGAATCCATAAGGCATGTTCCTCTTCCTGGTGTTGCATGTAGTTCATGTTAGGGCTTGTCCTCTACATGTTTCATGTTGTTTGATCTTTGGATGACTTGTAATTGTAATATTCTTGTTATCTATGGCTGACTTGTAATGTAATCAATGTAATATCATGTATATATTATAAACCTAGTTGATCTAGAAGCATGATTGTGAGTGTGAATGTGAAAAGTAGAATATGGATGTGTAATGCATTATGATGTGTGACTGAAACAGAAAAAACATAAGTGATAGATCTTGTCTGAACTCATCTTGAAGATATTTTTGAGACAGAAGGGAAGTGAAGAGTGTGCCTAACTAATTGCTAGAGGCAGTGAGCTAAAGGAAAAACTTCTTGAAGGCTAAAAGAAGTGAGTTAGTAAGTTGTAGAGAAGAATTTTGAAGGTGCAGAAGTTATCAAAGAAAAAGAACCATCAAAAGAGGAGGGAAAAGACATAATTGTAATCATCAAAAGGAGTGAGCTTCATTATCAGTTTCAGACAGTAGAAGGACTATCATGCTATAATCTTTTCTGAGTTTGTTATGAGTTTAGGGAGTAGTTGATTCCTTGGGTTGAAGCCCTAAAACAAAGCCTACAAGGAGTTGTAGCTTCCTTAGGAGTGACCCTAAAACCTTTCAAGGAGTAGTAGCTTCCTTGGGTTGTAGCCCTAAAACAAAGTTGTAATTGTGATTCTTTGGTGAAGCTAGATTAGGACAATAGCTCCTAGCAACTTTTCTCACCATGGTTTTTCCTCTTTGGGGTTTTCGATGTACATCTGGTGTTATGTGGTCTTGTGCATTGTGTTAATCTTTTATGTTTCTATTAATGCTGTAAAGTTTAAGTTTTAATTTGCTCCAGAGGGTTTGAAATTTGTTTGGATACTGATTCACCCCCCCTTCTTGGTATCTGTGTGTGTTCAACAATTGGTATCAGATCCAAGCTCCTCAGAAGGAGTTTAACAGCTTGAGGAAGGTCTGAGATGGTTCATAATGGATCTCACAAGGCACCTATGTTTGATGGAACAAATTACACCTTTTAGAAGCTAAGGATGGAAAGCTATCTATCTTCTCTAGGGTTTGGTGTTTGGAAATATGTCAAGAATGGTTACACTGCTCTTATTGTTGATCCTACATATCTAGATGAGATTAAGTTATATGATAACAATGCCAAGGCAAAGAGTGCTATCATGAGTGGGCTAGCTAATTTAGAACTTTTGAAGGTAATGGGTTACAAATCTGCTAAGGATGTCTAGGTAAAACTTAGAAACATTTATAAAGGAGATAGTAAAGTGAAGCATGCCAAGATGCAAATCTTCAAGAGCAAATTTGAGACCTTGAGGATGGCAGAAGATGAAGACATTTCCAGTTATATGCTCTGAGTGGATGAAATAGTTAATGGCATCAGAGGTCTTGGTGGAATAATAAAAGAAGATGAGATTATGAAAAAGGTACTGAGATCTCTCACTAAATCTTATAGTCATAAGGTATCTGTTATTAAGGAGACTCAACATTTGGATCACTATACAGTAGATCAATTGTTTGGTTCTCTCATAGCCTTTGAAATGAGAGAATTTGACCAAGGTGCTCCAAAGAATGAAGCAACATTCAAAGTAAATAAGAAGGAAGAAAATGAAATAGCTGATCAAGATGATGATCTTGATGAGGTAGAGGCAAACTTTGTAAGAAGATTGAAGAAGGGCACCAACAAATACAAAGGTAAGTTACCTTTCAAATGCTTCAACTATGCGAAAGTTGGTCATTTTGCTTCTAAATGTCCTTTTAAAGAATCAAGGGGTAGTAACAAGAGAGAGAAATTAAAAAAGGGTTTTTATTCCATGGAGAACAACTGCTCTTCAGAAGATGAGGACCATGATTATTCAAATGATGAAACACTTTTCATGGCCTTGAATGTTGGTGACAAAAAAGGTGATATTGGGAAATGTAAAAAGTTTAATACCTTGTAGGCTGACCAAGATAATGAAAAATCAATGGCTGTGTGGACTGTCTTTCATGCAAGAAAAGAATCCAATGCTTGGGTAATTGATAGTGGTTTCTCTAACCACATGACTGGTGACAAGGAGAAGTTTATCATCTTTCAAAAGTGGAATGGTGGAGCTGTTAATTTTGGTGGTGATGAGTCATCACAAATTTGTGGAAAGGGTGCTATAACCATTGATGGAAAGAACAAGACTGAGGATGTCCTCTATGTTAAAGGGTTGAAGCACAATATCCTCAGTGTCAGTCAGATGTGTAGTAAAGGATACAATCTTACATTTCATGCCAATGGGTGTGAGATCAGGAAGATAGGGTCCAAAAGATTAGTTGTAGAAGGTATTAAGACATATGGAGATATCTATCATCTAAAGGAGGTAAATGGAAAAACCTATTTATAGGTTCAATTTGGTGAGTGTTGGTTGTGGCACAAGCGAATGGGACACATCAACTTTGACAATATGGTAAAGATCAGGTCTATTCATGTGGTGAGAGATATTCCTAAGATAACCAAGCTTGCAAACACATTATGCAAGGAATACCAAATGGGAAAGCAAACAAAGACCAATTTCAAGAGCAAGGAGTATTATTCTACAATGTCATTGGAGTTGATTCACACTAACCTATGTGGGCCTACAAGAATAAAGATTCAACAAGGTGAAAGGTATTTTATGTTGCTTATTGATGATTACTCTAGAATGACTTGGGTTACTTTTTTAAGATAAAAGTAAGAAGCCTTTGATAAGTTTAAAATTTTCAAAGCAATAGTTGAGAATGAAATGGATGCTAAGATCAAATTCTTAAGATCTAATAAAGGAGGTGAGTTCACTTCAAATGAATTTGAAAAGTTTGTGAAGATCATGGTATTAGGAGACATCTGACTGCTCCTAGGACCCCTCAGTAGAATGGGGTAGTGGAGAGGAAGAATAGGACTATGCAAGGGATGGCTAGGGCAATGTTGAAAGATGCAGATCTGCCTAATATGTATTGGAAGGAAGTAGTTCACACTACTATTTACCTGCTTAACATAGTACAATTAAGGGTCAATAGCACTAAGACCGCTTATGAGCTATGGTATGGAAGACCTCCCACTATCACATACTTTAGGATCTTTGGTAGCAAATGCTACATCAGGAGAGATGAAGAAGAGCTTGGAAAGTTTGATTCAAGGTGTGATGAAGGGATCTTTCTTGGTTATTCAACCATAAGCACGACCTATAGATGCTACAACAAGAGATTGGGAAAAATGAATTGAAAGCACAAATGTTAAGGTAGATGAAGATTTGTGTCAATTCTCACAAGAACCAGAGGATTGTAGATTTGATATACCTCCCTGCATTGAAGAAGAAGAAGAAGAGGAGAAAGAAGAGAAGGAACAAGAATCAGAGTTGATCCCTAAGACTCCAGTAAAGTATGTTCAGAGGAATCATTCAGAAAATTAGATCATTGGGGATAAGAATGAAAGTGTACAGACCAAGAGAAAGATTGCAAAAGTAAGTGACCAATTGAATTTGTGCCTACTATCAAAGATAGAGACCAAAATCTTTATTGATGCTAGCAAAGATGATGGATGGATGAAGGTAATGGAAGAAGAATTGAATCAGATAGAAAAGAATCAGACATGGGAACTGGTTCCCAAACTAGCTGATAAGAATGTTATAGGAACAAAGTGGGTGTTCTGGAACAAACTGAATGAAGATGGTGAAGTTGTAAGGAACAAAGCAAGATTGGTGTGTAAGGGTTATTCACAAGTTGAAGGTATTGATTTTGAGGAGACTTTTGCTCTAGTAGACAGAATGGAGGCAATCAGGATTTTTCTTGCCTTTGTTGCTCACAAGAACTTCAAGGTATATCAGATGAATGTCAAATTAGAATTCTTGAATGGTGATTTAGAGGAAGAGGTCTACATTGAGCAACCAAATGGTTTTCAGCTATTAGAAGATCTGGACCTAGTGTGGAGACTCAAGAAATCTTTGTATGGACTCATGCAAGCTCCTAGAGCTTGGTATACTCGGTTGGATAGGTACTTACTTTAGAAAGGTTTCAAGAAATGTACTACAGATAGTAATCTTTACATTAAGGAAGAGGGAGACAAGATTTTGATAGTTGTTGTATATGTTGATGACATCATCTTTGGTGGAGATGATAGTATGTGTAAGAGGTTTGCAGAAGAGATGCAGAAAGAGTTTGAGAGGTTGATCCAAATGGTGCATTCTCAAATGTGCCAGTGAGTGTGGTGTATATAGAGGATGTAAGGAAATATATTCATAATACTTTAGCAGAAATCAACCACATAAAGTTTGAAGAGCTGAGGGACACACTATTGGGAGATATAGGGTATCTACCATAATATGCAAACATTCAAGCAAAGAAATTGGACATATGGAAAGACTTTCCTGATTTCTTGGATGCCCATGAATGGATAAGGATTATACTAAGAAGAGTACATGATGAGTTTATCTACCTAGACAAACCCTATAGAATAACAAAGGAGGCTTTTAGGGTAGTGGCAGGGTTAAGTGTCATAGGGCCCCTACCAGAAATGAAAGCTATAAGAACATACCAAGTGAGGGAGCTTACTAGAGCTACAATATATGGGAGAAACATGCATGTGAATGACATCACAGATCTAGGGGTAAAATATAGTACATTGGGCATTGCTTACAAAGTCTATTACGCCAACATCTCTTAGAGAATTTGCAAAAGATAGAAGACTCCAACTACAATATATGGTAATGTACATTAATCATTTGCCTTATATTTTTTTTTTTTGAATAAGCTGCTAGGGTATAAGGGCAAACAATGGCAACATAATACACCGGTAGGGTTAGAGGTCTAACAACACATAGCTTCATTTTTTGATACCAAAGCATTTAGTGCCACATTAGGGGTTTTTCAAAACACTACAAGAAGAGATGAGGGAAAGGGATATAATCCATTATGGGATAGTGAAACAATACATAAAAGACATCACATTTTTGGTTGATAAGGATTTCACATATATGGAGGCAGTGGAGCCAAGAACAGCGTGGATACCTAAGTTTCCCTATGAGATAACCATAGTAGAATTCAATATTTATGCACAACACTTGTTAAGCAAACTGAAGGACACAAGTGCAGAGAGATATGACACTTACTCAAAGGTTATGGATAAGAAACACAAGAAGTATGCAGAGGAACATCTGGAAAAGAATAAAGAAAAGTTGCATAAATAGTGGAGAGCTCTGGAAAAGGGAACTACTTTAGCACAGAAGGCAGCCACATCAGCTCCCCTACCTACTAAAGAGGCTCTGACAGTAAGGAGATTAGAGAGGACAAGCTCACAGGTATCGTCATCTTATATTGTATCATTTGAAGGAAGAGAAACATCAGAAGTACTATCAAAGATGAAGAGGAACACAGAGAAGAAGGCCCCCTAGGAAAAACAACAGGCAAACGAAAAAAAATTGAGGAAATATCAGAGGAAATTGAGTAAGATGAAGAAGGAGAGGAGCATAGATCAAAGTTGAAGAAAAGAAGAAGGTACAAAATAAATTGGAGGAGGAATCGACACCACAAGTAGAAGATTCGACATAGGATCCCTATAATCTAGAGGCATTGATCAATGTAATGGAGAATATAGGTATGTTGAAAGAAACTGCTCTTTTATATGAGGATTCCTCTATAGAGAATAAATAAATGATAGTAACTGTGATGATACAATACATGAGGGATAAGAATAAAACACTAAATGAAATAATGGAGGGATTCCTGGAAAACTTAATAGAAGCATTGAGGGAAAGAAGAAATAAGGTGCTCCAATTGGACCTGAACAAATAAGGTAGAATGCCATCAATAGGCTTAGTGACACATTGTCACCAGAGGACAAGAATAAATTAATACAACAACAAGCTTTGGAGATAAGGAAAAAACAAAGGGTAGATACCCTCATGAGTGGGAACATGAAGAAAGAGGAGAAAATACAAAAAGAAACAAAACAAGTAACAACAAAAATATATTGGGCTATCAAAGAGAAAGAACAACAACAATCGGCACCTTCACCTCCACATAATACTAAGACACTAGTAGGTGGAGAGAATATAATAGATGATAGTTTGTTGGAAGCTCTGACACAAGGGGCACTTCCTTTGGAGAATACAAGGAGGGAGGAGAGGAATACAAAGAATAAAATAGAGAATCTGGAGGATAAGGGAGAAGGAAGAGAAGAGAACATAGAGGAACAAAGAGAAGAAGAGAAAACTGATAATCCGGAGACCTCATCTTCCATTGAGTCTATCAAAGAATTTTTGGAACAACAAAAACAAATAATGCCAATTTTGACACCATAGTTACTACAGTTGCCGATAGTGGAAGGACAGATAAACCTTGTCGGAATATCCCCATTATAGAAGTTACAACTGGGAGATGTGTTTTACTCCTCTGCTAGAGCAGAAATTTTGAAGCAACATGTGGAGGGAAGTGAACTCCTATAGGATGCAGTGGACACATTAGCCAAGGAGATGCTAGAGACACCAAGAGATACTACATTACCCATGTCAGATCATTTGAAACAATTAACACAATGGTTCAAGGAGTGCTCTAGCCAGCTAGATAAGAAGGTAACAGAACAACTGAATAAGAAAAGACTAGAAGAAATGACTAATAAGTGTGCCAAGACACACAATCAATAGAGATACAAATCAAGAACATACAACAGAGCATTGCAGATGTTAACATCCTCTACCAGTTTTGTCTAAAATGGCCACAGTCCACAAAAGCCATAAAAGATCAAATGGATGCTTTAGAAGTTTAGATCACAAATGTGGTAGCATAATATGACCCTCTGGCGGATAAGGATGGAGTGATAAGAGCACAAGTGGAGACATTGCATAATCAACACCAATAGCTCTAGGAACAAAGGGATCAAATAAAGGGTCAAATAAAAAAGCTGAGGGAGGTGGTAAACTAGAGATTGGCTAACCTAACCGATAGTTTTGAAGAGGCCAAACAAACCACATGGACTATAAATATATCAGCAAGTATTTAGGAACCAGAGGAAACATACATGAAAGTAGAAGGACAGATAGTCGTGGTGGCTAAGTTTAAAAAGCAGTGGGATACCAATCTGACTTAGCTTAAGAAAATCTACAAGACTATCCTACCTAGCAACTAACTTTGCATGTCTTGAGGACAAAACATAATTTTGTGGGGGGGATGATTTTAGCAAGTTACTTGACAGAGAATAGAGCTAACTGGAGGAGATTATACAATATGCAGAGGTCGAAAGTCGACAAAAGACACATCCCTATGTAATAGATATAGTATATATAAAGATAGTAGATAGTGAAATGTAAGTAAGCATGATAGGAGAATAGGAGTATATTCTGATGTAAACCATGATATAGAAGTCATATGTAACTAGTGAGGTGGAGACTTAGACCTGCAAGAGGATGGACTGATGTATATCTTGGATTTCTGTTAATATCTATCTATGGACATCTGTTGGTATCGGGGAACTTTGTGTGTTATCTTATTATGATGTAATTGTGATGTTCTATTTTGTTATTCTTTATGTTTTGTTGTTAATCTCTAGCTACCTTACTGGGGTATAAACTAACTACAAAGACTTGACTGAGGACTGGATCTCCGGACCGGTATTCCCTCCACATTTCTTGCTAACACACGTTTTGCACCAAGATCATTCCGTGGACTATTTTTTGATGATGTTGCATCAGTTGGAGAGTTGGGACTGACTGGTCTTGCGATCACCCTTAATTCATCTAAATTTAGTGAGATTGGGAGGGTCATGGGTACTGTAGTTGATTTGGTAGCTTCACAATTCATTGATGATGAGGTATATATTAATTTATATTCATAGTTTAGTGTGTACAATTTGTTATTATCTATTTAAATTAAAAAAAATAGTTACTCTACAATGTACATAAAATGGATAATGTGCGTTGATTCTTAAAATCAATCCTACATTAGGTGACTAGAGTGGTGACACTTGCCACTATGCAGTAGGCAAGGTTTGGTGATCTAGTGCATCATTCTGAGGTATAAATCACCTAGGTTATTTAATTTGTACAATTAACTACATGTATATATATGTATTGCATATGGCTATCTAGATTTCATGTATTTATTTTAGTTTTAAAAATATATATATATAATCATACATATAATTTTTATGTGCTGGGATTTACACATGATTTAGATATTCATAGATGGGTGGGATTGAGTCCCTCAAGATAAGGTTTAGGACAGGGTTCAGGATAGGGCTCGACACATGATTTTATTCCTAGGTTGAGTGAGGCTCAATCCACCCATAGGTGCCCATGATCTATTCTTAGACTACTTAACCCATGTGTTTGTTATTTATCACATCTATACACTTATGTTTGAACTAGACTTATTTATTAGTAGTGCATGCATGACATTTGTGTATATATCATACATATGTACATTTACATGTGTTTAGTTATAGAGCTATGTAGTGTGATTGAGTTTTAATTTGATATATATATGATGTTTATAGATGATCTAGAACTAGACTAAACTTTTTATGTATATTATATAGTTAAATTGAGTTGCTTATACATGTATTTGTTTATATATTATATGCACGTGTATTAGGTTAGATAAAATATATTACAATTTATAATTTATATATACCTGATCTAGACATGTGTTGTTCAAATTTACAATATAGATTTTTAATAATTTATGTAATTCAAAACGTACATATATAATCTCCAGCTCATACATGTTGCAATATAATTTTTGATATATCAAAATTTATTATACAATTTGATTTAATTAATTTGATGTATAATTTGATTCAATTAATTTGATGTTACAACATACTTTAAATATGTTGTGTTTGTTATGTAGATTTTATACTTACATTTTAAATTTTCATTGATGCAAGGTTTGTTGATATAGTTGAAAATTAAGTCTCTTCATTAATGTCCCAATTGAATAATAACAAGGCATTTGTTAATGCCCTTTTTATATCTAAATAATTTCAATATTAAAACCCCAAGTCAAAATAAAACTTGTAATATAGATGATTTAATTATATTTAAATCACATCCAAGATTATAATCGATAAATCACATGAAGATTATAATCAATAAATCACATCGAAGATTATATTTAAATCACATAAAACTATTTAATGTCCTCATTTATGTTTATATGATTAAAAATCTTTTATTTAAAATAAATAATAGATAGAATATTTATTTATATAATTAAATTTTAAAAAATACTTTTTGTTAATATAATACATAATCTCTTAAATCTACCCATTTCATAGGAAATTGTTATATTATTGATGTCAAAAATATTTTATATTATGTGTACAAAATTCTAACAATTTATGAGATTGACATTTAAAAATTTTAAATAATTGTGTATAATTTATATAAAAAATTATTTTGAATTTTTTTTCTTTTAATATTTCTTATTATTAAATATTCAATTCATTATCATAATTTTTTTACTTTAATAGCATAAACTTTCAATTCATACTCATCTTATAAAATGTGATTTGAATTGCTAGTGTAAAAATATTTGCTTATATCATCTTATAAATAGTGTTTCACCAAACAAATAGTGTGTTTTAGTAAAATATACACATTTCATATGTTCACAAGGCTTGATATGTTTATAATGTTGGTCTCTTTTTCTTGAAGCTAGCATAGTTAAAATTTTATATTCACTCATGCTCTATATTTTTGTTAATCACGACTATAAGTAGATACAAATTATGAGTATTAGTATACAATTGAGAGATGCAAACTAAATATTTTAAGTGGTTAGTTTATTCAATATAAACATACCTTTCTAAATTATAAATATGGGATACAACAATTTTATTACAAGTGTAAGATACATTAAAAAATTGAAAATAATTCATGAAACTATTGTATTGACAAAATGTATTGTAATGAACTCTTGATCTAATTGTACTAAAATAGTAGAAGCTAACAATAAAAAATTATATGATTATATCATAGTGATGGAAAAAATAATCAACAACACAATTTATTATGCAATTTTAACTAGAATTGAAATTATACACTATTGAGATATCTAGATGCACTCTTGCCTCAAGAGCATCTGTTAGAGTTCAAAATTGCATAGTACAATCAAAGATAAATATAAAAATATAATGTAGGGCTTGACAAGCACCACCATATTGCCAACACAAACAAACATACAAGACCTCAAACTAATAAAATGAAGGTAGGTATGCACATGCACAAAAATAATGACAAAAATAGTTTTAATCACTTAATATTGATCCCCTTAACTTAGCATACACATACATCACAGACTACAAGCTGCTATAACACAATAGTCTAAGTATTTACCTAGTTATATATGCTCACATAAAATTTAACAATTTAAGTAATACCACTAGATCAGGAGAGAGGGAATGATAGAAACTAACACTAAACTAGAAGGAAAAGAGATGTGTTTTAATGATTTAAAAATGTTGTTATTAAAGGACATGTTACTAATATAACTTTGATGTGTTGATCATATGGTAAGTTGAGTCAAACATACTTAAGGCATCATATATAAATATTTTGGTAAACTCAAACAAGAGAAATAAGCACATGCAGTAAAAAACCATAAGCCAAGCTCTATGATAATACAATGCATTCCTATAATACCAAATTAATTCATAACAAAATATACTTCAAAGATCTAAAAGTGAACAAGATGAATCTATACATGATGTATTTAGATATTTTTCAAATACACTATGAGATCTAGTTTTAGAAATCCTTACAAGGACTTACTAATTAATACAACAACTAGTCTAGGATAAAAGAGCTTCAATGAAAGCATAGAGAGACCCAAAATGAGAGAATAAATCTATTTCATCTAAAAATATATATACAAGTATACAATGATGAGAGATACATGTAATTTATATACATTTAACTTAGCTCTTGGTACATATAATCTGGATCCTCTCTATCCTTTACTATCTCTAAAATCTTTTCATGGTCTTCAATACTCAACTTCCATTTTTATTGGATACGTCCTATTTTTCATAAAGTTTTCAAATTTAACCGTGTTGCTATAACTAAGTGACTATAATGTAGAACCTTTTATCTCAACATGTAATCAACAAATATAATAGCACTTTTATCTACCTTGTTTTTTTGATAATAAGTACCTTCAACAACAATTGATCCAGTGGGATACTCTTGTCCATCACCATCTATCATAGATTCTGTCAACTTGGATTTTGGTTGTGTGCATCTAAGTAGATAGTAATCTACACCTTTGGTATTGTCAAGATCTGCAATCACTGCAAAAATATTACCTACAACAAATGCATAGATTCTAAAGTCAATTCAAATACTTATGACTCTGAAACTTAGTTAACACAAGTACATTTCACTAAAATAATTTCTTGATCTAACCAATATATGTTTAACAAATTTACCTACAACAACTAGATCAGATACATGTTCAAAATCAACTAAATATAAAGGATCATGAACATCTGTGTTGTCATTATCTTCATAAGGAGGCATTGAAACTAATTGTTTCATTTCCCATTCTGAAACATATCCATCAATAATATTCTGACATTGTAGAGCATTTACATTTTTCTCAATGCAATCAACACAAAAACATGATTTTTCTCACTTGGATTGCAAGTGGCTTGCTATGTCTTGTAGTCATCACTTGATGAAGTCTTCTAATACTGATAATTTTTTTTACAATTATAAGGATTTGATTGATAGATATCTACAATCATGGAAATTTAAATTTGTATTCAAAACATGTACATGTACTAATCATAGATGCATGCATGCAAAAATTACAAGATTCATGTGCTCTACAAATAAAGTTAAATATGTCAAATACCTTTGACTTCCCAAAAATAGTGTTTGATACATATTGACCCACTTTGTCCTTCACAAGCACCAAAATGAGTCTTACACCACTCAACAATTTCATTTGCATTATTTATGGTGTTACTAACAAGCTCATGTTGGCAAAGTGGACGCTTCACACATGCACTAGCCCCATCATCCTCACCTTTTCCATGTCCACTTTCAAAAAAATTCCACAAAAATTTTATGGTACATCTGGCATGTTGTTGGCTTAACCAATTAAATGCTTTTATAGATTTGAATTGTCCTATAAAGTAAACAAACTCATTAAAGCCATTAGATTATATAAAGGTTATCAAAATTTGAGAGAAATTCAAATTCAACACTAATGAGCACATCCATTTAACCACATCCAATGATTTGAAGCATGTATGCCATGTCTCAAAACATCAAAAAACATTCCAAAACAATGGGGTACATAACTTCTATCATGACCAGTATCATCACTGATATAAAAATGAACATCGTTGATGATATTTCATTCATGTGGGCTACTTTGTACACCATCCACTTGAAACTCAACATGTAAACATGTACAAATATTGCAACCTACTTTGAATGATAATATTGACTTTGAATCTCTATTCGAGGACTAAATGTATAGTTCTCAGTAAAATCCAAAACAGAAAGAATACAACCTTGTGGAAAACAATTCTTTGACTCACAAAAATGATTAGCCTAACATCTTGCACCATGACAATGTTGGATATACGGATATATGATACTATAAAA
Source organism: Cunninghamia lanceolata (assembly GCA_027924645.1). Taxonomy (NCBI): domain Eukaryota; kingdom Viridiplantae; phylum Streptophyta; class Pinopsida; order Cupressales; family Cupressaceae; genus Cunninghamia; species Cunninghamia lanceolata. The sequence continues at coordinate 515,158 of BSBN01000056.1, forward strand.
TTTGTTCATAAACTCATTGCAGGGCAATTCACTTTCTTTAAGAATATTTTTTTTGGATTCAACTCCTAACCTGGTTGTGTATTTCTCATATTCAAATCTCTTCCACATAATTTCCATTAAATGGTCAATATTTTCAATCAAAGCAATCTTCTTCAAATCTCCAAAATTTACACATGTATTTTGATACATTGTACATTGAATTCATCTGAACCTTCTAATTTTTCACATAAAATAGACTTTAAAATTGTGTTCTACTTGCAGGGATGATAATATTTGGATGAACCATTGCCATAATTCTTTTATATGATTGAAGGTGTAGATGAAATTCAACATGATTCCAACAACAAGTTTCATGTACTTTATTTATGTGTACAAAACATGGATGTAACATTTCAAACACCCTTTGAGAAATCTTCACATGTGAAAATTCTTGTTTGAATATTTCAAAAAATTCACTTTGTGTTGTATCTACAAATTTTTTTGGATGAAGATATTTTATACCATCTTCACATGTTACTTGTATAGTATCCCTCCTATTAGAGGCAACATGGGAGTGGTTGATCCAATATTCAATCACTTGTTTCTTCACATCTTTTGGAATTCCATCTTTTCTAGGAACCCTGCAAATATTTACCCATTTTTTGTATGCTTTCATCTAGCTTGTTTCTCTTTGAAATATATATTTGAACAGTTCTCTTAGATACATGCACTAAGTTTCCAATTGCTTTCACATGTCTCATATGTGATATGTTTTTGCTTGAAATTACAGTCATCAATGCCCTACGTGTAACACTTAAATCACTTGTTCGACTAGTACTTTGAATAGACTTCAATGCTTCTTGCAAGTTTTCAATTATTATCTATTTTTCTAAAAAAAAATCTTCCTATTATTAACCCCTAGCAACTCCAAAATAGGGGTCATTTTTTTTCGCCTAAATAACTTAGCACATAATTGTGCTCTTCCAATTAGAGATTTTTCTTCAAAATATTCATCCCAAATTATTTTAGAATGCAATTTTATTGTACCTTCAGGTAACATGTCCTCAAGTGAAATCTTATTGAAAATAACATCTTCATCCAAATCCACTAGATTTTCCATACCATGAAAATAAGTTGTATCATCAATTTCCTCCTCGGTCATATTCTTTTTTGCACCTTGTTCAATTTCTTCTTGAATTTGTTCAAACCCAACATGTTCTTCCTCCTGTTCATCAATAATTTCAACTTATTCTTCTTGACTATGTTGAACCAATCCTTCTAAAGTCTAATTTATCTCATTTCTTCTCCTTACATTTTTCTCTTCATTAGACCTTCTTCGATCAAACAACCTTGACCTAGTCCTTTTGTTCCCCATCACAAATTGTGTTTTAATTCACCTGCACAAATACATGTGAGGGCAAGGTCAACTAGTGTGCTTGGTAATGTTAAGAGGTAAAAAGAGAGATGATGGAATGTGTGTGTACACTAAATCAAACCCTCCTTTCACTCTAACATTCAAGGACAAAGACCGAGCCAAGCCACTACAAGATGAAAGAGGGCTCAACTACTGATCTTTGTGCTCTTGTTTGTCAAGGAAAGATAAGATTCAACCAAGATTTTTATCAACCCTAGGCCAAGTATGAAGAAAACCCTAGTTCTAAGATAATTATCTTGGAACAGATGAACGACAATAGAAATCTAGAAACCAAAAGTACATGGAGGATAAGTAAGATGTCAGAACCTGTCTCCCGAAAGAAGAGGTGTCGGAGGACAAATTTAGAAACTACCCAAGTCCAGATGTTGGATTCTGCTAGAGGTCTGAACTGATGAAATGCTCCTAATGATGCTCAGAATTCAGATCCAGAAGCTTAAGGCCTTGTAGACTAGGATGGAAAACTCCCAAGTCTGTTCAGAGAAATATTCCAACACTATTTTTGGATCCTGAAATTATGATGTCTGCACTACCTTCCTATAGCTCCACTTTTCCTGAAACCTATACCTGTAACCTACACACAAGACGACAAGAGAGGGGTTTGGGGGTTGTGGTGTTTAAGGATTTACCTCAGTCAAATCTTGGGTTCTTTAATCTTTCCCAACACCGTTGTTAATGAGAGAGTGTGCCCTTGTAGGACAGAGGCTAAAGATAATCCAAATGATGAAAGCTCTTCAACTCACAAGGAGATGGATGATGAATCCATATATACAACAAACACACAAATACAAACACAAATGTGCAACAAAAACATGATGAATACCTTGAATGCTCTTTGCTCCAATATCATAAGTTCGTGTTATCCATCTAGGTGTAAAATGAAGTTATAAACTCACTTATATATGCTTTCCTGCTAACATTTACAAATTTAAATCACAAGAGCCGACAAGGAGAAACATTTTGGAAGGGCCCAAGCTGACATACCAAAAGTTAGCCCTGACCAATTAGGAGAGACTTGGGTGGTTAGTGCCCAAGTCCAAGGGCCTAAATTTGGTTAGGAATAAGCTAAAGGAGGCCCCAAGGGTCCCAAAATGTCTTAGGTGTTAATGAATTTCCTTCGGGATGATCAATTATAATGTATAATGAAGCAAATAGGACCTAGGAGCTAAAATAGGAGGTAAAAAGGCATGTGGTCACTTTTTACTCCATAACATTTAGCCCCCACTTTAATGTATGTATGACCTTATGATCCATACATGTGTTAAAGTACAGTTGAAACACATTAGACACATTAAACACACCCTAAGTTTGAAGACTATCGCTAGCCCCCAAGCTTAGGCAAACATAAGAAAACACTTAACAGTCACATAAGACACAATGAATACAATTAGGAAGAACACAATACATGTAGAATACAATAAAGCATGCAATACACAGAGAAGACATGAATACAGTCACACAATACACAAAGAAGACATGAATAGAAGACATGATTAATCAATTACATCTATATATATAATGCTAACTAAAGTAAACAAAACACATATGTGAAGACACACAAAACACATAGAGCGTAGGGATGAACCCATCGCCACACAACTTTAGACTAGCCACAATCACACAAGAAACATAGAGAAGACACATAAAACATGCAAAAGACACACAGAATACACGAGCGTCGCATAGTATGCCATAGACACACTATACGTCTTATACACAGCAAACACGAGCGATAGGGAGAAGCTCATCACTGCTCCACTATCTTAAACATGCCAAACACACCTGAAGGTTGAGCTATGCTACCACAACTGCCAAAGACATGCTTAAGGGTGAATGACTCAAGATCTAACCCCATCTCATGATGAGGACTTTGTATAAAAGGATGTGCACTAGCTCAAGAGATACACTATCGTGCCTCATGATGAGGGATTTGTATACAATGATATGCACTAGCTCAATAGATACGTCATCCCACCTCGTGATGAGGACTTTCTTGCTTTGAAAGGATGTGCACTAGCTCAAGAGATACACCATCCCATCTTGTGGTGAGGGCTTTCAAACACACTTTGGTAGTGTCAAAATAATCAAGTAGATACCATTATTTATGCCCCCACCTTAAGGTGGTCGATCCTGCTTGTCGGTATCAAGCACATTAAGGTAGAGTGAAAACATGCAAGGGAACAAGAGCTTTCACAAAGCCCATGCCCCCAAAGGTAACATGTGCCACAATTGTTGAATGTTCCCACAAACACATTGATATGATGAACAATAGATAAGCTTTGGTTAGGAAATATTATTGTAAGATAACAACCAAATCAATTTATAGAAGCTATGTATGAAATTATTTATCAAGAACCAAGGCTACACTCAAGGGTTTAGAACTGAGTATAGTCGTTGGGCTATACTGCAAATATCTTAGAACTGAGTGTAGCAACAAGGTGAGATACAAAACCATCTAAAGTGCATTGAAGTAGACTGAGAGTATTGTAAAAGTTTGTTACAAGAGATTTCACAACATGATACATCACACAAAGTGATTCTACTAGTCAAGCGTTGGATATATATATCAACCCCATCTTCATATATGGACTGGATCCATTTTTTCTTGCTTGCTAAAGGGACACATGGTCCTTATCAGTATTTATTTGTTTTCATCATCCGCCGGCTAGTAGAGCCACTGAAGAATGTAAACAATAAAAATGAAAGAGGAGACAAGACTAACTTGGGTTTACAACACGGGAAGATGCCCCCAAGACATCTTCCCCTGTGTTATGCCCCCAAGGCACAACACACAATAATAAAATAGATGAGAGGAATGATAGAAGAATGATGAAACAAATAGAATAAGTGCACAAAAGAGGTGGTCTCCTTGTATACTCGACCTTAAAAGAGTGTCAAGGGTCATCCAAAGAGACCTAAACAACATATAACACAACGTGGGAGAACACAACATGACATATGTAAATATATATATTTAAGAAGAGGCCAAACTTGTGAGCATCTTAGAGAGGTGCTCTATCAAGTGTGACAAATTGTGTGAAGAATTCATTCTTGGTTGATGCTTGGTTCCGGGATAGTCATACGGTGCTTGCTTCTCAAGACCCTATATGTGTAAAGTTTTATGCTGCTTACGAGGAGGGGAATCAGTGCCATTTCCCACTGAAGATAGTCACCTTGTTCTTTTCCTTTCCTTTGTCTTCTTAGTCTAATTAATGAGCCTTTCACAATGAAATGGAATGCTTCTCATCGACACCACTTTCTCTTGCTTCAAGTGATTACATATAGCTATTCCAATTGCGTATCTTGTGCATGTTGGTTATCTCCTGATCCAAAAGGGATAACAAAGGAGGAACCTCAGCATAGATACCTTTTCTGTGTGGACGAGGTAAATCTTTAGTTGTTGTCTTATCCACTTCCAACATACCCACTATGCCATCATAATCAAGATAGTCATCTTCAAGCTCTATTGTATTTTGTTCCACCATATTATTGTCACTATGCTTAGGAAAAGGATCGGTGAATATTTGTAGATTTTGATTTGGAGGTGCTACCAACTTATTTCCATTGTCATTCACACCAGTAACTTGTATCATATTAGAGTCGATGAGGCCTTGAATTTCATGTTTAAGTTGCATACATCTTTCGGTATCATGTCCCAGAGAGCAGTGATAGTGACAATAAGCATTAGCATTGAATGAAGGTCCTTGTAGCCTTGAACTGTCGAAAGGATGAGTAGGAGGAAGCTTCAAGAGATTTTTATTCACTGCCTGAGTCATTACCAAATGGAGAGAATCTGATAATGGAGTGAATTGTCTTTGTTCCTATTTGAATTGAAATGGTGCCTAAGGAGGCTTTGAAATAGTAGAAACTTATGAATGAAAATTATTCAAATGTTGCCCATTGATCTTAATGAAATTCTTATTATTCTTCTTGAATAAATTTTGAGATTGTCCAACTATGGATTGACCAACAAGGGCCGATGAGGTGTGATTATCAAATTGACTAGCCTAAAGTTGGTAATCTCAGAGAGCTGTGCATAAATGTTGGAAAGAATTATACTTCATCAACAATATTTATCATGTATGTTTGGTTGTAGATTCATAATGAATACCTGCTAAAGAACCTCATCTTTAATTAGATATTGTAATTGTGAGATGAGACTTTGATATCGACTAATGAACTAGGTCAACTTCTCTTTTGTGCCTTGTTTACAATGAACCAAATTAATCAAGGAGATAGTGGGTCCAATGTTTGCTTAGAAATGTTGCAAGAAATGATCAACTAACTCTGAGAAAGAATTTATTGAATTAGGAGATAAAGAGAAAAACCATTCCAAAGCAGTATCTTTGAGAGATCAGGGAAAGAGTTTTGTTAACAATTCCTCATTAAAGAAGAAATCACTACACATTGTTGTGAATGCTGCCACATGAGCATTTGGATCACCTTTACCCCCATACTTTTCAAAGCGGGGGGTCTCAAATTTGCTAGGCATTGGAGTTCTTAGAATTGCATAGGATAAAGGACTGCGAGCATGATATGTTGGTAAAGTAGGTTGAGAAGAAGAATTAGTCAAGTTTGCTACTTTTGTAAGGAAGACATACTCTGTAAGAGTTGGTTTGGGATAGTATCATTGGATGAAGAATTGGCTTGTGGATTTGAGATAGGTGCATAAGATGTTGCAGTCGTGAAATTGAGAGGTGGTTGGTAATAAGTGGAAGTAATGGGTGGTTGAGAATAGGTAGAGGTGATAGGTGGTTGACAATAGGTATGCATCGATATAGAGACATGAGGTTCAGGGTTTTGATAGTTAAATGCAACAACTTTATAATTATTTCTAGTAGATGTTCCCATAGTGGTGGTAGCATTACTACAAGAATGTGGATTGGTGGTGAGAATTGATGATGTAAAAGTGGATATTCCAATAGTCGGTATGGGTGTCAAAACTGGTGAAGCTATAAATGTCGGTGTTGATACATTTTCAATGAAATCCACATGGCTAGCTACTGGTATAATGTTATGCCCCACTATATGAGCTAATCCATGGAGCATATCAACACTTTCTCAACCTTCTTGTAATATCCCTCTTATTCCTTCAACAATAGGTATCATTTCTTGCATGAGATATGCCTTTTCTACAACTTGTTGGAATTCAGCTAGTTGTGTGTCCAAATTTTTAATATTTTCCTCAGGCACATATGAAACTACATCAATGACATCCTCAACATCATGAAATGATTGTTCTTCCATTGTATTATTGTTTATAATATCTTGTAGAGATATTGATTCACTCTTTGTAAAATGATTGTATAATGGATTTTCTAATGTTTGCACACCATTGCTATCAATAGCATTAGAAATCATTAGTCTACAACTTCTTTTTACAAGGATGTTCCTAGTAGGACAATGGGTTATACAACTCATGCAAAGTCCAATAACACTCCATGCACTAAATACTAGTATAATCAACAAGATTAAGGTAGTTATATTTGTTGAAATACACAATGTGTAATTACCAAATTTGAAATCTAAATGCAATAACACACAATCAAACAACACTACAACTCAAAATCAGATTTGAATGAGTGTTTAAAGGAGCAAAAAAATCTAAAATAAGATTTTGACCACTAACCCTATCTTCTTGTGAAAACTAGGTTACATGTAAAATTTCAACAAAACCCTAACAAATAAGCTATGAAAATGCAAGGTATGTGATTATAAAATGATTAATTGTTGTATTTAATCTCCAATCTGATGTAATAATCAGTTAATTAAATGTTTCCAATTATATGCAAGGAAATAATGCAAAACTATGCCTTTATGCAAGCCTAGAATTCTTATTTTTTTAATTTTTTTCCAATGTATGCAAGATTTTTCAATGTAGGATGATAAATATTATGAATGAATGCAAGGATTGATTACAACACTTAGCAAGATTCAAGTTCAGTAAAAAAAGACAGGTTCACCAAAATGTTAAGAGGTAAAAAGAGAGATGATGGAATGTGTGAGTACACTAGATAAAACCCTCCTTTCACTCTAACATTCAAGGACAAAGACCGAGCCAAGTCACTTAAAGATGAACGAGGGCTCATCTACTAAGCTTTGTGCTATTGTTTGTCAAGGAAAGATAAGATTCAACCAAGCTTTTTATCAACCCTAGGCGAAGTATGAAGGAAACCCTAGTTCTAAGATAATCATCTCAAAACAGATGAATGACAACAGAAATTTGGAAACCAAAAGTACAGAAAGGATCAGTAAGATGTCAGAACCTGTCTCCTGAAAGCATAGATGTTGAAGGACAAATTCAGAAACCATCCAAGACCAGATGTTGGATTCTGCCAGAGGTTAGAACTGATGAAATGATGCTAATGATGCTCAAAATTTAGATCTAGAAGCTTAAGGCCCTATAGACTAAGGTGGAAACCACCCAAGTTTGTCCAGAGGAATATTCTACCACTATTTCTGGATCCTAAAATTATGATGTATGCATTGGCTTCCTGTAGCTCCACTTTTCCTGAAACTTGTACCTGTAACCTACACACAAGATGGCAAGAGAGGGGTTTGGGGGTTGTGGTGTTTATGGATTTGCCTCAGTCAAATCCTAGGTTAGCATTCAAGCTTTCCCAACACCATTGTTAATGAGAGAGCATGCCCTTGCAGGGCAGAGGCTAAAGATAATCCAAATGATGAAATGATTCAAATAGCAATGATGTCACCTCGGAGGTGAAACCCTTTGGAGGATGAAATCTCTTCAACTCACAAGGAGATGGATGATGAAGCCATATCTGCAACAAACACACAAATACAAACAGAAATCTGCAACAAAAACCCAATGAATGCCTTGAATGCTCTTTGCTCCAATATCATAAGTTCGCATTATCCATCTAGGTGTAAAATGAAGTCATATACTCACTTATATATGTGTTCCCACTAACATTTACAAATTTAAATCACAAGAGCCAACAAGGAGAAACATTTCGGAAGGGCCCAAGTTGACATACCAAAAGTTGGCCCCAACCAATTAGGAGAGACTTGGGCGGTTGGTGCCCAAGTCCAGGGGCCTAAATTGGGTCAAGGATAAGATAAAAGAGGTCCCAAGAGTCCCAAAATGTCCTAGGTGTCAGGGAATTTCCTTCGAGATGATCAATTATAATGTATAATGAAGCAAATAGGACCTAGGAGCTAAACTAGGAGGTAAAAAGGCATGTGGTCACTTTTTACTCCATAATAGGTAAACCTATAGATTGAATATTATGGTTTAACTAATAGCATGACTAGTCTTTATCTAAGTTTTAATAAACTTCTTGAATGTTTTTGATATTATTAAGTTGCAAACTCGGGTGCAGGTCCCAATGACAAAAGCCAAAAAGGTAGCAAAATGGGCCCAAAGCCTCAAACAACCAAAACATAGTAGACTAATAGCATAAGATCATAATAAAACCAGAGTCTAAGTCCCTAAACATAAACTAAAAATAAAACTAACTAAGCATTTCTTTCTAATCATCAGTGATTAGATTAAGCATTTTCTCCTTATCCTCGAGTAGAGTATCCACATCATAGTTTTGATCCTCATGTAGAATAGAGAAGGTAGCAATAGCCCTATGAGAGGATTTCATAAACATTTTGATCAGTGCCTTGACTTTTCCCTCCATGGATAAGAGGCGGGTCTTGACCTCCGCGAGGTCCTTCTCAAGTTTCCTATTATCCACCTCCATTCTAGCACTCATCACTTCCTTATTCAGAGTCTCTTGAATTTTAGTATCCTCAGGATCCATGTCGTAAAATGAGTTATTCATTGACTCAAAATGACTTGCACCCTCCTGTTCCTATACAGGGGTGGTTTTCACTTATTTTATTTCAATTTCCTACTCAATGTCCTCTTGTTTAGAGGAAGAGGAGTAATCTACTATCTTTAGCACTTGGAGCCTTTCCCCAGCCAACCTGGATGACCTCCTAATACTTGGTCTTCTCACAGAATTGTCTTTTCCCACAACCCTCTCTTTAACAAACACCACATCCTCCTTCAACTACTTATCCTGCTGTCCATCCTTTCCTGAGCCTATTGTTCATCATTCCCTTGCCCCGTGACACTTCTTCTGCAACTCTTCTTACCACTTTTGACAGAAGTAGATTTCACTCTTTTTTTACTGCCCTATTTTGGCAGGTTATTCTTGAGGTCACAGAGTCCCTTCGTAGCTTCCTCCCAGGACTGACCATGGGAACCTTCCAGGTCAACAGAAATAGAGGCCCCCAAAGATTGTCCCCCAAGTTGAGCCTTCGAAAGAGATGTGGCCTTAGACATAGGTGGGCTAGAGATAGGGGTAGAAGGATAACTCACATGAGGGTTTATAGGAGAATTAGGACTAGAGGGCAATGGGGTTTTCAAATTGGAGGGGTTTCCAAGCCTAACACTAAGGGGAACATTATCCTCATGGTCTTCATTGGAGCTATCTTCCACAAGCCGGGCTGAAGGGGGTTTAGCAGGGCATAGTGCAAGATGGTAGTGATATAGGCGAAAGATGAGCCCCTAGTGAAAGGGCAAGGCAACCACCTTAGGATTTCCTTTCGAGCCTTTTTAGTTTGAAGCACAGAAGACTCAAGGCTAGAAAGAAGATAAAATGGAAAATTTACCAAGATTTTATGGTGGAAGTGGTTTAACAATGCAAAGTGATAATGATAAAAACACATGTATCTCCCTTCTAGGGTAAAAAAACTTAACGATTAAGAAACATACCTGATCCCACGAGCTAATCAAGATCTCACGTTTGAAGCCACCTTAGAGTCTAATTTTCTTCTCCCCTTCACGGTAGAACAACTTCAAGCCTTCGGTATCTTGAACTCTCGTCTGTTTCTTGAGCCTTTTCTCTTTTTGAGGTAGACCTGTAGCATTGGCTATGGAATCCTCTGACACCACAAACTAAACTCTGCCAACTTTCACCCTTCTATTCCCATCCCAAGAATCAACAAATTGGGTGGAAAGGTGTTCTGATGTTATATGGAGCCTAATCAGACTTAGAGGTTAAATTTACCCCACTTTTATCAACGCGGTTTCCCCCCAAATTCCTACGGGGTCAAGGGACAGCACCCCTTGCAGGGGTTTGGGGGCAGCGCCCCTTGCGGGGTCTAGGGGCAGTGCCCCCGAAACCTCACATGATTTTTTATTATTTTATAAAGGCACCAAGAGTTATTTTTTCATTGACCGACATAAAAAAACCCTATTTTGTAACCAACAAAAAGCTTGATAAAAAGATACTAAGGGTTAGGGTTTTGATATTGTATTGTAGAATTTACAGCGGTATTGAGTTGCAGGGATTGCTGATTGTAATCAATTTGATTTACTAGATAATAATATTGGACTCTCTGTTTGGTGGATGTAGCCCGAGTTTGGGTGAACCATGTTAAAACTTATCTCTCGTTGTTATTATTTCTATGTATTTCCATTCCTCTATTTAATCTTTATTTGCATTTAATTGATGTCTTCTGTTGGCTAACCCTAACATGTTCATCATAGCCATTCAAGCTTTCAAGAAAAGGGGTCACCCCTCCCTCATAAGATATGCTCCAGACCTGTAAATCGTCCTTGAATTCCCCACAAGTCGTAAGTTCAATTCTTACTTTCTCACCACCCATTTTCCTAATCAAGCACCACTCAATGCTAACAAGGCAGTTGTAGAGAATAGAGAAGCATAGAATGAAAAATCTAGAAAGGTAATTATAAAACTTTAAACCCACTTTTCTGATCAAATTCCCAAGCACGTCCTTCCCATTCCTGAACACGTTCAAGTCATTATTTCCTTCAGTAAGCGGCTCGTGCAAGCCCGTTGCAACCAACCCATCTAATGGTGAGTGAAAGGGACCTTTTAAATCAGCAATGCCAACAAACATGTTTACTACTGAGTTGGCTAAGGTCCATATAGGACTCCACAGTCCACATCACCTGGGGAGGGTGAGTGGGGCTCTAGCTGACATCATCAATGCCACGTCTTCCCACGAGGTGAGGGAAGCCCGAAAATACTCCGTAAAAACCAATACAAATTATGATAACAGCCATGATGAATTAGTGAGACATCTCATTTAGAATGCTAACTTTAACATTCAGGGGAAGATTATCAATGTTTCTCTAGCATCTTAGGGAGTTAAGACTAATCCCTAGATTTTCCATAAGGTCAGCAGTTCTATTTCCCTCTCTATATATATGCCTCACTTCACTACCTTCAAAAATTAAGAGAAGGGCTCTTATATCCTCAACAATATCTTCCATCTTCCAACTGACTCTAACATATCCTTTGATAGCTTCAATAATAATCTTGGAATGTCTAAAGCTAGGGAAATTTTGAGGCCCCAAAGGAGAGTCGAGGCCTCTACAACATTGTTGGTATTTTCTCCTAGGCCCCTCACAAAAGCAGCCATGAGGGCACCCTTATCCGACCTTATAGTTCCCCCTCCACTCACCAACCCAAGGTTGCCTTTAGCAGCACCATCAAAGTTGAGCTTAGCCCAACCAACTGGGGGCGGGGACCATTTAGTGCTAGCCCTATCTCTTCTCTTACTATCATCCACCCTACAAATTCTTATCGGGATGGTCCATTGATTAATAATGTTTGTTTCCAGAACATTAGGAGTTTCAACCACTTTTAGAGTGTTGTTGGTGATGTTGTCTTGCAACAGTTTGACAACTAAACAAAACATTTCCTTAGGATCTCTAAACTTCTCTTGAAAGAGCCTGTTGTTCCTCTCTTTCTAGAGGCCCCGTGACAGAATGGGGGACCTGAGCCAACATTTCCCTGCAAATAGGATTAGAGAAAGGAGGGTACTAGGACCTAATGCAATCTTCCAAATCCCCATTCCAACACTAAGAAAATCCAAGGATATTCAAGGCAAAGAACTAGACATCCCATGAGAAATCACAATGCAAAAGGATATGTCAGACAGTCTCCTCATTTTTCATACAAAGAACACATCTATTGGGAATTTGGAATCCTTTGAGCTGAAGGTTATCTATAGTTAGGATTTTGTTCTGCATTGCCAACCACCAAAAGTGATATATCTTTGGTATAAGATTATGATTCCAGATTCTCCTCCATAACTTATCACCAGTTTGAGGTAAAAAAATATTATAGGCGGATTTAACAGTAAAACACCCAAACTTCTCCTTAGCCCATAGAAGTCTATCTTTTTGGAGGAAAAGGGGAGTTCTTCACCCCTACAGAGAAAGTTGGCTCTCATCGGCCAACCTAACAAGATCAACTTGACTCTGACAACAATCTGACAGTTGTTTCCATCCCCTTTTACAAGGAAGAAAATAGTCCTAGACTAGCCTACCAAAGTGGTGAACGGCTAAATTAACTAGTCCTTGAATATTATGAAGCCTCATTAATGGCCCTCCATTGGCCCAGTTGTCTTCCCAAAACCTTATAGTTTCACCATCACCCAGTTTCCACTTAACGCCCCTCAGAAGCACAGTTCTACACTTCAAAATGTTATTCCATACTACAGAGCCTTTGGGGAAGTCAGATGTGAGTAAAAGGTCCTCAGGAGCCAAATTCTCAAAGTATTTAGCTCTCATGATGTTACCCCAATCCTTTCCTTTGACTAAAAGGTTCCACCCGAGCTTAGTAATAAGGGCTTTATTAAGCAGGTTCATCTTCCTTAACCCTAAACCCCCTGGGAGCTTCAGTCTGCACACTTTATCCCATCCCACAAGAGCCAGTCTCTTCTTACTTTCCACACCCATCCATAAAAAATTCCTTTGAATTTTCTCAAACCTCTCAGCTATATACTTGGTAATTTTAAAGAGAGACAAAAAGTAAATAGGAATCCCTTGAAGAGAAGCCTTAAGTAATTGGTACTTACAAGCTTGGCTCAGTAATTTTCCTTTCCACCCTACCAACTTCCTCTAAATCCTTTCCAAAATAGAATTCTAGTACTCAGGAGAGACTTCTTTCACAGTGAAGGGAAGCCCTAAATATGCACCAGGTAGCTCACCCATGGAACAACCAAGAATCCCCATAATCTTTTGATGAAGCACGAAATGGGTATTGAAGAAGTACACCTGACTCTTATCATAATGATGCATTGGCCAACCAAGGTAGCATAATCTTGTAGCACTTTTTTCCACTTTCTAGCCTCAACCACTAAAGCTGAACCAAACAGGATGGTGTCATCCATGAATTGTTGAATAGCTGTTGGAGCAGCTATTGAAGTTGGTTTAACACTGATCTCTCTAGAGTTTAACAGATAGAGGAAGCATTTGCTTAGGACTTCAGCCAAAAGGATGAAAAGGTAGGGGGACAGGGGGTCCCCTTACCTAACACCCATGTCGGCATTGAAGAAGCCCCTGGGAACACCATTCACCAAAATAGAGAATCTAACTGTAGTGACACAAACCTTAATAAGTTGTAGGAATTTACCTTGGAATCCCATCTTCCCCAAAACTGTGAAAAGGAACTCCCAAGCAACTCTGTCATAGGCTTTTGAGATGTCAAGTTTAAAATCCATTCTTGGGATTTTCTTCTCTCCGTGGAGTGGATAATTTCATGGGTTGAAATAGCATGTCAGTAATCTATCTGCTCCGCACAAATCCTTTTTGGTAGCTCCTAATAAGCTTGTCAAGGATAGGTTGTAGTCTGGACACTAAGATCTTAGAAAAAATCTTGTACACAGTATTACAAAGGCTTATGGGTCTAAAGTCCCCCATACACACAAGATCTAGTTTTTTTAGGAATAAGAGCAATGAAGGTGTGATTTAGTTGCTTCAGTAGCTTACCCATCCTAAAGAAATCCCTAGCTGCCTCAGTGACATCTTTACCCATTATGTCCCAATATTCCTGGAAGAAAGCAGGGGAAAGCCATCAGGCCCAGGGGCTTTAAAGGCACCCATATAGAAAAGACTGGCACAAACTTCTTCCTTAGTAATTATTCTGCGAATATGTGTATTATCTTCCTCATTCAGAAGAGTAGGGATGACGTCGATGAGCTCCTGATTGATCCTACTATCTTGCGCATCCAAAAAGTTCTAAAAGTAAGAAGCAACTGCTTGCCCAATCTAAGTGTCTAATTCAACCATAATTCCCTTATCATCCATTAGTTTTGTTATGTTATTTATTTTCATGTGCTTCATCGTGGACTAATGAAAGAAAGATGTGTTCCTATCCCCCTCTTTCAGGCACTACACCCTTGACTTCTGTTTCCAGTAAAGCTCCTCCTTCATCAACAACTCTTTCCATTCAATTCTCAAAATGTCTTCTTCCTTAGCAATCTCCTCTGAAGTGTCACCATCCTCTATCCTCTTTTGTAACTCCCTAAGCTTAGCATTAATCCTCCTTTTTTCATCAAATATATTCCCAAAGTTGAACATGTTCCACCCTTTAACCTTTTTCTTAACCATCACCAGCTTTTGCACTATTCTGAACTTAGGTGTTCCTTGGACATCCTCCTTCCACCAACTAGCTAATTTATCCTTAAAATTTGGGTGCTTAGTCCACATAATCTCAAATCTGAAAGGGTAGGGGCCTTTACTATTCACACCTCTCTAAGAAAGACTCAGGGGATTATGATCCAAAGTAGTTCGAGGAAAAGCTTCTATAGAATGATTGCTTATAAACTCCCAATTGGAAGAGACCAAGACCCTATCTAACCTGACTTGAATCAAATTTCTCCTCTTTCTCTGATTAGACTAGGTAAAATGGTTTCCTTCAATATAAAGATCCATAAGACCTTTTTTATTGAGAAAATTAGTCAAGTCCATCATGTTGTCAGTGTAGTCCAGGATCCCACCACTCTTCTATGAGGGGAAAAGCGGGGTGTTAAAATATCCAGCTAACATCCAGAAACTAAAGGAGTCACTATCAATCAGAGAGGATAGATGGTCCCACAACTCCCTTCTTGGGCCCCTCTGATTAGGAGCATATATATTAATCAGGTTCCAAGAATTGTTGTTAGACTCCATTCTAACCACCAAGAAGTTTTTATTTTTTTGATAATCCTTCCCTTGACAATCTTATTATTCCACATAGTGACAATTCCCCTAGAGGCACCACATGCATCACAAATAAGGTGTCCAGCATTAGGCTACATACTCATTGCAACAGCTTGAAAACCTCCACTTTTCATCTTAACTTCTTGAACCATCAAAATGTTTATTTTGTTATAAAAAATAAAGTTCTTGACTAAGAACTGTTTATGGGGGTTGTTAAGCCCCCTAATATTCCAAGATAGGATTCTCATTTGTTTGGGGCCTTCTTGGAGCCAATCTCCAAGGTCTTTTGTCTACCTATTGCAATGTCCTTATTAATTGCCTTCTATCTAGTCTCTCTTTGAGATGGTCTTCCTTGCTTAGTATCTGCTCCCACATCTAGGATCTTCTTCACAGGACCTTTGCCTTTCCTTTTAGCAGTGGTCCAACCTTCCGAGTCAGTGACACTGGAACTAGCCCCAGGAGTAAGGGTGAAGATTTTGCTACTAGGGGAGGACACACCCAGGCCAGCGTCATAGCCATCAACTTGATTACCTCCCTTAGCCACTAAAGGGTTGTTCAACCTAGAGGGTTCCACCTTCTCCACTAAAACTTCATTTTCTAGAAATTCCCCTTGATGAAGCTCCCCATCTTCCAAACCAGCGACCAACAAGGTGGTACATCCCTCCCCACTAGGAAGAGGAGAAGCCTCTAACACCACTAGGTTGGGGTGACCTTGGGTCTTTAGGACTTCCTAGGGGATAGTTTTTGCCTTATCCCTGTCAACATTGTCATTTTTTGGAGAACCAATTATATTCAGCAAATCCTCTCTAAAACTATAATCTTCCTTGGTATCAGTGGTCTACACCTCTGGAGCTGGGGTAGGCTTTCTAGCCTTGCACTAAGAGGCTAGATGACCCTTCTTATTATAGATTTGGCAAAAGGTTGTAGAATTTTCATAGATTATAGGCAGAACCCACTAGCCAAATTTAGATTCTAGAGTAATATTGTTAGGCATGACCTTGTTAATATCAACACTAATATAGAATCTAGCAAAGACTAACCTTGATTTGCTCCTAGTGGTGTTGTCGACAGCTATGAAATGCCCAAGCATATTGGCGATCCATATAAAGATCTCTTCATCCCAATACTCCAAAGGAAGACCCAGGAGTCTAATCCAAACCGGCATCCTTTTATTGAGATCAACAGCAATGTCAAATCATGGCTTCCATTTACAAAGGGATAAACTATGTTTCCCGTACATCCAGGGCCCCCCCACTAAAATAGAGGCAAGGTCTTCTCTAGCCATGAATTTGAAGAGAAACGTCTCTCCAACCATAGCACTCACAGTAACACTTCCCTTCACCCTCTATTTGACATTCGCCCATTTCCTGACCGCATCAATGTTGGGTCTGAAGGAAAAAAACTTTCCGACCAGAGCATTCTCCATAGTAGAGACAACTCTTTCCACCATGATATGCAGGAGCACAATCGCCAACCCATCAGCCGTATCATGAAATTGAGGGGAAGCATGAGTTCCCTCTATCTCCTCCCTTAAAAGGGCATTTTTCCAAGCCTTGGGTCCCAATTCCTTCTTTTGCAACGTGTGAACAGAGGACACACAGTCCTTGTCACCGAGCACGTGACCCGTAAGGTCCACACTACTATCAAGAGCTCTGGGGATAGACTCAATCCCCGAAGCAAGCCCTGAGAAGCCTTGATCCGAAGGGTCCGGGGGATCCCCTAGGTCCCTTGCAGCCATCAGAATTCAAATTCAAATTCAAAAGCAGCAAGCAGGAAAAAGTTGTAGAGAAAGCAGCTTAAACTTCTTGAATGTTGCACTCATGTGTAATGATAAGTTAAACTTAGGAGAGGTGTCTAATATTCTTACATGATAAAGTTAGGTGGAATGGTTGTACAACTACTTCACAAGGGAATAAATTAGATGAATAAATAGTCATTTTTGGTTCATATGTTGCTTGATTCCTATGAGATACATAATATAGGAAATTAGTGAGGGTAATGTAGGAAATTAATCTATCCATGTTGGGAAATCTTGAGAAGTTAACATTCATTAGTGAGGGCAAGGTCAACTAGTGTAGGAGATTTCTTTGATAGGGGAAAGAGGTAGCTCGGGATTTAACATATGGATTTAAATAGAATGAATGGTCTTTATCTAAGTTTTAATAAACTTATTGAATGTTTCACTCATGTGTAATGACACTAAACTTAGGGTCTAGGTTTATAATATTCCTACATGAGAACTAAGTGGAATGGTTGTAACTACTTCACAAAGCAAGAAATTAGATGAATAAAATAGTCATTTTTGGTTCACACGTTGCTTGATTTCTATGAGATACTCAATGCAGGAAATTAGTGAGGGAAATATAGGTAATTAATCTATCCATGTTGGGAAATCTTAGGAAGTCAACATTCATTAGTGAGGGAAAGGTCAAGTAGTGTCCTTGGTAAACCTATAGCTTGCATGTATCATGGTTTAACATAATTTCAATAAATGCAAATATGTTGATTTTAATGTCTCAACTTGATAATTTTCTAGGATCTTTCTCAAACTAAGTTTATTTATCATAGGAGAATGTGTGACCATGAATCTCATCATCCTTATTTTTCTCTTTGTAGTCTAGTTTTCTATGATAGGGGCAAGAGGTTGAGGGATTTTTAACATATATGGATTTAAATAGAATGAATGGTCTTTATCTAAGTTTTAATTTAAACTTCTTGAATGTTACACTCATGTACATAATGACATTAAACTTAGGATCTAGGTATCTAATATTCCTACATGAGAATTGGGTGGAATGGTTGTAACTACTTCACAAGGCAAGAAATTAGATGAATAAATAGTCATTTTTGGTTCACAAGTTGCTTGATTTTTATGAGATACATAATGCACAAAATGAGTGAGGGAAATGTAGGAAATTAGTGAAGGCAATGTAGGAAATTAATTTACCCATGTTGGGCAATCTAGACAACTCAACATTCATTAGTGAGGGAAAGGTCAACTAGTGTCCTTCGTAAACCTATAACTTGCATATTATGGTTTAACATAATTTCAATAAATGCAGAGATGTTGATTTTAATGTCTCAACTTGTTAATTTGCTAAGGCATTTCTCAAACTAAGTTTATAATTATCATGACCTAAGAGAATTTGTGACCATGAATCTCATTATCCTTATTTTTCTCTTTGTACTTCAGTTTTCTATGATAGGGGCAAGAGGTTGAGGTATTTAGCATATGGATTTAAATAGAATGAATGATCTTTATCTAAGTTTTAATAAACTTCTTGAATGTTTTTCATAATAATAAGCTGCAAACACAGGTACAGATCCTGATAACAAAAACCCAAAGGGCAGCAAAACAGGTCCAAGGCCACAAACAACATAGAAATAGCTGACTAGCAACAATAGTTCATAATAGTATCAAAAGGAAACCAAGTCCATACAACAGAACATAAGAAAAAACTAAATAAACAGATCTTTCCAATCATCTTTAAGAAACTTGGTCAACTCCTCCTTGTTCATGTTCTTCTCATCATTACCAACAATATGATCCTCCTGTAAAATAGTAAATGTAGTGGCTGCCCTATGGATGACCTGTAAGCAACCAGTCGCCAGCACCTTGAATTTACTTTCCATAGCTGAGAGCCAGGACTTAACCTCATCAAGCTCCTGTACAAGCTTCCTATTAGAATCATCCTCTCTGATGCTCTCCACCTCCTTATCGAGAGTCTCCAGGATCTCATGTGTAATGACATTAAACTTATGAGAGGTGTCTAATATTCCTACATGATAAAGTTAGGTGGAATGGTTGTAATTACTTCACAACGAAATAAATTAGATGAATAAATAGTCATTTTTGGTTCACACGTTGCTTGATTCCTATGAGATACATAATGTATTCAACCTAAGTGGTGAAGAAGATATAATAGTTGGAAACCTAAATGTGTTGGTATGCCATCAACTATTTTTTGATTTAAGGTAGTTTGTTGCATGAGGAAAATGATTCTAGTTACCTTGGTGAGGGACTGTGATCATGTCACAACTTTCATGAGATGTCTTCCATAAGAAGAGAAATTTTGATAACATCCTATACTCTAGTAATTTTAGAAGATTTTTGGAGGGAATTTTATCATAAAATCACCCTAACGACTATGGATATATCTCTCATACCTCATGTCAGGTAGGGTTGTACATAGCACTTTGTAGAAGGTCCTAATTTAGTGGCAAAGTGTAATCATCATTTTGGTGTTTTTAGCCTCTTGGAAGCTTGCAAGTCCTGGATGAGCATTTATGTGGAGGATGAGAGCCTTCGTGACATATTTAAGTGCCTCCACATCTCTTTGAGCATCTCAATAATCCTTGAGCACCTCTATGTCATATTGGGGCATTTTTGTGTGAACCTAGGCAACTGACAGTCAAAATTTTCAATATTTCATTTTGGGCTTAAAACTCATCATTTTTGGGATCTAACAAGTGGGTATTGCAAGATTTTATCATGCTAAAATATTCATAATCATCCTAACCCTTTATTTTTACCTTTAACAATTGTTTTTTCAGACCAAAATCACATTTTTCTGGCCTTGTTTATGGATGAACGTTTATGTACACGGATGATCATTTCCATATTTGTATAGCACCTTTGTTTCTAGGAATCATAAATCTCATTTTTACCACTTTTGGCTTATCTACCATTCAATTTTTTGACAAGGGTATATTATGTCAAAATTTTCAAAAATCTAGTTCTAACCCTTGTTTTCATCATTTTTCATAAAAAATCTCATGTTTTATGCTTGCTTTCAAACTTGAGCATTTTTGTATCTACTTGAGCACCTTTGTATGTGGACAAGCACCTCTCTAACTAGTGAAAAAATTATCAATTTATCTTACGATTAAAATCTTCTAACCCCTGAATCTAATCATTTATTTCATGTGCCTAATTATCTAACATCATTTTGTGTAGCTATTGTTGATCCAAGACAAGAAAATCAACTACTAACTTGTGTTTTATAGCACACTTGTCAAAGTATTTATCATTTTGCACTAATATTAGGATGATTTCATTTCTAAGGGGTTAATGAACTTTGTATGCTTTATTTGAATCAAGTTATAAGTGTATGCTCTCTCCTCACACCATTTGGCAACCTTGGAGATCAAAATCTTTGGCTTGATCAATCTTTTTATCATTGTTAATCTAAAGAACCTAGTGTGTGTGTGCTCTCCCTTTACGTTGAAAGATGATCTTACGGATAAAAATCACCTAGGCTTTTTTCCTCTAGCGGGCTTGCCCAAAGATTTGATCACCTTGGGGGACAACACGAACCCATGTGTTCTAGTGGGTATACAAATTGGGGAGAGAATCAAAAGACTCTCCTGTTGGGGGACATATGTCATTTTGGCTAAGCTTGCAAGAACTTTATACCTTGCAAAATGGAGGAGAGTGGGTTACCCTCTTGTACCATGCCTTAGGCATGCCTCTCATCACACAGACATTGGCCTCACACATAGGTCTTGAGTGTATCATGGATGCCCCTAGAATCCTTGTTCATCCTAGCTTAAGACCTTTTGGCCATCCTTCCTTGTGGTGCATCAAATACTAATTAGGCACAAGAAGTTACTCACACCATAGTTTCATTGTGGGGAGATAGAAATCACTTTGGGCAAGGCTTTGGACTCCAAGGTAAGGGGTGCATAGGTGGTACATGACCTTGTATTCCCTAGCTATCCATCACTTGATAAATAATATATTATGTGCCCACAAGGATTGACACTCCCACTTGACTAATCTAGGGTGTTATTGTGCTTGGCATGTTTTAATTTTTTAAAACTTGTGCACTCTCTTAATCTAAAATCAAATCCAAATCTTTTGAAAACTTGTGCTTGTTGTATGTGAAATTTATTATTTGGAAATTGCCCAAGGTCAAGCAATCAGTAATCACCTTCTAATCATTCATCTTCCTCCAAATCTAAATTATCCACCTCATCCTAATCCAAATTCAAATCCAACCTATCCTAATTATTCTCTTAATCATCTTAATCACCCTATCCACATCATCCCAATCTATCCTAATCCAATCCTTAATCCATTATCATCTAGGACCCTAATCCAAATCAACTTGCCAAATCAAAGCAAGGTCCTTATCCTAATCCATTAAATCATTCTATTCACCTAATCATCTTCCTAATCACCATCATTATCCCTAACCAAATCCCATCATTGAGCTTAATCAAGTCCTCCAGCATTATAATCACTTCCTAATCCAATCCTTAGTCTATCATACTTAATCCATTATCATCATCATGATCCACTTTCCTTAATCCAATCTCATTCCAATCGTAATCATCCCATCTCTAATCTTAATCCAATACATTCTTCCTAATCATCTCCATCATCATCCTAATCCAATCCCATTATCCTAAATCATCTCATCCATTACCCATCCCTAATCTTATCCATTATCAACCTAATATATTCATCCTTAATCATCATCCCCTAATCTAATCACCCCTAAACACATTATCATCTTAATCCAATCTCCTCTTATCCACTTAATCTCCTTTCACACCATCATCCTAATCTAATCCAATTATCACTCATCCAAAATCAATTATCCGTTACCCATCTATCCATCCCCAATCAACATCCAATCCCAATCCTTAATAAATAAATCATCCCTTGAAAATTAGAAATTGGTTAAGGAATTAACCCCCTTCAACCTTATCCAAATCCTAATCATAATCCATCCAATTTCATCCAAACCTTTAATCATAATTCCCCCAAATCATCATCCAAGGGTCCTAAACATAATCCCTAATCAATCACCATAGATCTCCATCAAAACCCATCAAATTCAATCCCTAACATCAACCTTGAGGCCCTATTTTCACAAACAAGCATCTCTATGCATGAATAAGCACCTCTATTTCCAAACAAGCACCTTTTTTCTAGACAAACACCTTAGTTCCTACTTGGGTGCCTCTGCATCTAAACAAGCGTCTATGTAAACAAGCGCCTCTATAAAACTGAAGCACCTTTGTAATCTACTCATGCACCTTTGTCACAAGCCAAATCATCCCCATCCCCCAAATCAAACATCAAAGGGCCCTTGGCCTAATCAAATCCAATTCAATCCAACCATCCACGAGCCTTAGGCCTAATCAAAATCAATCCCAATAATCCAAATCCAATCATCGTCAAGTGTCATATATCGTTGACCTTGATCAATCGAAATCAAATCATCTAATCCAAGTATAAGTGTCATATATCATTGACCTTGATCAATCGAAATCTAAGGTCACTTTGATATCAAAGAAAATATTAAGTCCCAAACCTTGGAAAATCAACATCATCAAGTCATCCTACATCATATCATCTAAAATTCAAGCCCAATAATGAATCCATTATATAATTCTAATGATGATGATAGTCTTGTTGACCAAGACTAAATTGAAAACCTTGATGAAATCATTTCAAGAAAGCTTGCCATAAACAACCCTCGCCGATCTACAAATATGCAAGAACCTTATGAGCATGTATTGGCTCAAGCTATGTCTCCATGCCTAATTGCATACCTTATGGTAATCCTTATGCTACCCTTGACAAGGGAAATCCATTCTATCCTCCATCTATATCACAACACTTATCCTTGTATGAGGTCCCCGTCACCTCCACCTCTTATCCACATCCTTCATCCCCTCATCAACCACATCCTTCACATGCCCTTATCTCACCTATCCAAATCCATCATATCATTATCCACCGACCCAACCATCTAATTCTCTCACTACATCCAAATAATGATTCTCAAGTTTTCTCCAAGGACTCTTAGCTAAGAATATTGAGCAAAACCACAAACACAAACTTGTGGATTCATGCCACCCCACTCATCCAAATCCACCCAAATATTTCATTGATGATGTCATATGTGAGGCCCAGCCATTAGGTAACCCTAGTCGTGCTATGCATGGGTAATGGTCCTAGTAAAACTCTAATTAGTTTAGGGGTTTGTATGCAACTTATACTCTTTTGACTCATGGATTTCATATCAATAATGTTGTCATCATAGATATTTAGTTTTTAATTTATTTCATGATGATTTTTATGCCATTTTGAAGAAATGACAAATTTAGTATAGATAGTAATTTACAAATATTGAGTTCTATAATGTTAACTAGAGGATTGTAATCTTACTAATCTTTGATGTTGGTTTATGTTGTGTTGTTGATATGTGAGTTTGGACAAATTTCATTTCCAAGTATGTGAACTTAATTGAATTAATTAGCAAGTAAATAGTTTATGTATATTTTTGTACTTGGCTATATAACCTATAGACATGCTAATGTTTTCACTAAGTGCGCAAGTGGTTACAATCGCCAAGGGAGAAAGGGAGAATCATTAGGTCCCCCAAATTGTGGAGCCTTGTGATCTCCAAGTGTATTTTGATTAAGTGTGGGCCATGTTATTGTGTTAAGTGTCTCTATTGCATTTCATTTCATTTTAACTTTATTTCAATATGTTTAGTGTTAATGTACAATGTTATCTTATTGTCTCTATCATATTTTATTTCATCTTAAAATTTATTTCAATATATTTAATGTTATTGTATAAGTGTCCCTATTGTATTTTATTTTATTTTTAACTTTATTTCAATGGGTTTAATGTTTATGTGTACTTATATGTGTTTAAATGAGAGTAGAAGTGTAAAACTCGGATGGAAACTTTCAGCCAACTTTTTATGAGTGTAAAAATTGAATTTTTGTTTTGGGAAGTCATCTTTGGGACCCCCAACCCAAGTACCTATGGGTAGGGTACTTGGGAAAGAGTGTGGTCTGTATTTGGGGATTTGTGGTGTATTTTAGGAGCTCTTGAAAAGAGCAAACACCCATAAAAATGCATGGGTGCTTTTCCCAAGAAATACAAGGTCAAACCATGACCTTCCAAATGTATTGAATGGGGAAATGGACCATTCCTTTGGAAGAAAGCCATGTGAACTCACATGGATAGTCATTTTCCTTGATGTGATGGGTGAAAAGTGGATACATGGGTTAGATGGGTGCCAATTGTCTCCATCTTATAGAATGGAGGAGATATATGTCATGCCCACCCGTACATACATGTACATACAAGCATAAACACAATGCAACTATTTTTTCTTTTGAAATAATATTATACTAAGAGTTACATTACTTGCATTCCTAAGCGAAAGTGGTAACTCATTAACACCTTCGAGTGACTAGGCAATAATTAAACACAACTTGAATATAAGTTTTCAACTAAGTATCTAGCTTTAATTTAATTAATAATTAATTAAATGCCTCTTTATCTCATATCGTAATTAATCTATAAGATAAATTAAAATTCTGTCCAAAAATAAATTAACTACAATAAATTATTTACTTAATTAAAAAGACATTTATAATAAAGTTTATATCCACAATATTTTTAAAGGGTAAATAAGTAAATAATGGTAATTAATTAGTAATTATCTCTATACATGATATAATACTCAATAATTAATTAAATAATACTTACTAACTAAATATTCTAATTATTTAGATTATTTACCAATTGAATAAAGCTTGCTAAATTTTATATTCTAATATTTAAAAATGTACAAATAAAATATAAATGTCCACACCTAACAATTAAATTAATTAGTTATTTTATAGAAAAAAATACTTAAATTAAACCACATCCCTAAATTAGTAATAAGAATCATTCTTCCCTATTCAGTAGGGAGTTGAATCCACACCTTAAAAATAAATAAATGAAATTTATGTCAACAAAATAACAATTTATTCACACATTTTTCTATGGAAATATAAATGTTAATTTAAATTTTAAAAAAATGTTATTTCAAATCTATTATCTAATCATTTAAATAAAATAAGATTAGAAATTTAATCTCAAATCTAAATTTAAAATAAAATAAAATTTAAAAAGCAAGAGATAAATAAATTCAATTAAAATATTAGAACTTAATAAATTTTAAATCTTAATATTAATTTAACCCTTGACAAGAATTTTTATCATAAAAGCATATCTAAAAATTAAATCAAATTAAATACCATGTCACCTTTTTTAAAACTAAGTGGGCTAAATTATAGGAACTTATTACACCATAAATTATAAATTATTAGAACTTGCTAAAATAATTAATAAGCATGTAAATGCTTTCCTTCATGCTCTAACTTAATTAAATTATATAAAATAACCAAATAATCTTAAATTTAAAGGTCATCTAAATGATAGTTGACTAGCATCATACAAAAATCCAACTTCTATATTTTTAATTAATTAAAGTATGAAAAGCTTAAATATTATATTCCAAATTAAAAATAACAATTAATTTCATAGATGCTGGGAAGGCAGATGAGACGGGAGGTTCAGAGATGGGTGGTGTGATGGAGAATGATGGCCCTAGCCTATTCCTGGAGTTGAATATCCCTGATTTTGAGACTGAAAATTCTTCTAAGTAGGAGGATAACTAGGACGCCAAAGATGGTGAAACTAGTACTAGGGAGCGACGTGCGATTGAAGCCTTGAACACCAGAGTAACGGAATTGGAGAAAAAATTTTAAATCCTTGCTCGATTTGCACCTAAAGTTATGCACAGATCAACAACCACGTTGGATGTCCTGCAAGACATGGAATTCAACAAACATGGCATCGAAAACAAGAAGATGAAGACTCACTGAAGACTGGGGCTATATCAACAAGAAGAGGAGCTATATCAATTCCTCACTGAAGACTGGGGCTAGTTATTCAACTAGCCCTTGGTGTTTTTCTCTCTGTTATTTTTTGGTGGTTGGTTCATTGTCCGTTGGTTGTCAGTCCATTGTTCCTAGTTGTTTTCTTTTTTAGTTGGTTTAGTGTTTCTATCCTAGACTCTGTTGTCTATGATGCGCGCTCATTGGGTTGTTTTGTAATGGGATCAGCACCCTAATTTTTCCGCTTATCATAATAAAAAACAACTAATTTCATAGAGGCAAGAAATAATCAAGTTTAAATAAAAGCACATGATTTAGTTTTAATATAAAACCATGTTTCTAATTTTAAACACATATTCTTCTCATATAAACAATTCTATTTTTTTTTATTAAATTAATGGCCCATTATTTCAATTAAATATAGTTGGGTACAAAATAGGAGCCCACTAACCACTAATTTAAAAGATTAGTAAAACTGATTAGTAAAACTTTCTTAAATAGATTAAAAGCATATAAAATCGTTTCTTTACACTAATTCTTCATTTCAACTCAATTTATTTTTATTTTTGTTGTGCAGGCTTCCATGAGTAATAAGAAATATGAGATGAGGTAATTTTCTTCATACCTCTCTTGGATCTACTCCTTAAATTGATCATTTTTTTGGCTTCTAGATTTTTTTTATTTTTTATTTGCTTATTCTATAATATGGTGATGATTAGTTGTTTTTGGGTTGCATGCAAGAGATTTATATAAGTTTTGAGAGGGTCCAAAGGGTTATATTTTGCAAGTCCAGGAAAAATCTAGATTCAAGGAATAACCCTTTGCTTGTTTCCTTTTTGTAACCCACCAATCTTCTGTTGAAATAAAAAAAATATTATTTATAGATAGTATTGGTTTTGGTTTCAAATTTATAATTATATCTATGCACTGATAATAATATTATGAAAGATCAATGAAGATATATATATATAAATTTGCATATACACATTTTCATATATATATATATATATATATAAAAGAACACATAAACAATCCCTTTTTAATAAAATATACATTCTTATATGTGTTTTTATAGATTAGTAAGAGAAGTTATATTCATATAGTTTAGATATTTATAATTATAACATGTATATAAACATATATACAAGGATCTACATACATCTTATCTACAGATTGGAAAACATTATAGAAGAATGTAAATCTCACTACATAGTTTTACTGTTTATTAATTTTCCTAAATTTTTCCTTGAACGAATAAGTGATAATAAATTTATACAACTCCCATAAATTAAATTTTCTAATGCTGGAAATGGATAGAAAGATTCCCTCAATTAATTTACCTACAACGTATTCTCTTAACTAAATTTTCTACCTACAACAAGTGTATTGCACACTAATTCCCTGGACAAGAAGAAGGGATTTCCTGGACAAGAAGAAGAATCCCATCACGCATCTCATAGTAAGGGAACAAATAAATTTAGTTTTATGTTCATACATATATAATTGAAAAATATAAAGTACAAATCAAAATCTCAGGTACAAATATGAGTTATTAGGTCTTGTTGTTCAACCAAGTTAAATCTGAAAACTATCATTGTTCAAAATGCTTAAACAATACATATAATCACTTCAACAACCATACATAATCTATCAATTTACATTGGTAAAATTTCTTCCAGATATGTAGGTAAAAGGATGTTATAGGTTGACTACAAGTTATAGATCTACATCAATGGGATGACATTTTTGTTAGTGTAGGTTTTTATTTTTCTAGAGGGTTATTTATTTTTCCTATATTCCTAGGTTTTTCCTACACTTCTATTAATCTCGCTTAGGTTAATAAAGCATGTCTTATTAGGTGAGTGGTTACGAGGTGTCACCTTCCTATATGTGAGCATCCATTAACTATCTTGGGAAGATACTTTGCTATCTTTAGTCTGATAGATGGTTGCTCCTGATTGGTCGGTGTTGCCACCTCCTCCCTCTTCCTAGTCTATATAAGCATGCTACCTGGCTTGTATTTGGCATCCTTAGCTTTTGCATCCTCTTAATGCTATTTTGCTTCTAGCATTTGCATTATTCTCTTGGAGACTAACTCTGTGTTGCTATTTTGATTTCGTATCATTTGCATTCATAGTTTAGATATCTATTCTTTGCACTAGTTTTCTAGGTTAATAATCTTTTCAAATTCTAACATGGTATCAGAGCCATTCTATGTGCAAGAGTAGATTTTAGTTTCCATATTTGAGAGATTCGAGATTCGGGGGGGTAATAAATCTTATTACAGTTTTTTAAAAAACTCAATATGCTCTTCTCTTGCATCTTCAGATGATCTTGAGAATCAGAAAAGTTTGATGGAAACTTTTTTAATCTCTAGGGTTTGCACATGTGTTTTATGAAATTTTGGTGATTGCAACATTTCTGGTTATACTGGCAACATTTCTGGTTGTTCCAACACGTCCAAGAGGCTTGAGAAAGTCAGATTTGGCTTTCGTTTCACCGAAATCGGAGATCGTCATACACAGTTACAGAACTGGGGTTTCGAGCACAAATCTGACAACTAGCTTGCATATTTGGTCTTTTGAATCAATATTGCAGGTTCTAGCATCTGATTTAGCCTTTGCATGTCATTTTTTGGTTGCTGGGGTCATTTTTTGTAGCTAAAGGCGTTCTGTTTACACTGGATCAACATCTTCTGTATATCTGCAAGAAAAATCCCTTCTGCGTTTTGTTCGCAGCACAGAAAAACCATCTGGGTATTTTTCCATTTTTGCATATAGTCTATATATCTTACAGAAATGCACTCAAAAAGCTACAGCAGGACCCCTCTCTGTTGGCAGTTGCAGTTTTGAAAGCAGTTTTCAAATGCTTCGTTCTTTCTCATACGGATTCCTTTTCCCATGAATGTTTTTTTGATTTTGGCTATTTTTTCGTGCTCTATGCACTAGCGCAGACGTTTTTTGATTTTGATGCCAAGATTTTTCAGAAATTGTAGATTCTCAGTCGTGACATTACACAGTTCTTATTTTGGGAACTTCAGAGGATCATAACTTTCACATACGACCTCGTATCGAGGCGATTCTTTTTTTGAAAGTGCATGATTTTTTGATAAAATCGTAGTGGTGCTATTTATTTCTCTGAGTATTGTGCTAAAGTTGTATTTTTAGCATATGCTCTTCGTGAGGGTTTTTGTAATGCATTGAAATCAAGACCACTTAGTATTTCTTGCTAGTGGTAGTTGTAAACGCACTAATATAAAGTGTCAAATCATATTTTCTTGGGGGGGTTCTTTGATTGAGTGAAAAGGGGCAATTGTCTTGGTTGGGTTCTCTTCTTTTCAGCATTTCTTCTCTGCATTTCTTCATCATGGATCAAACAAATCTGCCCATCCTAACTCCATACAATTACTTTGAGTGGAAATCACGCATGACAATTCACTTAAGGAAAGCTGGATTAAATAGGATAACTATGGGACTTGAAACTGAACCTGCTAAAGATGAAGATAAGCCTAAGTGGTTTAACAAATGTGATGAGGCATATGGAACATTGTGTTTGTTTGTTTCTCCTGATTTGCTCTTTCACATTGAGTCTTTGAATACACCAAATAAAATCTGGACAAAGCTAGAAACACTATTTGGCACACAAGATTCAATGAGGGGTCATATGTTGGAAAATGAACTAATTAGTTTAAGTCTAGGCAATTTCAACACAATCCAGGATTTCTTCACTAAATTGAAATCACTAAGGCTGCAGTTAAAACAATGTGGAATTGAAAAGAAAGATGAACAACTGATTCTTAGTATTCTCTCTAAGCTAAGTTCAGAATATTCTGTGTTTGTTTCTACTTTCTATGCTACTAAGGGTGCACTTGGTACTCAATTCACCATGCCATCTTTAGATGATTTTGCTGTCAATCTCACTCGGGAACAGGACAAGCTAATCCAGATGGGCACTCTTAATTCCTCTAAGTCACATGCCTTGGCTGCCAACCAAGGCACAAAAGAACAAAAAGGACAAAGTAGTAACAACAATAGTAAGGATAAGAAACAGAAGAATAGCAAGGAGAAGAAGGATCAGATAACGGTTGCTTCAAAAGCAACTAATGAGACCCAATTTTCCAAGGGCGACAAGCCTAAGAAAGAGAGGGTCCAATGTGCCTATTGTAAAAGACCCGGTCATGATGAACATAAATGTATGAAGAAACAAATTGATCACTTGACACACATTCTTGAGAAGAAGAATATAAGTGTTCCTTGGTCTATCAAACAGAGTTCTAATTAGGGGTCTAACAAGGCAAAAGAAAATAGCAAGGGGAAAGGAAAGGGCAAGGCCCTTGTTACAGTTGCTTCTTCACCATCCACTTGGGTTCTTGATTTGGGTGCTTTGCACCACATGGCTTCATCTAAGGAAGAACTTGCATCTTTGGAGCCGTGTATTATGCCTTCTATTTTGACGGGTGATAACACTCCTGTTGAGGTGTGTGGGAGAGGGTCTGTTGATGTGGGGGATGTCACATTCCATGACGTTCTTTGTGTGCCCTCATTATCAACTAATCTCCTATCGGTATACCAGATCACTCACACAGGTTCAGGCAAGTGGGTTGAGTTCACTCCTGATTCGGTGGAGATTCGTGAGTTGCACAGTGGTTCTACAGTTGCAGTTGGGAGAGCAGATCATAAGTCACGGCTCTATCTATTTTCTCACTTTGTTCCTAATCCTCCTTTGACTGTTTTGCTCACTCATTCTAATGATGTGAGTAGATTATGGCATGAGTGGTTTGGCCATCTTAACTTCCACTACTTGCAACAGCTCAACCAACAGAGCATGGTCACAGGGTTACCTTCAGTTCAGTTTCCAAGTGGTGTTTGCCAAGGTTGCATTCTTGGTAAGCATCCTAAGGAAAAGTTTGACAAAGGTAAGGCATGGAGAGCTTCACAGATACTAGAGTTAGTTCACAGTGATTTGGCTGGTCAATTTTAGCATCCTTCTTTCAACAGGGCTAGATATGTCCTCACATTCATTGATGACTTTTCTCGATATACTTGGGTATACTTTCTCAAACAGAAGTATGAGGTATTTGATCACTTTCAGGACTTCAAGATGTTTGTAGAAAAGCAATCCTAGAAAGCCATCAAAGTTTTGCGCACTGACAATGGTGATGAGTATGTCAACCATCGGTTTGATAGGTTTTGCACTTCAGAGGGGATTGATTTGCAGCATTCAGTTCCATACAATCCTCAGCAGAACGGTGTAGCAGAATGGAAGAATAGGTCCTTGAAGGAAATGGCGAACTGCATGATTCACTCGAGATCTCTTGCACCATAGTATTGGGAAGAGGCCATTAACTATGCTTGTTATATCCAGAACTGTGTTCCTCACCAAGCCTTGAAGGGAATCGCTCCTTTTGAAGCTTGGAGCGGTCGGAAACCATCAGTTAAACCCTTTCAAGTTTTTGGTTCTCCTACATGGGCCCACATTCTTGCAGAGAAACGCAAGGCCTTGGATCCACAAAGTAGACCTTGCATATTTGTAGGTTATCCTGATGGTGTGAAGGGTTATCGATTGCTCCACCCTACTACACATGAGTTGTTCATTGAGAAGAGTGTTCAGCTTGAGGAGGGCTCTTTGAGCTCACTTTCTATCACTTCTCCAGCTCCTACTTTGACATTGGAGTCACTTGGGATACATGACAGATCTTCTAATCAGTCATATTCACCTGAGCAGTCTTCTACCTCCACTTCTGATGCAGAGAGTGATTTAGAGGACTCACCTTCTTCCTCTCCTAGTCATCATTCAAAGGTTGATGATTCTCCTCCAGATTCTCCATCTTCTGGTCCACTCTAGGCTAGACAGACCTTGCAGTCTGTAGGTGATTGAGTTGGGGATCCATCAGACACCAGGCGGACTCGTTCACAGTTCCAGGATGCTCCACATATCTTCATTGCTATTGCCTCAGATCCACAGTCTTTTCATGAGGCTTCTAGTATTCCTGAGTGGGATACAGCTATGCAAGAGGAGTATAGTTCCTTGATGAGGAACCACAATTGGGATCTTGTCCCTCTTCCTAAGGGAAGAAAACTTGTTCGATGTAAGTGGATCTATCAGACAAATTTTGGAACAGATGGGTCGGTTGACAAGCATAAGGCTTGCTTGGTCGCCAAAGGATTCTCCCAGGTTCCTGGGATTGACTACTCTAAGACTTTTGCGCCAGTTGCCCGAATGAATTCCATTTGACTTGTTCTTGCCATTGCTGCAGCTAATCGTTGGAAAGTACACCAAATGGATGTGAAGAGTGCTTTTCTTCACGGTGACCTTCAGGAGGAGATCTACATGGAGCAGCCACAGGGGTTCCTTAAGGACTCTTCACTTGTGTGTCGTCTTCAGAAGTCTCTCTATGGCCTCAAACAGGCTCCTCGGGCCTGGTATGCCAAGATGGACTCATTCCTTCTATTAGTTGGGTTCACTCGGTGCCATTCTGATCCCAATGTCTACATTCTGCAGCAGGATGATTCACTCCTATTTATGGTTTTGTATGTTGATGACTTGCTGATCACAGGGAGTTCTTCATCCACCATTGGGGCTGTCAAAACTGCCCTTCATGACAGGTTTTTGATGACTGACTTGGGCTTGTTGCATTACTTTCTCGTGATTGAGATCTACCAGTTTGCTTCCGGGATCACCATCAACCAGTCCAAGTATGCTCTAGATTTGCTCTCGAGGTTTCATATGGTTGACTGTAAGCCTGCTCCGACTCCCTTCCTTTCTAGAGTCAAACTTGAGGCTCAGTGTTCTTCTCCACTTGTTGATGGCACTTTATACCGACATCTTGTTGGGAGTCTCATTTATCTAACTCATACGAGACCTGACATTTCATATGCTGTAGGCATGGTCTCTCGATTTATGTAGGAGCCTCATGAGCTTCACTGGAAAGTAGCCAAGCGGATCCTTCACTACATTCAGGGTTCTCACAGTTTTGGGATTCACTATGCAGTGGGCATTGAGCTTGACTTGGTGGGCTACACAGATTCAGATTGGGCGAGCGATTCTCAGGAGCGCAAGTCTACTTCAGGTTACAGCTTCTCACTTGGTTCAGGTCCTGTTTGTTGGTTGAGCAAGAAGCAGCCTGCTATTGCTCTATCTTCTACTGAGGCTGAGTATCGGGGGGCTATGAATGCCGCCACTAAGGCCATTTGGCTTCAAAATCTTCTCACTGAGTTTGGTATCCAGATCAGACGGTCATCAGTCATATTTTGTGACAACCAGAGTGCCATTCAGATCTCACAGAATTTGGTCCATCATCAGCGGACCAAACACATAGAGGTCCACATGCACTACATCTGGGAGCTCATCCATGGCCACGTCATCGACCTTCGCTACTATCTAACTTCCGAGCAGGTTGCTAATATCTTCACCAAACCCTTCACTCAGAGCAAGTTCCTTCATTTGTGAGCTTTGCTGGGGGTGCAGGATGCTTCATCTTCTGGGGGGTTTCTTCCTCTCACTCGGAGTCCTGACTCTCTCTACTTTTGGGGGGCTCTCTTCTCTCTCTCTTTGGGGGTGAATTTTATGTACATGGGTACCTCATCAGGCTTGATTTGCTGGGACCCATTTCTACATCCACCTAAGCTTCGCTTATGGGGGGTGTTAGTGTAGGTTTTTATTTTCCTAGAGGGTTATTTATTTTTCCTATATTCTTAGGTTTTTCCTACACTTCTATTAATCTTGCTTAGGTTAATAAAGCATGTCTTATTAGGTGAGTGGTTACGAGGTGTCACCTTCCTATATGTGAGCATCCATTAGCTATCTTGGGAAGATACTTTGCTATTTTTAGTCCGATAGATGGTTGCTCCTGATTGGTCGGTGTTGCCACCTCCTCCCTCTTCCTAGTCTATATAAGCATGCTACCTGGCTTGTATTTGGCATCTTTGGCTTTTGCATCCTCTTAATGCTATTTTGCTTCTAGCATTTGCATTACTCTCTTGGAGACTAACTCTGTGTTGCTATTTTGATTTCGTATCATTTGCATTTATAGTTTAGATATCTATTCTTTGCACTAGTTTTCTGGGTTAATAATCTTTTCAGATTCTAACAATTTTCCCATATACATGGCTCCAACAAATATTTACAAATTTGGAAGAAAACTTCCTCTATTTCCACATATTATAGACTCTCACAATGAGATATTGTAGAATTTAAAAGAGTGAACAATAATCTCCTAGTAACAATATCATCTCACACAACTTCAAATTTGCAATACACCAAAACCAAAGGCCTCACATGGCCAAGGTTAGCTCACCTCCCAACCATGGAACTTGCAAGCAAGTCCACCCCTGAGCTAAGAGGCTCCCAAGAAACTGGTTTATACAACACAAATCATATACAACCATCACAAATCTACAACTACCCATGAGGCCAACACACAAATGGATCTTCATAAGATCCATAATCAAGTAGTTGCTCCCCATATTTACCTCAATGTTCATCACCCAAAATACATAATCATCACAATACAAATACATCATAATATACAGACTTCCATCTCCACAATCTAACCACCACAACACCATAAGCACTCAAGCCCAAAATATATCACAGCTATAAACAATTACTTCCATCTCCACAATCCAACCACCACAACAACCACATAGCACTCATGCCCAACACATACAACATAATTTTTTTCCCAAGAGAGGATCCACATCTCTCTCAACCCAAACACATGGGTGGATCTTAAAACACAAGTGGGAAGATCAACACCCAACACAACTCATACCCCTAAATGACCATAATACATAAAAACAACACCAAAGGGGGTTTTCACACACAAACACATGAAGGTCTCAGAAAAATTAGCAACTTATTTATTTATTTTTAAACCACAAATAACATTACTTCATTTTAAAGATGACATAAAAGTCTACCTCTATGCTTCAACCAAGTTAGGTGAAGCCTTGATCCAATTTCTGCTAACCTTCCTCTCTCCCAAACTTTCAAGTTCTTCTAAACCCTTGTCTTCAAAATAGAAAGTTTTCAACAACATAATGACAACCCCCACAAAAACTTCAAGAAGGGATTAAATAAAAAACAAACGTCTAGATACAATGAATCTAGAGATAGGTTTTACTTTGCAATTTTAAATTAAATTTTTCCTCCAATATCTCATCGCCTATATTTCAAGGCACTTTTCAAGGATTTAGATGCTTCTAAAATGCTTTTTAAACCTTCAAACATAGGCCCCACTCATAGGTTATCACAATAGGGGTTTAATTTTTCACAAATAATAAAGAAAATAATATTTTATGGTCCCTAAAACTTCCTCTTAAGTTCAAATCTAAGATTTGACACTTAAGGGAATTTGACCACACCCAACTTAGGTAAATAAAAATATATAATAAAAATTTTAATTAACACTATCACACCCACAACATTTTTACACATGAAAACCTTTGTCCTTTCCTAGGTTAAGTCTTAGGTACACTAGGGAAACACAACAGTGGTTTTTTAACCTGCGCACTTGCACACAAATGTTAATACATCCAAAATAATAGCCGAAGCAACATTAATAATAATATTAACATATGTATCATAAATATTTAATAAATTAATAATATTATTATAATTAAATGAAAGATCAACACATTTAATCCATCATCTAGATCATACTAATACAAAACCATATAACCACTTCCTATTTAACCCGATATGATATAGATTAGACATACACAATTATGTTCATTGAAATCCATAATATAACAATAATTAAAATTTGTAAATTATAATCCAACCAAATACAATTAATTTCATAATCAATAATTAACCTTGTCATCATCAATAATACATAAAATTATATTTCACACTTTCCTTTCCAAATCCCATAATAATAAAAATTCATCATCACATAATTGGATTCATACAAAAATTAAATCAAAATGAAAAGATGAAAATGTATACTTCTAATTCTATCATATCGATAATGTGAGTAAATCTTAATTACTAATTAACTAAATCAACATAACCAACTAATAAAGGCCACTAATCTATCCATAACATTACTATCCACTGAAATCCATGATCATAATGAAATATAATAAGTAAGGCCCTGAATAATCATAAAACATGCAAGCCTATCCAAATACA
This sequence comes from Cunninghamia lanceolata, assembly GCA_027924645.1. Lineage (NCBI taxonomy): Eukaryota > Viridiplantae > Streptophyta > Pinopsida > Cupressales > Cupressaceae > Cunninghamia > Cunninghamia lanceolata. The sequence continues at coordinate 551,385 of BSBN01000056.1, forward strand.
ATAATTACAAGGACGAATGGACCTCACAAAATACATAGAACTCCTGTATAATCTCATTTTTGGCCTTGTGAGAGGGAGTTTTTCTCAATTCTAGTTTTGGGTTCTTTTTTTCCTTTTTCTTTTGATGGGAGTTTTTGGAGGATGGGAGAAGAACATATATGTTCTTTTCCTTTCAGTTTTTTTCAGTTTTTGGGAAGATGTATTTTGGGGGAAATCATGGAGGCTTAGATGGAGGCTACCCAAGGGAGAGGGAAGGGAGGATTCAAGTAGAAGAAGGGCCTCTAGTCTTCTCCTTGATTATATTGAAAGGTAATCTCTTCCTCTTTTGATTTTTTGTTGCATATTGTGTTTGTTTTGAAGTTGTGGGGTTTGTGTGTTACTACAATTGGTTTATTAAAGGACAAAAACAAAAAAATGTGTCTTCTTCATGAATGTGAATAGAATATACCACATCCTTGCATTGTGTAAGTTTTGGAATGGTAATGTGTGTGAATTATTTCTTGTGGGGGGGCCTAGTTGATTCTCCTAGCTCAGGGGTGGATTGCTTGTGCAATCTTATGGAAGGGAGGTGAGCACTCCCCTTGGAAAATCGTGTTCTTCATAAAGTGGAGTGTGGACTAGAGGGATTAGACCCTATCTGTACAACTTTAAATTTGTATTTGTAAAATAGTGTATGATTGTAAAAGTATATTATTTGGGATAGTTACAATAGTTTTAGGTCAGGAATAAAGAATGAACCTTGTATTTGTATGTTATTCAAAAAAAAGGGTAGATGAGTGAACTATATTTGAAATAACATAAGTTTAGATACATATTTAGACATAAACTGACCCAAAATTTTAAATATGATAGTATGGTAAATCTAAAGCATTGATTTGATTTGCTCTCATTTGTGAATGCTTACACAATGATTGGTTCTAGGGAAGGAATTCACAATAGAAATGAACCTTTTTTTAAGAATGTGGTGAGATACTAGACTAAAACAAAGAAAATACTTCTAAAACTAAGGATCTTCTATGTCTTCTACTATCTCTTTCTAGAAAAGTGTCCATGCTTCGACCTTGCTCTCTCTGGACTTGGTTGACCCTTCCTTTGAAAACTTTTAGTCATTGTTTCCTTTCCCACATTGTTGGTTAGGGCATTTGGTTGTTGATCTTCTGCCACATTCATTCTCTACTAAGGGCATAACACAAACAATATGAGATTTTAGGGCTCCCCTGTGCTTTAATGTTTTTCCTTATTGTTTCATTTCTTCTTAATAATATGTGTCTATTAGTAATAACAACTTCACCGTATAAAGGAGTGATTTATTGTCTCCAAACAAAAGTTTCTCTGCAACTTTTCCCACTTCTGTGCTATTTGAATTTGGTACTATGTAGGAATGGGAGGTGACAGTTTGGGTGGGACGTGATCCAGCCCCCTCCCTTGACTCTTAGAGATTCTGCTACTGGCACGAGTTGTCGGGGGGATCTCATGAATCTGCCCTTGAAACAAGGATTGAAAAAGTGGAAGGAGGCACTTGTTGGAGATGTGCCTAGTGGGGCAGTAGCTCTAGTAGTATTCTGGTTATATCTGAGTCTGAATGGGCTAAGGCTCTTAAGCTTCTAGACTAGACTGTTTTATGGGTTGTAGCCTCAATGGAAAACACCTTGGTGGGCAAATTTTTTGCCTTCAGACCCAATATTGATTTGGTCTGACGCTATATTTCAGCCAAATGGGCTCTTAAGGGTAGTGTTTCTGCCAGTGCTATGTTGGGTGGTATGTTCTTGTTCAAGTTTACTTCCCAGGAGGACCTCCTATGGATCTTGGCTAGGGGTTCCTGGATGTATGGGAAGCAATCGCTTTCCTTATGCAAATGGAAGCCAGGCTTTGACCCTAAGGTAGATCTTGGTCAGTTAGCTCCCATTTGGGCGTGGCTGCCAGGCTTCCCCCTAGAATACTGGGATGAGGAAATTTTTGCCTAGATAGGCAACACATTTGGAGATTATGTGATGGTGGACAAAGTCACCAAATATAAGGCGAGGCTTGTTTATGCTCAGCTCTGTGTCAATGTTGATGTTCTTAAGACCTTGCCCACTTCTATTATTTTGGAATCCAAATATGGGACGTGGACTCAGTGCATCCTGTACAAGAACTCCAAAGTTTTTTGTCAAAACTGCATGAAACCTGGGCACGTTTTCACCCAATACAGGGCCCCTAAGCGCCCCTCACCCCAGGTGGTGGAGCGGGGTGCCTTGGGTGAGAACTCGGAGGAGTATCCATTTAAGGATGACATCCTAAAAATTATGGAATCACTCCCTGCCTCTTCGGAGAAGAATGATTCTGAGATGGCTCCGAAGGAGGTGCCCCTGCAGGAGGTGGTGGAGACTACATTGCCTATGGTGGCTATCTAAGAGATGACTAAAAATGGGTTGGCCCACGAAGAGGTGGAACATGAGCCAGATGAAGTCTCTAAATTGATGGATGTGCCCCATGAGGTTTCTATTACCAGCTGGGTATGGGAGGATCTGGAGGAGGGGGAATTTACTTCAGCCTTTGGGGGCCAGAAGGAGGTTTCCCAGAAGAGTACAATGTAGGAAATGCATAGCCCAGGTGAGAATTCAGGTCCCCTTGTGAACTTCTCCCCATCCCTGGGTGCTGGGACTAGCAAGGGCTTGGAGGATCAAGAGGGTTGGACCACTAGGAAAAAGAAGGGGAAAGGAAGTAGTAGAAAGACAGCCAATGTTGGGGGGATAGTAGCAGGGGCAGACCCCCACACATGAAGACCAGATAGAGGGAGATAGAACTGGAAATTGCTAAGGGTAAGAAAACCACCTTATTGGCCCCTCCTAGAAAGACAAGAAATGAAGATCATCTCATGGAACATTAGAGGGCTCAATAGTCCTCAGAAATAGTTGCTAGTTAGGAATTGCATTTTTAATAATAAAGTTGATATTCTCCTACTTCAAGAGATCAAAATGACGGAGGAGAATTTCAAGCTTGTTGTAAAAAAGATCTAGCCTAGTGCGAGTTATGCTATTAGTGGAGCCCAAGGAGCTTCAGGAGGTATTGCTACTATATGGAACCATAATCTGGTAGGGAGCATGATTTCTTGCTAAAGGCATTCCATTGAAGTTTCCTTCCAAAATCACCTTGAAAGGTGGACACTCATTAATGTTTATGCTCCTAATACTTGTAGTAGTAGAAAGGAGGTCTAGGATAACTTGACTATCATAATCAAGGGAGCTAAAGGCACCAACTGGATGATTGCGGGCGATCTTGATTCTCCCCTCTATCCATCTGAGAAAATGGGGGGCTCACAAATTTCTTGAATAGCATGTTGGACCTGGCTAAGTTCTTAGGAAATGTTGGTCTCATGGATATAGAACTGGTGGGGCAAGCTCTTACCTAGTTCAATAGGAGACAAGGGAACAATCTTATTTAGGTCAAGTTAGATAGATTCTTAGTCTCTTCTTACTAGGCCATCATGAATCTTATGCATTTGACCGCCCTTCCTTAGGTGGGCTCAGACCATGACCCTCTTTTACTCAGCTGGAATGAGGGGAGTATGAAGGGACCCTTCCCCTTCAAATTTGAAATGATGTGGGCCCTCCACCCTGACTTTAGGGACAGCCTCTCTAGGTGGTGGAACATCCTTGTTTATGGGCCTACTATGTATAGATTGGCTCATAAGTTGGCTAATGTGAGGAGTAAGGTTAAAGGATGGAACAAATATATCTTTGGCAATGTCCTGACTAGGAAGAAAAGCATTATGGGGTAACATAAGGAAGTACAAGATAGAATGGAGAAGGGGGACCTCTCAGAGGAATTGCAGACCCTGGATAACACTCTTTCTAAAGAGTGGGTGCAGACTCTTAGAGAAGAATAGGTTTACTGGAAGCAAAAGTCAAGAGTTCAATGGCTTAAATAAGGAGATAGGAACACTTCCTTCTTCCATCAATCCACCCTAAGGCATAGGAAGAGGAATTTGATCCGAAAAATTAGAGATGAGCATGGCACTGAGTTTGTGGATGATGGGGAGATTGGGAGATTAGCTCTTAGTTACTTTAAGTCCCTATTGGTTGCTCAACAGCCTAGTGCCTCTATGGAGGAAAGTTTTTCCCTCCTGGACTCTATCTCGACCATTCTTTCTGAAGAGGACAACTACCTCCTGACCAAACCCATCTTGGAGGAGGAAGTTAGAGCTGTTGTCTTCTCTATGGGTGCCTTCAAAGCCCCTGGCCCAGATAGTTTCCCCCGGCCTTCTTCAAAACCTTCTGGGAGATTGTGGAGAATGATGTCTTCCAAGTGGCTAAGGATTTGTTTAAACTGGCAGGCTCCTGTGACAGTTGAACAACACATTTATTTCTCTAATCCCAAAGAAGATGGAAGCCAATCTTATGGCTAACTTCAGGCCTATAAGTCTCTGCAACACGGTGTACAAGGTCTTCACTAAAATTTTGGTTTTTAGGTTTCAACCCCTCCTCAACAAACTCATTTCACCTAATCAAAAGGGTTTTATCCCTAGGAGACAGATCCTCGATGCGGCCATCACTACTCATGAGATTATCCACTTAATCTCCAAGAGCAACTCCTCAAGTATGATCTTTAAATTGGATATCTCCAAAGCTTATGATCATGTTAATTGGGACTTTTTTCTCAGTGTTCTAAGGAAATTTGGCTTCAATGAGAAGGTGACTAATATGATAAAGGAGTGTATATCCACGGTTTGCTTCTTTGTCCTATTCAATGGTTCTCCCAGAGGGTTCTTACCCTCTAGGAGGGGCCTTAGGCAAGGTGGCCCTCTTTTTCCCAATCTCTTTATCTTGTTGGCTAAAGTTTTAGGTAGGAATGATTGCAACCTTTTGATGTAGGGGACTATCTGGGGTATCAAGCCTACCTCCTCTGCTCAAACCTTGGTCATAGAATAGTTTGTCGATGATACTATACTATTCAAAATTACCTCAGTTGTTGAAGCTAGAAGATGGAAAACACTCCTTAAGGCTTATGAAGGAGTCTCTGGTTAGAGTATCAACTTTGAGAAAAGCCACTTCTACTTTCTTAATACTCAGGAGGATTTACAAAGAAAAATCACTTGTGTCCTGGTTTGTTTGAGTGTGAGGTTCCCAACCACTTACTTGGGCCTCCCGCTTACTATCACTAAGGTCTCATCTAACTTTTGGAATAGTTTACTTGAAAGAATATAAAGGAAATTGGTAAGTTGGAAAGGCGCCCTCCTGAGCCAAGTGGGGAGATTCCATCTCCTCAAATCTTCACTTCAAGGCATGCCAAACTACTCCTAAGTCTGTTCAAAATACCTAGGTATGTGGCGGAGAAGATTAGCATATCCAAAATAAATTCCTTTGGTTTAGAGTGGAGGAGAAATAGAGAATTGCCATGTTTGGGTGGGGCAAGGTCTGTACCCCTAGATGCCAGGGGGGATTAGGATTGAGAAGAATCCAGATCATGAATTGTTCCTTCTTGTCCAAGGTGGGATGGTACCTCATCCAAGGGAACAAAGACTGGGGGGAAATTATGATGGCTAAATATCTCAATGGGGATTGGGGTAGTAAGTTGCTCTCAGATCTCGGCTTGTCCAAAGGCTCTATAATTTGGAATGGTACTCTCAAGACCCATGGCCTCCTTCACTAAGGAATCCGGTGGAAGATTAGAGATGGAAGGGATGTTAACTTTTGGGAGGACAAATGGTTGAAGGATAAGCCACTTAAGGAGATGGAGTATGGCAGAATTGTGGATAAGGCCTGCAAATTCTTTGGTCACTGGGTGGCTAACTATTTTGGGACTCACAAGGGGTTCAGGAGATGGAGGGATATGACTGAATGTGTCTAGGAACATGATGAGGACAGGATTCTAGCTATTCAACTTTAAAAGGACTTGGAGGACTTCAGACTCCCTCTGTTCCCTAAGCAAGATCAGATAATTTGGAACAAGGATTGTAAAGGTCGGTTCTCTGTTTAAAAGTGCTTATGGTCTACTGTTAGACCATAGGGAGGATAAGTTCTAGGGGAAATTTGGATTCCTAAACTTCTTCCTAAAATCAATTTCTTCTGGTGGACTTTGATGCACAATAGAATTTTGACTATAGATAATCTGAAAAGGAGGGGTTTTCAAATGCCTAATAGGCGTGTCCTCTGTGGGACTGAAGAAGAGACACCCAATCATGTTTTCCTTCACTGTAGTTTTGCTTGGGAGGTTTGGGGTCGTATCTTTCAGAAGCTTAATATAAGATGGACCTTGAATAGTAATCTTACAGCCCTGATCTGGGATTGGAGGCCCCCTTTTAGTCAGGTGCTCCCAGTGACCAAGGAGCTATGGTTACAATTACTACCCCACTTGGCCTAGAATCTTTGGAAGGAACATAATAATAGAATATTCAGAGAGAAATTCAAAACACCTGTGGAAGTTTTCCAGAGTTGCGTCAAACTACTGGCTGAGAACATTAACTCTTGCAACTTCAAAGTTGTTGATAGGCCCCTTGGACGAGAAGAACAGTGTCTGTTAAAACACTGGACCATCAGTCCTGGTAGTTGCCATATAGATGTCTCTAAAAGGATTGCTAGGGCTAATACTAGGCGGGTCATGCCTCAGAAAGGTTGGGTTAAGCTCAATTTTGATGAAGCTACTAAGGGGAATCCGAGGGTGACCAACGATGGAGGAATCATAAGAACTAACACGAGAGACTTTGTGACTGCCTACTCTGGAGGCATTGGGTTTAAAAGTAATAATGAGGCTGAAGATTTAGCCTTACTATGGAGTATTAAGTTGGCTATCTCCTTGAAAATCATATTTCTTCATGTGGAAGGAGACTCGATGTTAATTGTTAATGTTGCACTGGGCTTGGCTCAGTTTGGATGGAACTTAGCTAACATTGTGGGGGATATTAAGTTGTTCCTTAATGCGGTTGAGGAATTCAAGATCTCTCACATTTATAGGGAAGGGAATGCGGTTGCCGACGCTATGGAAAACTTGGGAATTGGTAGCAAAGGATAGCGGTGCTAGAGGAGTATGACTTGCCTACCCAATGAGATTCATACTTTCATTAAGAAATATGAAGATAACAACAAGAATTAGATGGTTCGGGGCCGTGACCATCCTCTTTTTATGGCTGGGTGGTGGCATAGATTATGTGCATCTTGAGACCCGTCTAAAGGGGATCGGGATTGATGGTATTGGTTGGATCAACATGTTTGGCAAGGAGAAAATTTTAAATTTTCAAAATCAGCTAGGTGGGAACAAGAGAGCTTAAAGTGGAAGTTGAGCATTCTTAGGTGGCACAAGATGAGGGTTTGTGGGGGTCAGGAGTATAGCCGGCGGGCCAAAGGTTGAGTGATGAGGGTTGGCAGGGGTTGGGAGTATAGCGGGCGGGCAAAAGGTCTGGTGGATGACTGGCGTGTTGATGAGATGATAGGTGGATAGGTCATTAGGCAAAAGAGCCTTAATTTTGGTAATGATGTGAGGTATAGATCTAGTGGGGCTGAAAGGATGCCGCTGTGGCCCCTGGTAGGGGTACAAATGATGTGTAGGCCGGATCCGTATGTGGGCAATAATATTTGTTTCATCTCTGCGGTGGGTGACATTCATTGTTGTACAAGGTGGTGGCCGAGATCTTTTCCCAAGGTGATTTTGCAATGTGGCATAGGTTTGGTGTATCGCCACAATAATTATGATGTGATTAATGATCTTACTTCATGGCCTTTCTATTTTATTGAGTTACATGCTAATCTCAACAACACAAACCTTAGCATCTTTAAGCTCTGCAACTTGTGTGATATTCAAACTGTGAAGATGGGGGGAGAGATTGTTAAGATTGAGCCGACCACGGTGGAGGAGTTCAAATAGGACCAGATTGTCTGGCATATAATCCAGGAAGGGGAAATGGTTCCCTTTCTTGAGAGTATGATTGGCCATGACGAAAACTTGTCGCGCCAATTTGTAGCGTCATGGAATGAGGTCACCAAAGAAGTTTGCATGGGGGTATTGGCTTCCAGGTGTTTGAGGAGGTGATTAGCCAAGCTGGGCCTCCCCATGAAAGGGAAGAAGTATGCCAAACGCAGCAAGGTGCTCGACCCCAAACACATGGGTCTCTTTTTTAGGGAGGGGGAGACAGCCGTGAAGCTGCATGGTGGATTTGATAGGGAGAAGCTGCTGGAGCCTTGGGGCCAAGTATGTTTAATGTTTATGAAGTTCTTCACGTTGGAAGGGAGGTTTAAGGTATTTTACCATTATCATTATGCCCTTCTCAGTCACTTTAGAAACAAGATGGAAATTAACTTTCCTTTCTTTCTTCAATCCTCCATAGAAAATTTGATTAAATCTTCTAGAGAGCTTAGGGATAGAAACCCTGGTCACCCTCTTGTCCCTATCCATCAGGGCCTCATTCTAAGACTCTACCATTTCCATCTTGCCCTGTGTCCCCTAAAGCAGATTAAGGTCAACTTGATTAAGGACCCCTGGAGACATTTGTCTCTCCTGGCTCTAAAGGTAAGGTGAAAATGTGTTTCGAGACCCCCAAGATCTCTAAAATGGCCAAGGGGGGACCCTGCAAGCCCCCACCAGGGACCCCACCCTTGAGTCTAAAACAAAATCCCTAAGAAAAGCCCTTCTGGAGATGGGGAAAGATAAAATTGGCTTGGCCAAAAGGAAGAGGATGGTGGCTGAGGAGGAAGGGACTGTGTAGGCTAAGAAAGCCAAGACTGGTACTGAGGAAGAAGGGATGGTGACTGGTTCTATGAAAATTGTTGAATTGGACCCGGGGCCTCTTCAGACTAGAAGTGGTATTGGTGAGGATGCTATTAAACATACCAGTTCTAGGGTTCACTGTTCTAACTGCATTGCTAGGAAACCTATTGCTAACCTGAAGGGTGTCGAGATTTCTGATGACTCAAAATTTGTTGAGGAAACTATGGAGGGGGAGAATGATGCTCCTCCTGAATCTATACACGAGGAAGAAGGGGTGAGCCATTTTGCTTCCATGAACAAATCAAGTAAAGAGGAACTGGGTGGTGATGCTGAGGAATCTGGTGATTTGGAAAAGAAGGGTAGTTGTCTATTGTGTGTCACGACTGCTGAGGACATGGGGAGACTCAAGCTGCAGATGGAGAAAATGCAAAAGAAATGGAAGACCATGGCTAAATTCCCTGCCAAGGCCTTGCATTGGGCAACGTCGATCTTTGTTGCTATGAAGGAGATGGATGACAAGGTTAAGTAGGTGGAGATTGATAGCCTTGGTGACTACAAAGATATGGTCGAGTTTTTGGCCAAGTTCGGGACTATTGACAGTCCTTAGTTCTTGGCAGTCATTAATTTTTCACAATCCATGATGTTGTAGATAATGCTTCTGGATTTGACTGTGTATGATTGTTTTTCCTCAATGTTTCGGGTCACACTCTGTGAAGAGTCCTTAGTTATTGTTTTTCTTTCTATTGTTTTTGGTTAGTCACATTTTTTTAGTTGTTAGTGTGTTGTTAATGTACTGTTACTGGCATGTTTAAGGCCTGTTGCCCTGGGGGCTATTTTGTATAGGGTTCTAGACCCTCTTTTCCAGCTGAACTAATAAAAAACAACTTCACCATATTTATCAAATTAAGAGAAATGGATATTTGAATGGTTTAATAAAATTTAGCACTTATTATATAGAAAAGAAGTAAATATATATACTAGCAATTGCACCTTAGTGTGCAATGGGTATGCCGAAGAGTTGTGGAAGTTCAATTGCTATGTCTTTAAGTGAATGATGGTTGTCTTGTATCCATAGGTCCCCTTCCATTGTTTTCTTTTCTCGAGTGTCATGAATTAATTTTGACAATCTTAATAGATTTCAAGATCCTTGTGTTTTGCTTAGTAGCCACTTCAAATGTGTAAGCTTCTATGTTTGGTGTCTAGTCTCTATTTGTGTGCACCTCCTTTGTAGATTCTTGTTCATGCATTGCACTTGGTCTCACTTGCAATTCATTAGTCATCACCTATGCATATTTTTTGAAGCATGTATGTTTTTATCACAAGCCTCATATTTCACATCTTGACACCTACATATAATAGGTATTCTCTTGCAAATATAAGCATGGTTACCACCTACATCATGTTTATGTGGCATCTAGCATACCATCATGCATCCTCTCATGGTACTTTCATGATACAAAGGTCAATCAAACTTAGTGATACTCGTTGCTTTTATAATTTCAAACCTTTGCATATTTGGAGCTCAAATGGATTAAAATTAATTTTTTGAAGGGAAATTTTTTTAATTTGTTTGAATTGTAGATGATATGGGAATGATCTTGATACCTAAAAAATGACATGCATTCTAGGTCATGAGAGCCCGTTGTGTTCATTCATGACATAGAATGCACTCTATTTTTTCAAAATCCATCCAAGGAACAACCACCATGGAAAACTGACAAATACCTATAGAAAAGGAAAAAAATGTATTTAAAAAAATATCAATGTCCCAAAATTTGTATTTTGTCAAATATAGAAAATGTATATAAGCATGGTATATCTAAAGAAGGTGGGGGAGTGGTTTAACACTAAGCACCCATTTATCTCTATATGTCTCCCTCTCTTTATCTCTCTAGCTATCTCTCCTTCTCTCTTTATCTTTGGATCGTTGACATGAAATGACTAACTGATTTGTTTGTATTTCCGGATGCTCTTTCCCTTTATATCTCTTATCTCTATCTCTCTCTCTCCCACTTCAGTGGAGCTAGATGATCTGGATCAACCCATACCAAGTCACTCTTTGTTTTCTTTATCTCTCTTTCCATTTCGCAAGGCTTCAATTGAGCTAGATGATCTGGACCAACCCATTTCAAGATCAACTTTTTACATTGTAAAAGTACCATAGCTTGATCATTAATGTACGGTTTTCCATTAGAATGCTTGAGTACCATAGTCCTAAGTCTATCACACAATGAAACACTTTTTTCTATTGTGTCTATGCAATTTTAAAGCTTAGTTTTGTAATCCCATGATGGCCAATGATTTTGTTTTTTAGGAAATGTCTCTTCAATTATCATGGGTGGTAAAGGTAAAATCTAAAAATAATTATTCATAGGAAGGTTATGCATGTATCCATGTTCTCTACTTGAAATTGAAAGTTACTTTGAATCCACAAATCTTAGTTCACCATCATACATAAATAAGGATATGGTTTGGCCGTACACCCTTTGGCATACTATAGACATATTAAAAGTAAAAGTCTGGTCGGACTTTCTAAAACTCTTTAAGCTTCCATTATCAACCCACAAGGTGATCTGGAACTCCAAATCCAACCAATCCTTTAACATGTTGTGGTAAACAAAAATTTATATCTTTATTTTCTAGAGACAAACCTTTGGAAGACATACTTTCTTTGATATTTATTTTTTGAAATGGTTTCTTGTGATGGGTTTCACAGTAATCCTTTTCTAAATATAAGTGCTTTCTTTTATGAAATTTGATTTTCTGCACATCCGTTAGCATGACTAATCAAACTAATAACCCTAGGATTTTAATTGGCAACATCAAAGATTGCAATTAGTCCCATGTTGATTGTGCAAACAAATTTGCTCCATAAATAAAAATAATGTCCATAATTTTCAATACTTATTTTTGCTAACCTCTTCAATTTAGGGGAATGTGACTATGGAAAACAAGAAATTACTAATCTATTTAAGTGAAGACAAGTACAAATAAAATAATTTGGTGAATGTTGTAGCATTCAAATTGTGGCCATTTGTAATGTTTGAATCAAGAAAGTGATCAATGAGAATCAACTGGAGTTGAAGGGTTTTAGCACTTGTATGTTTCTATATTTGTTTGCATTTCTAAGTTGTGTTTTCACTAAGGGTTGGAATCACTTTGTTTGTGACATGAAACTTCTTCCAGGGGACATCATTTCCTTCCTTAGGGCTTCTGATGCCCAAATTGTAGAATGTCTGGTCTACAATTGTCAACATCCATGCCTACAATTAGTCCCATGTTGATTGTACAAACAAGTTGGCTACATAGAATCAAAATAATAATAATGTCCATGATTCTCAATTTACTTTTTTTTGGTAGCCTATTTAATTTGGACAGGAACTTGGCTATGAAAAAAATCATAATCTATTGAAGTCCAAATTAGTACAAAATGAAGGTTTCATTATTGCGTCAAGTTACACTTGAATGCATTACATGCCTTACATAATTTACAATCCATGAAACTTAGATAAAATAGAGGAATGCTTCCCCGCTATCCCATTCCTTGTGTTCCACCTCAATCAATTTACCCTTTTGATGTGTTTTTTCCACACAACTTTTGAGGATAAGCTTGTTTTCTTTACAAATTTTTATAGATACAACATAATCGAATAGTATACCCAAACAGTGCAAAGCAACTTCTGCACCCTCATTTCTAGTGAACAAAGAAAGGGTATTGATCTCCTTTAGATAAATAAGCTTCAAACCAAAAAGATGGTATCTTATAATGAGCAAATCAAAGCAATACATTTTTCCTCTTCTTCCATTTTTTCATCTATAGAAGCCATTTGTCTCACTACTACATGAGAATCATTTAAATTTTTGGTTACAAAGTCTCCTCCATGTATCATTAAAGAATACAAATTTCTTTTCAAAAATAACTTATTTACAAGACACTTAGTTTGATATATAATGCAACAATTTTATCCCATAAACTCTTAGCAATGTTTTGAACTAAAACATTCATTAATACTGAATTACAAAGACACAACCTAATAGTAGATCTATCTCATCTATCCAAATTCTCCCATTCATCTTGAGCCATTGCTAATGGTAGAAAATTGAGTGCAACAATTATTATTAAAAGATCTTCAACCTCCAATTTCCACAACTCAAAGTTTTACCTACTGAGCATTTTGTGTTTGTCCATATTTTGCACCATCCAATGCTTAGTGATTCTGAAGCATCAAGCAGAGAAATATTTTCCACTCAATAAAATGCAAAAGATGGATGGTTGTTGATCAAAATCCAAGACACTACAGGGAAATAATGGTGGTTTTGGTACTTGTACTAGAGAAGGAACCAAAGCTATGTGTTCACCAAGGGTTGGAATTGCTTTGTTCATGACATGAAACTTCTTCCAAGGGAGATCATTTCCTTCCATAGGGCTTCTAATACTCAAATTGTAGAACGTCCTACAATTAGTCCCATGATGATTGTGTAAACAAATTTTCTACATAGAATCAAAATAATAATTATTTCCATAATTTGTAATACCTATTTTTGGTAGCCTATTCAGTTTGGGCAGGAACTTAGCTATGAAAAAAAGGGAATTTATAATCTAGTGAAGTCTAGATTAGTACAAAATGAAGGTTTCATTATTCTGACAAGTTACACTTGAATTCATTGCATGCCTTACGTAATTCACAATACATGAAAATTTAGATAAAATAGAGGAATATCCCTTGTGTCCCACCTCAATCAATTTACCCTTTTGATGTGTTTTTTCCACCCACCTTTTAAGGATAAGCTTGTTTTCTTTACAAATTTTTGCATCTATACAACATAATTGAATGGTACACCCAAATGATGCAAAGGAACATTTGCACCCCCATTTCTAGAGAACAAAGAAAGGATAATGATCCCCTTTAGATAACTAAGCTTCAAAACAAGAAGACGGTATCTTATAATGAACAAATCAAAGTGATATGTTTTTCCTCTTCTTCCATTTTTTCATCTATGGAAGCTAGTTGACTCACTACTACATGAGAAGTATTTAAATGTTTGGTTACAAAGTCTCCTCCGTGCATCTTTAAAGAATACAATTTTCTTTTCAAAAAGAACTTATTTACAAGACACTTAGTTTGATATAATGTAATAATTTTATCCCATAAACTCTTAGCAATGTTTTGAACTAAAACATTCATTAAGATTGAATTAGAAAGACACACTAGACAATTATTATTAAAAGATCTTCAACCTTCAATTTCCACAACTCAAAGTTTTTCCTACTAAACTTCTTAATCTTAATTGTGAAGGTGTTAGCCATGACTTCTGATTTTCAAATAAGAACAACTATCTTATCTAATGTTCTCCACATTCTTTAGATTGAAGTGATCTTCCAATTTATTAAAATGCATAGAGAGAGAGAGAGAGAGAGAGAGAGAGAGAGAGAGAGAGAGAGAGAGAGAGAGAGAGACATATAAAGAGAGATATTGTTGTTTCATATCAGATTATTATAGGGGCTTCCACCTATTATCAGATCAAAACTTCCAATTGAATTAATTATTTCATCAATTCTTTCTTTTGCCAAATTCTAACATCTTCCACCTTAATCAATTCATCCTTTTGATGTATTTTTTCCACTCAATTTTTGAGGATAAGTTTGTTTTCTTTACATTTTTTTGTAGATACAATATAATTGAATGGTATACCCAAATGAAGCAAAGCAACTTCTACATCCTAAGTTCTAGATAACAAAGAAAGGGTATTGATCCCCTTTAGATAAATAGGCTTCAAAATAGAAAGATGGCATCCTATATAAAGAGAAGAGAAGATAGAGAAATAGAGAGAGAGATAAGGGGGGAAGGGAGGTGTAGAGACAAAGAGAGATAAAGATGCATATATATATAGACTTGTCCAAATTATTATATATAAGTGTAGCACCCAAGTGAGTGTATTCAAAGGTGGAATCTTACACATTGAGAGTTAAAGTCTATTTTTTGATTGTTGACTTCTCATGAAGGGCGTTAAAATTAGCTCATGGTTTTGTTGAAATGATACCCTTGGCATCTAGTATTTTTATATCATTTGGATTGTATTGTAGCGATTTGTACGATTTTAGTTTGGGTCTAAGTATCAACATGCTAATAAAGTGTTAACATATGGGCTACAACATTAGGGGAGTTTCTCAATCTATTGTAAGCTTATTTTGAAGGAATATACTAAAGTTTACTTTTGGTGGTGAGTTTCTTGCTCAAAAGGGTTTTCCCAAGTACATATGTCATCTTATCTTCGCTATCTTTATCACTTATTCTTCTATGTTTAATTAAGGTTACATGTGTTTTAGATCAACAAATTTTATTACTTTCCATTGCTCCTAATTGAAGAATAAGCAACATTTGATATCAAAGCTTTGTTTTGATTGATCCCATGAAGGAAGGGATATAATTCTATTAATAACATATACAAATAATAACAAATGCCAACACTTAGTAACAAGAAAATTCCATCCAATCAACCTATATAATGACAATATTCTACTCATGTTATTCTTGTAGGTGCCTTGACATGAGTGATGTGTTGGTTCTTTATCCTTAGCCCATTTGTTGCTTTCTAGTGTATCAAAAATCCTAGTTAATTCATTGGTAGTTGCACTTCTTTGTATCCCTAGATATTAAGAATTATCTTTTTCTTGTGGTTTGGGACATTTAATGTTTTTCCTTGAAGCCTGTTGTTAGTTGTGAAGAATTTCTTTAATTTAGTTTCTTTTCAAAAGGACAAAGAGTGGAGTAGAAGCTAATGTAATATGCAAATGATAACCTATGTATCTAGTTCCTCCATTTATAGTTGGCTTCCCATAGATTTTCGTTTCTTGTTGGTGGAAGAGCTATACTTCTTAGAAGTGTTTTTTCTTTGATAATAAGTAGTTAGGAACTGAGGTGATCTCCTTGCCTTAAGCCTCTACAACTATTTACCCTTTTGGATACTCATCATGACGGAGAAAGAGGGGGTAAAAATACAACATTGTATCCAATTAATCATCTGTTTGTTGAATCTAAACTTTCATAGTCTTTAGGAGGAAGTTTGAATCACACTTGTCAACTGCTTTAGATATGTCAAGCATTATATCAATCTCCCTAACTAATGTTTTTTTGGTTGAGTGGAGTTCTTGGGCAAGATCATGTCCTTCATATTGCATGTATTGCAAAACCAGGTCTCGATGAATAGGTTTTAAGTTCATATTGGTTGTTCATCCACTTTCATTAACTTGCATTGTCCATCTATTGCTATGTGCTAGGAGATCTCCATTTTCAGACCTATGGCCCATTGTTGGATTGCAATCTAATTTTACCTAAGAGGGTAGGGTGCTTTGTGGGTAGTTATAGTTTGTTGTTGTTCTTTGTACAAGTGAGTTATAGACTACTTGATGTGAAATTGATCTTAATATTGCTTGAGATGTTGATTATGTCTTGTACAATCTTATAAGCATTTTTGAGGAGTGTTATTGGTTATATATGCATGTTGTAAAGTGTTGTGTAGTCTTGAATGTTTGTTTGTGAAGTATTGTGATGTGTTGAGTGGTATTGTAAAGTTCTTGTGTCCATAAGGCGGGGGTTGTGAGGAAAGATCGATGCAAAGTATGATTTTCTTGATTCAACACTTTGGGGTTTCTAAGTAGAGACGTACCTATCATGTCTAGTCAAGTGTTAAAACTTATAAATATATATAATTTTATATTACTATATAATTGTTATGTGACAATGTAATTACACACGAAGAATCCAAAACCCTCTCTCTCTCCCCCTTTTTCTTCCTCTATCTCTCTTTTTGCTTCTTCTCTCTCCTCACTCTATCCCTGCTTCTCCCTTTCTCTATTCTTCTCTCTCTTCACTATGCACCTATTTAAATAGTATTAGGTTTAAAAAATATATATTATATATTTTAATTAAATATTATACTCTATTTATATTTAATAATATATATTATAAAGAATATAATATACAATAATAAATATAACTATAATATATATTCTATATATAAAATAAAAATTTAATTACTAACAAATACATATACATCTTAAATATATAATATTTTTAATATACATATATGATATTTAAAATATATTTTAATAATTTACACTATATAAAATATAATATATAATAATAGGTATAATTATATTTAATATTTTATATATAAAACAAATATATCAAAAAATAGTATATTATACTATAATATAATACTAAAAATTTATAACTAATATATTTTATATTTATAATATTGTATTTTAAGTTCTTTAGTTATTTCTATATATTCAATATTTAATATTATATTATTTAATGTCTATAAATATTAAATATTATTAAATAGTTAAAAGTTTTAAAAATGATTAATAATAATTAAAAATTAAAAATTAATTAATATTTAATATCTATTAATATATCTATTTATTTGGATTTAGAATAAATGTTTATCGGTTTTTTTACTAACCTCAGGACCCCTTGATATGTCTTTTGCCTTTTAAAACGGAATAAACAATGAAGGTGAGATTTGATTCTAATTTGATTTGATAATTTTTAATTAAAATATTATTATTTTTTATTTAAATATAATTTATGTATAATATTAATATTATTTTTAAAAAGAAGGTCCCGGTCAGTGAGGGAAGTCAGAAACCGTAATTGCCCGTGCCATCCGTCCAATGCCAAGTAGGGAAGGTATATTAAAGTAACCTGCACCTGTTCATGAATTTATATTTTTTCTTGTCCAAAAGGCGGGGGCCGGGAATATTTGACGGCAAGTCTAGGCTATTTCTCATGCTACAATAATATTGTCTGTCATTTTCATGCAGAGGGTAAGGGATAAAGTAGAATGCCTTTGTAGAATAAACAGGCGGAAGCACGCATAGTGCCTAAAACCGGTGAGTGGAAAACAACGACGAAAGCGGCGACGGAGAACGAAAAACAGGCGACGTGAAATCGAACGGCGGACGATGATTCAATCGTCTTGCACGCCTCTCACTCAACTCTAGCTGTCGATCCATCAAGCCAGGTCCCTGTTCACTGAAGGGAACGCCTTTGGCATCATAATAGTATTAACTTTTAGGTTTTTTTTTTAATCATTATATGTATTTATACTATAGAGGCATACTAATACATCTTCCAAAATGAAAGAAACGTAGTGAGAGCTATGAGCTATTTAATTTACTTAAGAGATATTCTAGTTTAGTTTAGAAATTTTTTATTTTATTTTAGAATTGTCTATTTATTTATATATTTATTTTATTTCATTATAATATATTTGTCTTATTTTTGCATGTAACTTTTAATTTTATTAAAAAAAATTGGTAATTCTTTTGTTTTGCATTCTCTTTAAAAAGGTGGGGCAATACTATATGGTTGTATGTTACTTGTAACAGTTTTGTTTTTATTTTATTTAAACAAGTAAATAAAGGTCAGCTATTTCTAGATTTTTGTGTACATAGCCATGACATGACATCCTATGCCTTGTTATCACTATAGGACACCACTTGCCATATTCATGTAGAATATTGGATTTAATCAAAAGTTAAATTTTACAATAAATTAGTTAATCCATTTTTTTGTACAAAATTTCTTTGGAATAAAATATTGAGCTATGATGATATGCTAGAAACATAAATTATGTTCTTGTTTGTGTTTTCATTTAATAATGTTATAAGTTGAATTGTTGTTATGTATGCAATGTTTGATGTGAACTAACCACATAATTGTTGTTATTATATGTGATGAGTATAAGAGCATGTATTAACAACTATTGTAAATTAATGTTCTATTTGTTTAACATCACGTTCACTGAGAGGCATAATATCTCTGCAATCAACATTGGCAAAGTTAAGATTAACATGAATTAGGGTTCAAAGTAAAGTTAAAATGATAAATAAATGTTCTTGAGATAAGCTAAACTAGACTTGATATATTGGTAAGATCATTGCATAATTCTTTTATTGTTGAAGCATTAACCTAAATTAATTTGAAAAAACCCTTCCATCTAGGTTGATAGCAAATTGGTTAACGTTACATTAAATTTTCTCTCCTTTATACCATGATCCTAAACAAATTTGTAGAGAGCCAAATGCTTTACATACACTATTGTATTAGATTCTACAAACTCAAATACCTCCCATGATGTATCTCTAAGATTATACCATTTTAGTATGATAGGAAACCAAAACTATGTTATTAGTGTCTAAAGGAGATATATAGATATATATAAAATGGTGGTAAAGTGAGGGATGGAGAATATGTGAGAATAATAAATAATTGTTAGTGTATTAAAAATATTTCGTAAGCATTTAATGGTGAGATCATCTAACATCGAATGGATTAGAGTATACTATATAGGAAGGCCATGAAAAAGATGACTTGAATGAGAAGCCAATAGTTCTAATCCTTACCTATGTGATAATACATATATCTTTTCCCCTCTTGAGTTACAAGTGGATTGACATCAACTATATAATTATAATTATATGTTTCAATCCTCTTCACCCATTCCTTGTTGGAAATCATGAATAGCAGTGTGGGTGTATGTGTGTGTGGTGGTTAAGCCCTACTATAATGGGTATGAATGATTAACTTTTCTTATTGTGATTAATTATTGTGATAACGATGTCATTTATGCCCAACTAGTAGTATCCATTCCTTGTGCATATTTGTTGTGTTTCACCTACCTAGTACTCTTGTGTTTTCCCATGTACAAATGTGGGCATTAGACCGTCACACACCTAACACCATCAAAACCAAACCATCCTCTCCAAATCCTTCCTATCCAAATCCTATCCAAACATCCCCCATTCGTCCATCTACCCCATCCGAGGAGCCTATTCAAATTACAAAATGAAGTTAAACACTCCTCCCCCACTGCACCATCCATGCAAATCTAGATATGTCAAGAGCCTAGTCAAAGCATGTCAAAACATCCAACCCCCATCCCAATCAAGATCCCAGCATCCCAAGCCATCCCTTTTCCAATCCCACACCATATCATATTGATCCCCCATCATCCCCTATCGATCCTTTACCATCTCCCATCACCCCTTTACCATCGCCTATCGACTCCATCCAAAATTCGTCATCCTATCCTCTTGGTTCCAACAGTTTCATCCATGGTGATTCTCTCCTAGGAGAGAAATAAACTTTATATCCACCACCCATCCTCCCCCATTTAATAATGGACTAGCATCTTATTTCCAAACAACAAACATCCCATTGCCCACTGCATGCTCAAAAACATGAACTATCAAGGCAAAGGCTTAGGCCTTCATGAACAAGGAATCTTAGAGCCAATCTATGTCAAAATCCATCTACAATCACATGCCTTGGTTACATATCCCATGGAAATAATCCAAAAATTATGGTACCACCTTCATGCCTCCTAAGGCAACTTATTCCAATCCCAACATAGGTTCCTCTCATTGTACCTTCAAACCATTTGTCGTTATCCCTCCTCCATCATCATACCAATCAAAAAGCATGCCACCATCCATCCTCCATCTTATCCCAACACCCTCCCATCCCTAAATCCACTCTTCCTCCATCCCTAAATCCACTCTTCCTCCCATCCTCCCAACCCCTACTAACCCCCATCCTCAACACCCTCGTCCATAAATCCCATATCCCTAAACACCCCAATCCCCTATCCCCCAAAATTCCTAATCATGACCAATAAGTGCACACATTGTTTAACGTGACAAAGCTATCATAAAACCTATGGGATTCCAAAATAATAATTTGGATGCCTACACACATAAAGCAAAAAACCCACAAATGCCTAAGAGTTATCATGTCGTAGGGCATTGATACACAAAATCAAAGCAAAATCTATCTAAAAGGCCATAAAATCCCACACCTCCAAAAGTAAAAACAAAACAATGTGGGTCCCCAAGAAAAAGTAGTAAATCCATGTTGAACATCCAAATCCCACTCTATCCCAAAATCCCTCTCCCTCATCCCACACCCAAATCAAAAATTCTAAGTCTATTTGGGTTCCCAAATCTTGAAATCAGAAATCCCACAGGTCCCCCATCCCTATCCATAATCGACAATACAAAATCCCCCCAAATCCCAAATCTCCATTACTCCCCACACCCCATCAAAATCAAAAGCTTCAAAAACCATCATGGTTTGTGCAAACATTGGTCTTGGTTCCCCTCAACTTCATGGCATTCCCTCAGACCTCCATTCTTCCATCCTATATCCACCTATCCCCCATATCTCCCCCATCACATTCCTATGATCCATGCTTTTGTATAATCCACCAATCCTTCATCCATCTTCCATCCATCCCATCATTCCATCTTCCTCCACACAATCACCTCCACCATCTACTCACATCCATGTGTGTAATAACACTTTACATAGTCTATGTGTCCGCATCCATCCACAATGGGACACTACCACCTTGCTATGGAAACATACACTGAAGTCCCCATCCTCCTCCAAACCCCTTGCTCCACTTCTTCATTCCATCCCTATGAGGCCACCCTTGTGTGACATATTGAATTGTACTATTAGATTGATGGTTTTTTGATACACTTGGATATTGGTTATTGTTTATGGACCCCTGATCCTATCTATTAGATATTTTGGTAGACATTTATGATTTGATTAGAGTAGTAAACTATTTTGATTCTGACGATTGATGATCTAGTTAGAATTGCTTATATTATAATTAGATTATTTGTGATGGATAAATGCCTTACCCTTTGGTTATTTCAATTATGGTTGAAAATGAATTCTAGTGATCTAAGTGAATTTGAAATGTTACATCTATGATTATATTATTAGGCTCATGACGTTGACAAGAATTGAGTTAGGAATTGAATTGGATTATGGACATATATCTGGAAGTGTGAAATTGATTATCTTTCATAATGTGAACACTTGTGTGTTGTGTGACTTTGTGTGTGAGTTCAATTTAAGTTTCTTCAGCTATTATATGTTGGATATATTGTGTGCATTGGAGTGGCAAGTATTTCCATGGTCAATGGAAATTCAGAGGTCTCTCAAGTAACCCCTATGAATTAGCATCGTGACAACTAACCTAGTCCCTAAGGTGGACCAAGGTCTTTGTTTGATTTTATAATGATGAAATGTGTTTAATATGTTATAATTTTTATTGTTTGAGTGTCCTAAGGTTGTTTTAGGATGAGTAGGATGATGCGCTGTCACCCTTGTTCAATTTTGAATTTGTGTTTAAAGGGCTTTTTAAAAGCTATTATTTGGTCATTTTCTTGATTATTTTATTATTTTTATGGCCCTAGGCCAAGTATCTATGGTATAGGTACCATTTTAGACCACAAATCTTTGCTCTTGACAAGATTTAACCCTTCCAAAGTGCTTGGGAAGAGAGTGACGAGATTAAGGTTTGGAGAAGAGGGATGGGTGACTTGTCCACCATCCCATTCCTATTCTCCAAGGCTCATGTATAGGCTTAGATTGATTCAAGGCCTCACACATGTGTGAACACACAATGTAAGACTTTCATGGGAAGAAATCCCAAGTACTTCCTGCTCCCATATGCCTCACACATGTGAGAGAATTTCGTGGGAGATGTGGTTTTAAGAGTGAATGGAAAGGTGACAAATGTCATCTCCCCATTCAAGGGATTTGAAATTTGTATCCTATTTAGCTCCCTCTTAGGGAGAGAAAAGGGTTTTTTGGTCATTTTTGATTTGGGGGTTTTGCATTTTGGAGAGAAGGAATTGTTGCAATAACTTGGAGAAGATCTTGGAGTTGGAAGTCTTGGAATGGGTCCAACAAATCTTCATCAATCCTTTGGAACCTTGAGAGGAAGGCTCTCAATATTTCTAAAGCTTTATATGTGTGGTAAACACTCTTTTTATTCTTTGATATGCATTGTGAATGTTGTTTAAGATGTACATCTCTTGGTTTATTGTGTTATGTATTGTGGGTAAGGGATGTAATAAGTGATGATCTCTCCATGTGTGGGAGCATGCCTTGTTTGGGGTTAGAGAGGTGTGAACCTCCTCAGGGGAAGTCTACTCCTTGAGAGGAGCTTGTAGGAAAGAATGCCTTGTTATTTGGTGTTTTGGGTATTGAGAAGTTATAGGCAAGAGTACCTTGTTATTTAGTGTTTTGAGTATTAAGAAGTTGTAGGCAAGAGTGCCCTTGTTATTGGTGTTTTGAGTATTGAGAAGTTGTAGGAAAGAGTAACTTGATCTTGAATATTATGAGTATGAGAAGTTATGCAAGAGGCTATTGGTATGTTAGTATCATTATTTTGGAAGACGTTTGGTGTAAATTTGACATAATTCTTCCCCTTGTAGGAGTGATGTCCACGTCTACTCCCCCTCTTGAATCCATGTAATGGGTTTTGTGTTTGTGAGTCTCCTTGGGTTGGGAGTGCTTGATGTTCTTGTGTGTTTTTGAAAATGGTTTCCTTGGTGTAAGTTTGATCTCAGGGTTACCTTGAAGGCTCCTAAATTAGGGGTGGCTTGCAAGCAAGCCTATGGTTGGGTGGTGAGCCTTCCATTGGCCTAGTTGGAGTTGTTCTTGTATTTTGCAGATTTTGTGCAAGTAACAAATGGAAGGAGAAGAGTCTCCCTTTGAGAAAAATTGGTTCAATGTTTTAAGGGATCTATTGTTTGTAAGACTATATAAAAGTCTAGAGTTAGAATGTTATTTGTATGTGGAAAGGGTTGAGAAAATGTTGTAAGAAAGCTCCTTGTTTTAGGATAATATTTGTATGTATATTTGGTAAATGTTGATTATTAATGTGAAAGAAAGAATAAAATTTCCCTATATTTATTGTCATTCAACTTGTGATTTCACTAATTAAAAAGAACCAAGGATGTGTTATTTCATATCACTTGAAAATAAGTTTTTCTCTCTCTCTCTCTCTCCTTCTCTCTCTCCTCTCTCTCTCTCTTCTCTCTCTCTCTCTCTTCTCTCTCTCTCTCTCTCTCCTCTCTCTCTCTCTCTCTCTCTCTCTCTCTCTCTCTCTCTCTCTCTCTCTCTCTCTCTCTCTCTCTCTCTCTCTCTCTCTCTCTCTCTCTCTCTCTCTCTCTCTCTCTCTCTCTCTCTCTCTCTCTCTCTCTCTCTCTCTCTCTCTCTCTCTCTCTCTCTCTCTCTCTCTCTCTCTCTCTCTCTCTCTCTCTCTCTCTCTCTCTCTCTCTCTCTCTCTCTCTCTCTCTCTCTCTCTCTCTCTCTCTCTAATTTACACAAGCAAAGAAGAAAAAAATAATGCCCTTAAATGATTTAAGAATAGAAAAAGTTTCCCTTATTACTAAGGATTTGAAAGAGATAAATTTATATATAGTTAGCAAAGAGAAATATATGGTT